>LR738709.1:661131508-661142136 GCA_902687465.1 Secale cereale | reverse complement strand
TTTACAAAAACTCGTAATACGGAACTTTTATGATGGTTTGCGGTGTTTTCTTACCGTACTACATACCTTTTCTTTATTCTGCTTCTGCTGGCGTCTGAAACAGGGCTGCAACATGTTCTTCGTGGGTTGTTGTGTATATTATATTCACATCAACATCGACAGGGTCTCCTGCTATGTAATGTTTAAGTCTTTGCCCATTCACAACTTGAGGTTTGGTACCTTCAAAATTATTAATCTTAATTGCACCAGACCGATAAACTTCTTCAATATGAAATGGTCCTTCCCACCTGGAAAGTAGTTTACCTGGAGCTGAAACGAGATCTAAACAACAAAACTTTATCACCAACATTAAATTCACGTTTCAGAATCTTCCTATCATGCCACCTTTTTACCTTTTCATTGAACATTTTAGCACTCTCGTAAGCTTCACTTCTCCATTCATCTAGAGAAGTCAAGTTCATGAGACGCTTCTCACCAGCTAGTTTTGGGTCAGCGTTAAGCTCTCTAACAGCCCAGAAAGCTTTGTGCTCTAGCTCTAATGGCAAATGGCAAGCCTTGCCATATACCATCTTATAGGGGGACATGCCCATGGGGTTTTTGTAAGCAGTTCTATATGCCCACAAAGCATCTCCTAATTTATTTGACCAATCCTTCCTATTTCTGTTTATTGTTTTCTGCAAGATCAACTTAATCTCTATATTGGTGAGCTCAACTTGCCCACTAGTTTGAGGATGATATGGTGAAGCAATTCTATGATTAACATCGTATTTAGCCAAAGCTTTTCTAAAAGCTCCGTGCGTGAAGTGTGATCCTCCATCGGTCATGAGATACCTTGGTACACCAAACCTAGGAAAAATTACATCTTTAAGAATTTTCAAAGATGTTTTGTGATCAGCACTTTCAGTGGGGATTGCTTCAACCCACTTGGTCACATAATCAACAGCTACTAAAATGTGAGTGTACTTGTGCGAAGAAGGAAAAGGACCCATAAAATCAAAACCCCAACAATCGAAAGGTTCAATCACTAGTGAGTAATTCATAGGCATCTCATTCCTTCTACTAATGTTACCAACTCTCTAACATTTATCACAAGCTAAAACATAATTTCTAGCATCTTTAAAGAGAGTAGGCCAATAAAAACCTGATTGAAGAACCTTATGTGCAGTCCTCTCACCGGCATGATGTCCTCCATAGGGACTATCATGACACCGTCGGAGAATGTCCTTCTGCTCATGTTCAGGAATGCATCTTCTCACGATCCCGTCGGGACCTTCTTTGAAAAGATGTGGGTCATCCCAAAAGTAGTGCCTCAAATCATGAAAGAACTTCTTCCTCTGCTGAAATGTTAGACCTGGAGGCAAATACTTTGCAACAATAAAATTAGCATAATCTGCATACCAAGGGTCGGAAAGAGGTTGTATTTTTACAACGGCAAGTTGCTCGTCTGGAAAACTATCGTTAACTGGGATGGGGTCATGCGGTATATCTTCCATTCTTGAAAGATTGTCCGCCACCGGATTGTCTTCCCCTTTCCTATCAACAATCTGCAAATCAAATTCTTGAAGAAGGAGTACCCATCTGATAAGCCTTGGCTTAGCATCCTTCTTTGTCATAAGATACTTAATGGCAGCATGATCAGTATGAATAATAACTTTGGAATCAACAATATACTGCCTAAACTTATCACAAGCAAAAACTACAGCTAAGAATTCCTTCTCAGTAGTAGCATAATTTCTTTGAGCACTATCAAGGGTTTTACTAGCATAATGTATACCATTCAATTTCTTATCAACTCTTTGTCCTAAAACAGCTCCAACAACAAAATCACTTGCATCACACATAATTTCAAAAGGTAAATTCCAGTCAGGTGGTTGTACTACAGGAGCAGTTATTAAAGCTTTCTTAAGGATTTCAAAAGCTTCCTTACAATTTCCATCAAACGCAAAAGGAACATCCTTCTGGAGAAGATTAGTGAGGGGTCTCGAGGTTTTAGAAAAGTCTTTAATAAATCTTCTATAAAACCTGCATGATCGAGAAAACTGCGAATACCTTTGATGTCCCTTGGATAGGGCATCCTCTCAATAGCTTCGATCTTGGCTTTGTCCACTTCAATTCCCCTTTCGGAAATCTTGTGACCAAGAACAATTCCTCATTAACCATAAAGTGGCACTTCTCCCAGTTGAGTACCAAATTTGTCTCCTCGCATCTCTGCAAAACTTTATTAAGGTTGTGAAGACAATGGTCAAATGAAGTTCCATAGACGGAGAAATCGTCCATGAAGACTTCCATAATATCCCCGCAGAAACCATGAAAGATAGCAGACATACACCTTTGAAAAGTAGCAGGGGCATTACATAAACCAAAAGGCATACGTCTGTAAGCATAAGTACCAAAAGGACAAGTAAAAGTGGTCTTCTCTTGATCGGCAGTGTTAACATGAATTTGAGAGAAGCCGGAATAACCATCGAGATAACAAAAGTGGGTATTTTTGGATAACCTTTCAAGCATTTGGTCGATGAACGGCAACGGGTAGTGATCCTTCCTGCTTGCCTTGTTCAACTTCCTGTAATCAATACACATTCTATATCCAATAATAATTCTCTGAGGTATTAGTTCATTTTTATCATTTGGAACCACAGTTGTACCTCCTTTCTTAGGAACACAATGTACCGGACTTACCCACTTACTATCAGCTATAGGGTAGATAATACCTGTGGCTAGAAGCTTGAGAATCTCAGTTCTCACGACATCCATCATCTTCGGGTTCAACCGTCGTTGATGATCAACAACTGGTTTAGCATCAGGCTCAAGGTTGATAGTATGTTGACAGATAGATGGACTAATCCCCTTAAGGTCATCAAGGGTATAGCCAATTGCGCCTCGGTGTTTACGAAGTACTTCCAATAATCGCTCTTCTTCATATCCTGAAAGGTTAGAATTGATAATAACAGGATATACTTTCTTTTCATCTAAATAAGCATACTTGAGCGTATCGGGAAGAGGTTTAAGATCGAACACCGGGTCTTCTTTTGGTTTTGATAAAATTCCGAAAGGTTCAACCGGAAGGTTGTGCTTCAGGATAGCAGGCTGCCTCAAGAATATTTCATCTAGTTCATTTCTTTCCTGCATATGCAAATCATTCTCGTGGTCCTCCATGTATTGCTGCAAGGGATCATCAGGGGGAATAGCAATAGAGGCAATACTTTCAATAATTTTATTATCACTAGGTAAATCAGTACCACGAGGCTGCTTAGAGAACTTAGAAAAATTAAATTCATATGGCTCACCATCGAATTCAACAGAAACTTTACCTTTCTTGCAATCTATTATAGCTCCACAAGTTCTAAGAAAAGGTCTACCAAAAATGATGGGACAAAAATTGTCCCTGGCTGAACCAAGTACCAGAAAGTCGGTAGGGTATTTTACCTTTCCACATAGGACTTCAACATCCCTCACAATTCCGATAGGAGAGATAGTTGATCTATTTGCAAGATGAATAGTAACATCAACTTCTTCAAGTTCACAAGGGGAAATCTCACCGATGATTTCTTCATAAAGTGAATAAGGAATAGCACTTGCACTCGATCCCAAATCGCATAGCCCATAATAATTGTGATCTCCTATTTTAACAGATACCACCGGAGTACCTGAAATTGGGCCTTTATTCTTGGCCGTGACAAGGTTAGTGGAAACTGCACAAAAAGTTATATTGGAATCCAAAACATCATCAGTAACAAGGTCTTTAATCAATGCAACTCGGGGATCGACCCTGATCTGGTCCTCAGGTTCATCAACTCTTCTCTCACTTTTATTTATTATGCCTGTCACAAGAGAGTGCTCCTTTATCCTCATGGGAAAAGGAGGCTTTTCATATATAACTGCAGGCAAAATAGGCTCAGCAACATAAATATCAATAGGTGGTTCTTTAAAAGGTGCATGGTGCTGGTGTTTCTTCTTTTTAAAAGAATCAACGTGAGAGGCAAAATTCTTACACAAATCAATCACTAGATGCGAATCAAGACCAATCTTAGAGCAAAAAGTTTTGAAGTAATCAGTTTCCACATAGCTCTCAATATAATCATGTTCATAATTTATAGCGGGTTCAATACCTTTATCAATTTCCCAATCTTCGGTATTCCTCTGGATTCTTTCAAGGAGATCCCACCTTTCTTCAACACTCTTCTTCTGAAATACCCCACTAGAGGAGGCATCCAGCATCTCCTTATCCTGACGAGAAAGCCTGGCATAAAAGTTTGTAAGTATAATTTCCTTGGGAAGCTTATGAATAGGGCATTTGAGCATTAGAGACTTCAATCTCCCCCAAGATTGAGCAATGCTTTCTCCGTCACGAGACCTAAAGTTGTATATATAATTCCTGTCTCGATGAATTTCATGAAGAGGATAAAACTTAGTATAAAAGAGAGACATAAGCTCCTGCCAGTCCAGCAAGTGGGAGTTATCGAGAAGCCCATACCAATCTGAAGCTTTATCTATAAGGGATACGACAAACAATTTCCTCATGACAAACTCCCTCGATACACCTGCAAGCTTAAATAATGAACATAGTCGTGACAAATATAGCAAGTGTTCACCGGGATGTCTGTCTCCTGCATAACGATTAGCCAAAACATAATCGATAATGCCAGCTGGTATTTTATAAGGCACAATTTCAGTAGGGGGAGGATCAACCACCACAGGTGTGGGGCGTCTTCCCGCAAGCAACGCTCCAATGATAGGGTTGTCCATAAGGACAAAGAGCAGAAATAGCAAAAAAAAACAGAATTATAAAAAGACTTTCTTACCAGTTTCACTTTACCAATAGCGCTACGCTCCCCGGCAACGGCGCCAGAAAACGGTACTTGATGACCCTCAACCGTAAGGGATCTGTTGCAGCGTTTTCGATAAGTAAGAGTGTCGAACCCAACGAGGAGCAGAAGATATTGATAAGCGATTCTGAGCAAGAAATTACTGCAAGCACTGAAAGATAACTTTTAGGGGTTTTCTCGGTATAAGCAACAGGAATGTAAAGGCAAGTAACGTAAAAGGTACTGAGAGTAACGAGTGGCCCAATCCTTTCTTAGAAAAGGAGAGGCCTAGCAACTGGACTTATAAAGACTAAAACGTTCTTGAGGACACACGGGAGAGGTAGTCATGTGCTTTCGCCATATTCCGTATCGATACTATGTTATGTGTTGATAAGTGTTGAGTGGGTGGGTCTATGCTAGTGCACTCTATAGACTAAGATGAATGCACTCTTATGATTAAACACCTTGCAAGCATCCGCAAATACAAGATAGAATTTAAGGCAAAAGCCTAACCATAGCAATACGATCGAGGATCCATTATTCCCTTATGCAAAAGCGTGCGAACTAGGGTTCAGGTTTCTGTCACTCCGGCAACCCACCATAAGCATTCTTTATACACAATGTATTCTCCTAGGTCCTTAATAAGGCGAAGTGTTGGGTGTTCGACTCACACAACACCACTAGTAGAATGACAAAACAACTGAAATATCAAACAACACATATTACTTCAACAGCATATGACTACTAACAACAAGACTTTCCCCATGTCCTCAAGAACTAAGGTAACTACTCACAAGACATAAAAGAGATCATGATCAGTGGGGATAAATATGTGATAAACAATCTGGACATAATAATATTTCTCCAACAAAACTCAATAGCATTCACCACAAGGTAGTAATCAACACCGATGGAGTAGAGAGGATAGTTAGTACGAGTTACAACACGAGTTGCGATGGAAAGATGAGATTTGGATGAAGATGGAGATGGTACTGGTGTTGGGGATGATGTTGATGATGATCTCGATGATGCCCGTGACGATGGTGATGACGATGGCGACGATCTCCCCATCCGGGAGGTGATCTCCCCGGCGGAATCTGCCCGCCGGAGATGCCCTTTTCTTCTCTGTAGGTTTCCGCCTCGAAGCGGCGGCGGAACTCCGTAAAAAGTGCCGTGCCTAGGGTTTTCGGAGGACGGAGAACATATATGCAAAAGGGGGCGACCAGAGGTGGGCCAGGGGCTCCAGGCGCCCCCCCGGCGCGGCCGGGGGGGGGGGGGGCGC
Source organism: Secale cereale (assembly GCA_902687465.1). NCBI lineage: Eukaryota > Viridiplantae > Streptophyta > Magnoliopsida > Poales > Poaceae > Secale > Secale cereale. The sequence goes on along the minus strand of LR738709.1, from coordinate 661,136,049 downwards.
CCCCAGGCCGCCTGGGCACCCTGTGGCCCCCCTCTGACTCCCCTTTTGCGTGTCTTTGTTATTCGTCTGAAAAATACCTCCCGTCAATTTTCAGGTAATGTGGAGGTGTTCTTCTTCAGCAACTCAGTATCCACTTTTTCCTGCTGAATCCTGCGTCTGCTGTTCCGGCATCGGAAAGTTGCAAACTGTGTAAAATAGACCAAAACAACATAAGAACATCATCATAACGTGAAATATATCAATGAATAAGGATGAATTATAATACAAAATAGTGATGCATTTTGGACGTATCAGCTGTTTTTGTATTTCAGGTTTTCCCATTACGAGAACTGCCAAAAAAATCCCGGAAAAAGTATATAAAAATCAGCGTTCCGGAAGGTTCCAGGTAGCCAAAGTACAGCCGGGGGGGGCACCAGGGCTCCAGGCGCCCTGGTGGCGCGCCCCTCCCTGGGCCGCGCCGGGTGGGGGCGCCTGGGCCCCCCGAGCCTCGTCTGATGCCCCCCTTTGGCATATATTTATACCGTCTCCCGAAACCCTCGAGACGGGAACTCTTTTTCGCGATCTCATCTCTGTTCTGCCGCCGCCGCCGCTTCCAAGATCGGGAGCACCAGGAGAACTCTTCCCGGCACCCTGCCGGAGGGGAGGATCACCACCGGGAGCTTCTCCACCACCATGGACGCCTCCCGGATGAGTTGTGAGTAGTCTCCCTTGGACCATGGGTCCATGACCAGTAGCTTTGTGATGTTCTCCTCCCGTTCTTGTGCTTCACTAATTAGTCCTCGTGAGCTGCCCTACATGATCGTGGCACATATGTAATCCTTATGCTGTTGCTATGATGAGTTTGCTGGGATCCGATGGATTATGAGATTATGTTCAGATTGTGTTTGAGTAATATATTTGATTCACCTCTTTTATATTTATGTTCGTAAGTAATTCTTGCATGTTCTCCGTTGTTATTTATTGCTTTGGCCAAGTAGTAGGTAGTGACTCCAAGAGGGGACGTTATGCTTGATTGTGGGTTCATGCCCCTCGATGACTAGCTTGAGTGACAGAAACATGAGTCTAGGGGATGTGCTGTTGCCACAAGGGGGAAAACAACGATGCTTGTGCCCGCGGGTGCAAGGATTGTTTACTTTACGCAAAGTTCTTTTAATGCAGTTGTCTGTTGCTTGGAGTTTACACTATGGGTGGGACTCGCAACTTAATACCAGCGAGATGTTCTGGATAGATATCTCAAGGTGGATGATTAGTAGTAGATGCAGATGGATTTTGGTCTACTTACCTCTGCGTACCGCCCATGCTTTGAACCTCTACCTTTCTTGCAACTTAGTCAGCATTGGTTTGCGCACATGGTCCTGTCAATTGCCCAGCTGTAATTCGTTTACCTCACATAGCTGTTTTATCGTCTTTTGGGAGAGAGATATCACTAGTGAACATCATGAGACTCCGGTCCATATTACCATCATTGATCACATCCGCTATTTACTTTCCGCTTTTACTTACTATTGCAATTATATCTATCACTACTATCAATTGCGTTTGATCATTTGTAAACTACAAGGCCGGAGGGATTGACAACCTCTCTGTACTCGTTGGGAGCAAAGTTATTTGTATCTGTGTGCAGGTCCACGTTGATTGCTAATATCTGGCGCCGTATCAGTTGACACCTTCTTGTTGAAACTGGGAGTCTCAGGGAAATCGATCCTTGGTATTGCCAAGGGAAAACTTCCGCTACACTGCATCTCAAACCTTCCACTTGGGGTAACCAACGAGGGGCGAGAAGCCATCAAGGGGCTCGTGGTAGGAGCGGACGCGGTGGTGCTTGCTTAGGCAGCGAAAACACCTCCCCCTCGTCTCCCTTAAGAAGTGCTGCCTCCTCTCCTCGGCCAGGCTGTGGCCGAGCCCGGCCGGACGCCCGTCACGTCGGAGTAATGGCGCGTCCCGTCATGGACGGCGCCTCGAGACCACCGTCGTCCAGGGCGCGGCGCGCCCATCCCCTCCTGTTGCGCCTTCTGGTGCGGCTTGAAAGTCGCCGCCATGAATGCCCCTTGCAGGCGCAACCACCATGGAGCGGAGCCGGGGGGCCTTAAATGCGACGCCAGATGAGGACGACGCTGCACAAGTGTCCGGCACAAAGCCCTCCGAGCGCACCAGCGAGTCGGGCACGTAGCCAGACGAGACCGGCGAAGTAGGGCGCGAGGGCGAAGTTGAGGCCGGCGTGTCGGAGTGAATCTGGATCTGGCTTACCGGGAGCTTGACGAGGCCTGACGCAGCGATGATGGAACCCTGGCGTTGCGAGAGGAACCAGGGGGCTTGTGGCGCAATGATGGTGGGCTGGAAAGGAGCTGGGGGCAGGTTGGCCAGCGGCAACGACAACGGAGGTGGCGGCGGCTGGGCCGCCGAGCGCGTCGTGGGAGCAAAGACAACGGTCATATTCGTCTGCTATTGGAAGTTTCATTCCTCTCCACCCTGTCGTTCCTTTTCGCGTCCTCTGCCAGCCAGATCTGCGAACATGTAAAACGACTGGTAGTCTGCAACAACAGCGCGGCCGGCCATAGCACAGCCTGTGGTTTTTCTTTTTCTTTTGAAATGGAGGTTGGGCCCGAGGCCTCTACATCAATCGATGCATGCAACCATCTTTATTAATTATTTCACAAAGATCTGACAAAAAACATACATCAAATCGTCCGAAGCCACCACTCACACCTACACATTTGATAATCAGGAGTGCTCTCACTCCCCTTATCCACAACCAGTGTCGTCGCCGATCCATCCACATAACGTATCGGGACTAACAACCGATGCAGCAGACCTAAAGCGCACACCACCTGCACATGTTTTAGAAGGCGCCATCTTCGACCACTGACCCATCTTCAGGAGATAAATTTGTATCCTTCTTGCCAATCCGGACATTCATCGACGCCACCACGATGCCCAACAGCACCACCGCCCTGCGCTCGTCCGTCCAGACGCGAAGACTCTGGAAGAGCTGTCGTGCGTAGCACCTGCCAACCAGGCATGACTCAGTGTAGCACATGTCGGCCGCGTATGACTTGACAACTCCACCGAAGCTCCGTGCAAGGACGCCGCTGTCCACCGGAGTTAGCGTTTTCACCCGAGAGGCGGAAAGGGGGGAAATGCAGGAGCAGACATGGACCGACGTCTCCAAGAAGAAAAGCGACGCCCTTGAGCTCCGTCGTCGGCGCGGCCGACCGAGGCCGACCAAGGGATTTCCCCCAATTTGAATCTCCTCCACCAGCTTCACCCGCAACCAGGGTCCCGGCAACCACGCCGACACCGTCAGGAACCCGCATGAGAGAAGCCCACTGATCAGAGCCGGATGACTGCGGCCAGATCTGGCGCTAGAACCCACCGCCTGCGCGAAATAATTATTTTCGAGTTTCAAGTGCACCATCATTCATAGCCTGTGTGGTGTGGTGTGGGCTTCTTTCTTCTTGGGGTGGAGAAAAATGGGCGGCCAAGGCAGGGTTACTTGGCCGGCAGTGAAGTGGAGTGGAGTGAGGAAGAACCAAACAATCAGGTGGCGGCACGCACCAGAGGGCCCCGCCGTTGGCAGTGGCGACTGGCGGACGACGAGTGAGCGGCGGCGACGCTGGCCAACGAAGCGAAGCCACGCATCGGACTCGCGGGACGATCAATCATCCTAAGAGTAGTAGGAACGTGTTCTCTTGGTTTCTGCCGCCCCGCGCCGCAAAACGGCAAAAGTAGGCGCGAACGCCACTTGTCCACGGCCGAGCCGGCTCGACGTGGCCGGACACTGCGGTGACATCGCAGCCGCACGTGCGTCTATGCAGCCGCTGAACGGTGCACCTGGACATTGCGTGTGCGGCGCAGCAGCCGGCGTCGACGACATGCCTACATATGCACGGAGAATCGAATATTCTTATTCCTATTCCGATGTGTGGAAGGGAAACGGCGCATACGATGCCGAGGAAGAGGACACGCGCGATATATTTATTCGGAATCTTCTCTCCGGAACGTCGAGGAGCCACCCGCGTCCATGACGAGCTTTCTTTTCTTTCCCGGCGATGAAATGGAACTTTCTCGGTGAACCGTAACCAACTGTGAAATTCGAGGGGTCGCGCCCTTTGACCAGCTGTGAATTCTTGCTTCGCGCTGAAGAGAAACTAGGCTCGGGATGTCGCTTACAGTCTTTCAGAAATCGCTGTTGCTGCCGCGTTCAGGAGTATTTCCGTCGGTCTTGGTTCTAGATGGATGTTGGGGGTAGGCAGGCGCACGCGAAATCAGTCCGGTGGTGCCACATCATAATCTTTACCTACTAATAAAGGAGATATTGCTTCTGGTCGTCCGTCATGTTAATTGCCCTTGAAGTTGTCAATAATTACCCACCATGCCACCTATAAGTGGAAAAAACGATTGAAAAAATACGAGGCGCGGCGCGGTACTTCTATGGTGATACATTTACATGGTATGAGTCGGGGCACGGCGTAGTGGTTAAGGTCTCCATCTTGCCCACGGGAGAGCAGGGTTCGAACCCTGCTTCCGCCAAGATTTTTCTT
>LR738709.1:661097578-661118822 GCA_902687465.1 Secale cereale | reverse complement strand
CCCCACCCCCACCCCATCCCACTCACCGCACGTAGTCAGGTTCCGTTTCCCCCATTACGTCCCCGATTCATGCATGACAATCAATTCTTTCCAAACGCAATAATGCATGACAATCAATTCTTTCCAAACGCAATCAATTAACTTTTGGTAACCAGTCACAATCAATTCATTCATGACGGTCATCAATCTCCTTTCCTCTTTCGGTCAAACGGTGATCAATCTCTCCTTCCTTCTCTCCTTCTTTCAATCTTCTTCCTTCTATCACCATGGATTACCTGGTGCCAAAGAATATACGATAGAGAAAATGTGTGCTTCATTCAAACCATGATAATGTTCTTACAATCAGCTATATTTTGTTTCGTTAGGACTCCCCCTCGGTCCTCCCTCCCATCGATCCCCCTCCCACCGATTTTTATTGCTACCGATTTTTTACATTGCTCCCGATTTTTTACACCGAAATAAACCGGCAGCCATTCATGTATTCCATATATATAGGAAGTAAATCGGCAGCCAATCAACCAACGAAGTAAATCGGCAACCATTCAATCAATCAGCCATATATCCATGTATAACATAATCCTACCTTTCCAAAATAACAACAGAATCAAAGATTTTCGTGCCACGGATTCCCTCATGTTCCTTCCCCAACATATCTCAAACGAATCAAATTATCTCAATCTTCCGCGTGATTTTTTCCTTCTTCTAAAATAATCCGACCTCATCCCAGTCTCCCATCCACTTCAGTACATCATCCACGCCTGATACGTCTCAAACGTATCTACTTTTCCAAACACTTTTCATATTGTTTTGACCTCATTCTTGCATGATTTGAACTAAACTAACCCGGACTGACGCTGTTTTCAGCAGAGCTGCCTGTATGGTTTTATTGTGTGCAGGAAAACAAATTTTTAGGTATCTCAGAAAAATCCACGAAAAATCACAGAAAATCCACGCACCCGAAGGAACCCGGAGCCAGAAGATGGACCAGAGGGGCCCAGGCGCCCCGGTGGCGCGGCCCAGCCCCTGGCCGCGCCGGGGGGTCGCCTGGGTGGGCCCCACCTCCCCTGGTGCCCTACTTTGACTCGTATTTTAGCTCGTGACGGAAAAACCCCAGATCAGAAGTTCTTTTCCCAGTTTTCGTCGCGGAGCCGCCGCCACCCTCTGTTCTTCTTCGGGAGGGCTAATCTGGAGGCTGAATTGGCCTCCGGAGAGGGGAGATCATCGCCATCGTCATCATCATCACCACTCCATCATCCCTCCATGACTTCTCCTTCCATGTGTGAGTAATCCCCTGCTGTAGGCGAAGGGGATGGTAGGGATTGGATGAGTTAGATCATGTAATAGTTTGTCAGATCGTTGGGGGCATGTTGCCTATCATCTACTATGGTGTTTATCATCTTTGCTTCAACTTGTTATGCTTAATGATTGTCACTTAGGGCCCGAGTGCCATGATTTCAGATCTGAACCATATGTGTTTGCATGAATATATTTGTGTTCTTGATCCTATCTATGAGTTGTTTGCACCTATTACGGTTCGGAACTGGCGATCCCAAAAGTGACAGCTTGGGACACCAAAGGGGATGGTCCGTAGTTTGAGGATTACATGTATCCATTGAGTTCATTGCTTTGTTCCGGTGCTCTTTGACAGGAGCACCTTAATCTCCATAAGTTCCTTTTGGCCCCGTTCGTAGCGGGATGGTAGGACAAAAGATGTTGTGCAAGTTCTTATTGCAAGCACGTACAACTACCTACGGGATACATGCCTAATGTTTGATATTTGCCTAGATGATCATTACTTTTCTGTGTGTCGTGCCCCAAGTTAGAATCATGATATATCTCATCCATGCAGCGCCCAACCATCCATCTCCCTAGCCTACAGTGTTTTAAATCTTGTTGGTCACTAGTCGCTACTTTTGCTATTTACTTTTGCTATTTACTCTTGCTATTTACTTTTGCTGTTTACTTTTACTATCACTATTATCACTATCATATCACTGTTACCACTTATCTTTTGTTGCAAGTAAGTATATTTCAGGTGCGGTTGAATTGACAACTCAACTGTCAAAGCTTATAAATACTCTTTGGCTCCCCGTGTGTCGAATCAATAAATTGGGTTATTCTTTCCCGCGAAGACTATCTCGATCCCTTACGGTTGAGGGTTATCAAGTACCGTTTTCTGGCGCCGTTGCCGGGGAGCATAGCAATATTTACAAGTCTACTTGAAGTATCCTACCTGCTGCACTTCATCCGCTATGGGTAAGAAAGGAGACCCCAAGGTTCCGATCTTACTATCCACTACAAGAAGAGGTACTGTTCTGAGCACTAGTGCTACACTTGATTCACCTTCTGTTATGAGTAAGTTTGCCTCACCACCACCACATGATGCTCCTACTGAATCTATTACTAAGTCCGATACTCTTGATGATGCTTCTACTACTGTTGATGATATTAGTTCCCTTGGTTATGCTCTTGAGAAACAGATCGCTGCTGCTGCTAAAAAGTCTGGAATTGAAATTCCTGTTACTCGCTACCCTATTGGTGAAACTTATGATTATCCTGATTTGAGTAAACTCAAGGAGAGACTCCTTGATGATGATTACTATATGCTTGATGAAGATTTATGCAGGGAACTGACAGAGTTTTCTGGCTCTGACCCTGAAGTTATTAAGAAACTGTTTGAAAAACACTCTTTGAAGAACAAAACCGTTCCTGATCCTGAATTTGCTACATCTCCTATATGCATTGATGATCCTGATTATGATTTCTCTGTTGATCTTTCACTTATACCTATGGTTGAAGCTGACCCCTTTTATGGCAGAGAAAATGATGATGCTATTGCACACCTGACTAAACTCGATGAGTTGGGTGGCCTGTTTACCACAGATGAGAAGATACGATACTTTTACGTGACCAAGCTTCTTCCTTTCTCCTTGAAGGAAGGTGCTAAAGCATGGTATGATTCACTCCCATGCGGTTCCATTAAGAGTCCTCAAGACTTAGCTCACTCTTTTATTGATAAGTACTTTCCTGCTCACATGCAACATGCTGCTTTACAAAGAATTTATAACTTTAAACAGTTGCAGGATGAGTCCCTCCCTAAAGCTTCGGGGAGGTACTGCGGTCTGATTCGGGCTAGACCAGGACATGAAGTCCCTAAGAATGAATTAATCGATATATTCTATGCTGGTCTAACTGATGAATCCAGGTCCTATTTGGACAGTTGTGCTGGTTGTGTTTTCAGGAAAAGGACGCCGAAAGATGGAGAAGATTTGATGGGCAGGATTGCCAAAAACCATGAAGATTGGTCCGTCCCTGAACCACCTCCACCACCAAAGAAGAGGGGCATGTTTGTTCTAAGCCCCGAAGATATGCGAGAAGCAAAAAAGTCTATTAAAGAGAAAGGTATTAAAGCTGAAGACGTGAAGAATCTACCCCCTATTGAGAAGCTGTGTGAGCCTACCACTCACCCTCCTATGGTAGAAGTACACTCTCTTTTAGATTTCAACGCAAGTGACATCCCTCATGGTAAGCCTCCTGATCAATGTTTAGATGAGTTTGATAATTTTATTATGAAACAAAATCATTTTAATGAGAGGATACAAAGTCAGTTGCATGATAATTCCCTTGCTATCAAAAGTTTGCTTGATGTTCTAGGTAGAACAGTTAATGATGTTAAATGTCTTGTGAAGCTTTTTCATATGGTTCAAACTCAGCTTGACCAAATTTTTAATGTGCAAAAAGATTTGCTTGCTAACAATGCCAAACAAGATAATTTGCAGGCTTTCGGGATTAAGACCCGAGGAGGAACTAGCACTCAAGATCCTCTCTATCCAGAGGGGCATCCGAGGAGAATCGAGCAAGATTCTCAAATGCAGGAAGAAGAAATTGTTGGCTCTCCAAAGAAGAAGAAGAAACATAAGGAGGCCGACAATTCTAATGATCCTATTGCAGATGAAGAGCCAACTGTTGATCCCAACAGTGTATCTATCTCCGATGCTGAGACTGAAGACGGTGCTGAACCTGAAGGTAAGGATAATGAGAAGAATGATCCGCCTGAAGTTCGAGAAGAAGAAGCACCTGACAAACGTAAGAGGTACACTAAAGAAGACTTCATCGCAAGAAAACATGGGAAGGAAAGAGAACCATGGGTACAGAAACCCATGCCCTTTCCAGGTAAGTCCATCAAATCTAAAGAAGAAGAGCATTACAATAAGTTCTGTGAGTGGATTAAACCTCTTTTTCTTCAAATCCCTTTGACTGATGCTATTAAGTTACCTCCTTATTCAAAATATATGAAAGATATTGTCACTAATAAAAGAAAAGTTCCTAATGAAGCAATATCTACTATGCTTGCTAACTACTCTTTCAGTGGCAAGATTCCTGAGAAGCTCGGTGATCCAGGTATACCCACCATTCCTTGCTCCATAAAGAATAATTATGTCAAAACTGCTTTATGTGATCTTGGGGCAGGAGTGAGTGTTATGTCTCTCTCTCTCTTTACGAGAGGCTTTGTTTAGAGAAACTAATTCCTACAGATATCTCTCTTCAGATGGCTGACAAGTCAACCGCCGTTCCGATAGGTATTTGTGAGGATGTTCCCGTAGAAGTTGCTAATTGTTTGATTCTTACTGATTTTGTTGTACTTGACATGCCCGAGGATGGGAGCATGTCCATTATTCTTGGTAGAACTTTTCTTAACACCGCAGGTGCTATTATTCATTGCAATAAAGGGAAGGTTACCTTCCATGTGAATGACAAGGAACACACGGTATATTTTCCAAAGAAGACCGACAGGAGGCATGGCCTCAACTCTATAAAAAATATCGAGATCGTGAAGATTGGAGAATGGGATTGTCCACTACATGTGCCTCACAAATACAAAACTATCATGGTGGGGACAATGTCCATCAAAGTAAAGGTTCAGTAATTACTTCGTAAGAGGTGAGACTTTTTGCTCTATATATCGCCTGTTTGTTGGTAAGACTTGATCAACCTTACTAGTTAACAAGTTTTATATAGATAAAAAGTTGAGCTTGTTATGTTTTCATTTGTTTTTAGTTTTTGTTCTACTTGCTGTACCAAGTGTTTATGTTTTGAAGCTTCACAATACTACTCACTGCTTCAAGTTTTCAGAGAGTTTCACAGCTTTTTGAACTTCGAAAAAATTTCAACAGTGAAGTTTTCAGAAAAATTCCAGAAAAATTAAAATAAAAATTTCCACGTCGGGAGTAACCCAGAGGTGCCTGGGGCCAGCCAGGGGGACCCACCAGTGGCCCAGGCGGCCAGCTGGCGCGGCCTGCCCCCTGGCCGTGCCCACAGGGCGCCTGGGGCCAACATGGCCTCCCTCCAGGTATGTCTTCTTCCTCCCTCTCTCTTTTTCTCCAAAAACGCGAGTTCTGCACTTGTTCTTGTGTTCTTGCTGTTCTTGGAGGGGATTCTTCGATCTCTCTCTACAGCCCACCATTTGAGCTGAGATTTTGAACAAATACTCCCTGGTATGTGACTCCTTCACTCCTCCAATTAGATTTCTGATTGGTGGCTTCATTTGTGAGTATTTAGTAGTTCTTGGTGCTATATAGATGAGCTTGCATGCATGTGTAGAAAGCTATTTTCCAAGTTTTGATGCAAGTTTATGCCTTGGGCAAGTGAGTTGAGTAGTTTGCCTTAACTCACCTTGTTTTAATCCTCGTTTTTGTAAATTGCCAAAAATTTCAGAAATGAGTTTGTTAGGAAGGGCAAAAGGGTGGCTTGAGAAGAGGAGGCCCACGCACTCCGATCGAGTTACTAGAGCCGCGGCTTCACCCTCGACTGCTAGGGTGAGCTATAATGAAGATCATGTGCCCCTGGAGCTGTTGGAAGACACCAGTCCAGCACGTGCCATGACGTTTCCATGTGATGAATTCCTTGAAGCTGCGGGAATCAAGGATGAGTTTTATAATCTTTGTGCTAATGCAGGTCTGACACGGCTCGTCACGTGCCGTGTTACTCAGTATAAAAAACTCACCTCCAGTTTCATTAACAGTTTTAGATATAATCCTGATTCAGGTGCTATTGAGTTTAAAATTTACAATGATCTTATCACCATGACTTTGGGAAAGTTTTGTGAAATAATAGGTGTGCCAAACATTGGGAGGACGGCTAGGATGGCCACTCAGCCCTCCGAGCTGAAAACCGTCATCAACTCTCTCTGCAGCATGGGTACGAGGGATATTCATCGGTCAAAGATCTCCAGCATCTTATTTCTTCACCTCAGTTATTTTGCATATTATGTTGCTAGAGGGGTGTTAGCTCGTGACAACACGAGCAACATTTCTGCTCCGGATATTGCTATCCTGGCAGTAGCCCTCTCAGGGAGGTCTGATTATAATCCGGGTGCCTTAATTGCTCGACGCCTTGCTATGAACGGTAACAAGGGAGACTTATATGGTGGCATTTATGCCACACTTATCTTAGAACATCTTGGAGGCACCCCACACCCTGATGATAATCCTTTTACTTATTTAAGCTTTGTTCTTGCTGCTATGAAAAGGCATAAGTTTGTTACCATGGCTTCTGAGCTGGATAATCTTGTTTATATCTTGCGTTTCGGAACTACCGCGGAACGCGAGATCCGTCTACCTGCACCTCTTCTGTTTGATTTTTCTCGCAGGAACGGATGGTCCTTTGATGTTGTCCAGTTCAATGAGTTCATGGTCCAGCATCAGTTTCATAACCCCATGGAGGGGGTTGTGCCCGACGAGGAGGAGCACAGTGAGTTACCACCTTTTCAGGGAGATACCGCCAGTTTGGTGAAGGGTCTTCCTCTGCTTGGCGTACGGACCCTTCCTCGTGGGAGACTCCGAGGAGTTCGGTATACGCGCTGGCATCCTTCTACGACCCTTGGACTCACCACCATACCCCCGGAGCAGGAGGTCCTGGGGGCAGTAGCTGCTACCAACTTAGGCCAAAAGCCTAAGCTTGGGGGAGTACGTGCCCCTCTCACTTTTCCGTTGTATTATCCGTTTTATCCGCTTTGATCTTTTCGAAGCTTTTGCCCGTTCTTCTTTATTTCTCTCTTTGCAAAAACAACAAAAAGATTTTCTCTTTCTTTTGCTTTCGTTCAACCTTTGAAATAATCCAAAAAGATTTCCTTTTTTTCTCTTTAGTTTGCTTTTTTTCAGAGTTCAGCTCGAGTCCGTGATGGCATTTAATTATATTTCCTACGTTCGATCGTGCAAGTGACGAGGCAGTAATGACAAAGATCGACTGAAGGGAAGCAACAAGGAAGACCGGTATGAACTCTTCTTGTTTCTACTTTTGTACATATGCATGTACTTATGATCTAGAGACCAGCTTGTAGCGACATAGTGCTATGTTTACAATGCTCTTCCAGTGGTTCATGCTTTCCTTGTGGCTAGTCTCGAATAACTAGAGTATATAATGTGTTATTGAAATGATCTACATGCATTGCACTGTTCACAGTCTGGTATACTAAGGTGGTATTTCCCTTTAGAGAATTTTTGGATTGACTTGGCACATGTTTACACATATTTAAGACTAAAAAGTCTGCTCTGCCTTGATGATCTTTGAGTTTTAGAATAGTTATATCACTTTCATGCCCGATTCAATGTTGCTTTGTCGCTCTGCATGATTATGGCCGTTATTGCTCTCTAGTTGGTCGCTTCCCAGTCTTTTGCTAACCTCCACCTGTACTAAGCGGACTAACTGCTTGTGCATCCAAAATCCTTAAAACCTGTTATGCCATATGAGTCCACCATACCTTCCTATACATGGTATTTACCTGCCATTCCTAACGAAGACTTTCGTGTACCATCTCGAAATTAATCAAAAGCATTTCTCTTTTTTGTGCCTCTGTTTTAGCTCATGAGGAAGTAGTAGTTAATTCATGATCTTTTTAAGTTGGACAAGTTTCACCCCTGGATTGCATGTCTAATGTGCAAACCCCTAATACGAGAAGGAACTGGCATAGAGTGCGCCCGGCTCATAAAAGATAATACAACAAACAAACCCTCCTTCACGCTTTGTTCATGAGAAATCAGAAAACTTTGGCAGTGATAAACAAAGGAGATTAAGAGGATGTGATCGTCCTCATGCGGGAGCCGTTCCTCGAGACTTGTCCAGCTCAAGAAGTGATTGAGTTATCTGCTAGCATTCGTTGACGAAATATGCACCTCTCAAAAACATTTTTTACCTCTGTTTTTAAAACCAAGAGCTCTGGTACATGTTTAGTTTTTGTTTCCGACCACGGGTTTTCAACCTTGCCAACAAAAGCCACGGTTCGAGAGTCTCCGCCTTCTTTCTTCAAAGCACCAACTAGGAGAGCATAATTGTCATTCTGAGTGTAATGTGCATTGTCCCAAAGTATTACATTGTCTTCTGCATGCTTGTGATCTGATTTATTCTAAAATTCTTAGTTCTAGTCTCCTTTAAAACTCTGGAGGAGTTTCTGCATTTATGTTTTGCTTCACTCATGGAGGCTAGCGAGATACCACCCTAGTATGCTCAAGCTATGTGCAATGTAATCTTGTCTTGATTTTCAGTAGTATATTATTTACGTTTAGGTATTTGTGACGGGTCACTTGAAAGAAGGATTGCTCCGTGCATTGTCCTCATAGTACTGTTTCAATACTTGCTAGACTCTTTTCGTAGTACATGCTTATATACATCTAATGAAGCAAAAGAGTTTGTCAAAGTTTTCTTTGTCACGTCCAGTTCGTTGAACTGAATTGCTTGAGGACAAGCAATATGCTAAGCTTGGGGGAGTTGATACGTCTCAAACGTATCTACTTTTCCAAACACTTTTCATATTGTTTTGACCTCATTCTTGCATGATTTGAACTAAACTAACCCGGACTGACGTTGTTTTCAGCAGAGCTGCCTGTATGGTTTTATTGTGTGCAGGAAAACGGATTTTTAGGTATCTCACAAAAATCCACGAAAAATCACAGAAAATCCATGCACCCGAAGGAACCCGGAGCCAGAAGATGGACCATAGGGGGGCCAGGGGGGCCCAGGCGCCCTGGTGGCGCGGCCCAGCCCCTGGCCACGCCGGGGGGTCGCCTAGGTGGGGCCCACCTCCCCTGGTGCCCTACTTTGACTCGTATTTTAGCTCGTGACGGAAAAACCCCAGATCAGAAGTTCTTTTCCCAGTTTTCGTTGCGGAGCCGCCGCCACCCTCTGTTCTTCTTCGGGAGGGCTAATCTGGAGGCTGAATTGGCCTCCGGAGAGGGGAGATCGTCGCCATCGTCATCATCATCACCACTCCAGCATCCCTCCATGACTTCTCCTTCCATGTGTGAGTAATCCCCTGCTGTAGGCGAAGGGGATGGTAGGGATTGGATGAGTTAGATCATGTAATAGTTTGTCAGATCGTTGGGGGCATGTTGCCTATCATCTACTATGGTGTTTATCATCTTTGCTTCAACTTGTTATGCTTAATGCTTGTCACTCAGGGCCCGAGTGCCATGATTTCATATCTGAACCATATGTGTTTGCATGAATATATTTGTGTTCTTGATCCTATCTATGAGTTGTTTGCACCTATTACGGTTCGGAACCGGCGATCCCAAAAGTGACAGCTTGGGACACCAAAGGGGATGGTCCGTAGTATGAGGATTACATGTATCCATTGAGTTCATTGCTTTGTTCCGGTGCTCTTTGACAGGAGCACCTTAATCTCCATAAGTTCCTTTTGGCCCCGTTCGTAGCGGGATGGTAGGACAAAAGATGTTGTGCAAGTTCTTATTGCAAGCACGTACAACTACCTACGGGATACATGCCTAATGTTTGATATTTGCCTAGATGATCATTACTTTTCTGTGTGTCGTGCCCCAAGTTAGAATCATGATATATATCATCCATGCAGCGCCCAACCATCCGTCTCCCTAGCCTACAGTGTTTTAAATCCTGCTGGTCACTAGTCGCTACTTTTGCTATTTACTCTTGCTATTTACTTTTGCTGTTTACTTTTACTATCACTATCATATCACTGTTACCACTTATCTTTTGTTGCAAGTAAGTATATTTCAGGTGCGGTTGAATTGACAACTCAACTGTCAAAGCTTATAAATACTCTTTGGCTCCCCGTGTGTCGAATCAATAAATTGGGTTATTCTTACCCGCGAAGACTATCTCGATCCCTTACGGTTGAGGGTTATCAACGCCTCATCCTCCTCCATGCGATGACCTAAGCCACGCTGCCATGGCTCACTAGCTGCGGTCCTGGTCCTCAAACCCGGGTGAGAAACTGAGAACTCGCTAGCCTGGGCCAACATCTGAGCGCTCATCTGCGTCATCGACGAGCTCTTCCTCCTCATCGCGTAGTCCTGCACACAATGTTGCGCCGCCAATGACCATGTCGGCCTCGCCGTCGTTTTTTCTCGCTGCGTGCCAATGCTAACCAACGTCGGCACCTCCGCCATGCCTAAAACGAGGAGACGCGCACAATGGCCAAGGACGTGGAGGCAATGTGACCGCGTTGGCATCCGTTTTCCTCAAGGTCTCCATCCTCGTCGCTGCCGCTGACATGGTGCTAGTGTCCCCCTTCTCCTCGTCCAAGGCGTGACTAGCCATGGTGATGGTGGGCGACAAGACGCCGGCCAGCCACCGGAGGGGACAAGCACATCGATCATGCTTGATGTGATATGCCCAGTCGCCGCCGCCGTGGCGCTGCCGTCCTCCTCGTCCAAGTCGTGGCTGGCGTTGGTGGACGACACGGCCGACTGGGCTCACCCGGGTATTCCCCTACGCTGCAGCCGCCAATCTCCGCAGATCCTCTCCACTATGCCGCGTCCGTAGCCCATCCACTGCTACTCGAGTTCCTTGGCTTCGATGAGGGGCATCTAGGGCTTAGGGGAAAGGATAAGATGCTGGGAAGCAAGGGCGATGGGGCCTCAATGTGACCTCGACTTGAGGCACATGAGGGAACTGCAGGTTTTGGCCGCACTGCAGGTGAGGTCGTCTTCAACTATCAAGCCGCCCAAAAATGACTTGCAGGTTTTGGACTGCAGGTTTCAGCGGCGATGACGGACAAATACTCGTCCAACTATCATGCTGCCCAGCGCCCACAAATTATGTCAACTGGTAATCACGACATATCATTTTATTTTTTTTACTATAATTCTTCCTTTCTGGGATTTGGATTGGAAGACAGTACATCATTCGTCTCCGATGGTATCAATATGTATTTTGCTATGTGTTCCATGGGCAAAGCTGCATACATGTGATGAAGGATCTAAAGTGTTCAGGACCAACAAATGACCCGTGGATCTTCATATTCAGTTTTGTATTAGCTGCGTGCTTGCTTCAGATGTCTACATACCGCACGAATTAAGGTTTTGATGTCTCTGTTTCATAGATTTTACTGTATACATACTATGCGCAGGAATTAAGGTTGCTGGTGTGTTGTATAGATGCATGTTTTTGTAGGTGATTACTCACATTTTAGTCAACTTCCATATAGATGCAATTCAGACACAATTTTCCTATGTTGTCAACTAATAAAAATCAATTTATTGGAACCACTAGATTTATTAGTAGATGTAGTCTTTATATTTCTACAGGGGATGAACTGAAGCAAATAAACCCCTATCCCTTTTAATTAATGTAAAGTTCATGTCTTGTAATAAAGTGGCACTCTCAATAAAAGGTGAAAAGTATGCAATATTGTCCCCTTTCTTCTGAATTTTTTAAATATATTCGTAAGTCTGCACTTTGCCAATGAATCTCATATTCCAATGCTCAGATATAATCATTGTTACTACACTAATATGAATGGTTTGCAAATTACTTGCAGATTTCTCAGCCAAGTTGCTTTTTACTTACCAGAATATATATCTTGATGGAAGGGGAGGCATAAATTTTGGGGACAATGCTCTCAGGGACAACACTGTCATGGTCCCATATGTTCTTCAATGTTGTAACATATCTGAAAATTGTTTTCGCACCTTTGCTGGAAGTTTAGCTATCATGGATTTTATTGGATACTAGCTATCATGGAGTTTCCTAAATGTTGGCGCACCATGGCTGGAAGTTTAGCTACAAGGAGGGACAATCGTTGAGGTATCTACAGAATTTTGCTTGTATGAAAATAATGCATGCTTCCTTTTACGTACTGAAGGTTACAAACTCTCAGTATAGTGCCTTGTTATGATGCATTCACCAATTGCTCGCATTAATATATCTTCACGCATGTGAGCGTTACACCCTCCGTCCTATAATCTAAGATATTATTACCCAATATGTGACGGAGGATATGTGACGGAGGAGGGAGTATTGAAGACAGTAACCGCCGACATCACAATGCCGATTGCAATATTAGTATATAAATGTGAAGGATGGCGTATTTTGTAATTTTGTGATTCCCTCTATGGCGTCCATGAGAGGCGTCTGCTGGCGCCCTGGTGCCGATCCATTCATCGTCGGTGTTCAAGTTTTTTTTGCGGGGGGAGTTGGTATTCAAGTTGCCACCTGATTTATCTGTATTTACTTCTTATTAGGTACCTTAAAATTATCAGATGAAGTTGCTTGCTCATAGAATTCCAGTCTACCTTATTTGTCAAGAGCTACTTAAATATTTCTCTAGGAATCCGAGCGTCGCTCATGGAATTCCAGTCTACCTTCTTTGTCAAGAGCTACTTAATTTTTTTTCTAGGAATCCGAGCATCGAGGAGAAGATTTTCTCCGAGCATCAAATAGAAGTTCTCAGCACCCTGGTTGTTTGAATCATGATCTATTTTATTTTTACATTTGTCAAAATGCTTAATTGTTAAGTACTGTAAGTCATATAAATAGCATGATTTAATTCATGTTTTGAGAATTTTTATTTTATTTGAATTGCATTGTCTGAAATGCCAAACTACGTAGTTCTACAGAACAGAGCGTTAAAATATAGTTCGGCAACTAATTTATAAATGTTATTTGCTGTGCATGTCATTCTTAGCTCTCCATGGTTTTTCTTTGTTGACCTATTCCCTTGGGTTTGGTTTATCTTCTTGGCATGTGGGGTGTCACGGGCGGCGACACCTCCTCCCTCTTGATTGCGGTGCCGGATCGGCAAGAGAACGTGACCAAGGGGGACTTCTGCTAGGTGGTCCGGAAGGAAGTACGGTGTGAAGAAGAGAGGGCGTCATTCGATTTAAAAAAAGATGTCTCCAGCGAGAAATGTCCCGCTATGGCGAGAAACTGGGCAGGGAGGGTGCATCATGGGGTGGGGGCTTTGTGTTGGGACCACGTGTTGAAAATAAAGTGTGGATAATCCAAATAACTATATTTCTCGTCCCACATATGGGCTGAATTTGGGAAGCTCGGATTATCCAAACGGTTGAATTTTGAGGAGCCTGATGAGCATCTGTTTAATGTACGAACACACCAAAACAAATAAGAGAGAAATATACTTTAATCTTGAAGACGATCTTAGTTATTTAGTTGATTCATTGTGCATTGTAGTCCGTAGCAACGCACGGGCGTTCTACTAGCGACAACTAGGAATCAAAATCTCGCTACGCCTATGTGTGCCTTAATGTTTGTGGGCCTTATAAATTCGCAGCAGCAAGCATGGTGGCAGAGACAGAAAGCAGAGAAAGCGCAGCGGCAGAGACAGAAAGCAGAGAAAGCATGGCGGCCAAGTTTAAACCTTAGACTTGCGCGGGGAGGGGGGGGCAACTGCCCCCTGTCCACCCAATAATAGTGTTCACGTTATGTACTTAGATCGTCATGTCCACCCTATATATTATGAGGGTTATGATGTTGACAAGCCGCCCTCTAATTCACTCACTCACCACATTGAGATTAAATGCGTAGGGTGGCTACTTTGACTCTACAGAGTTTTGGGGTTTTGAATGTATAGCTGTTCAGGCTGCGGGAGCGGCCGCAGCGGGGAAAAGGGATGTGCCGACTGAGTTGTTTTCATCAGCATAGTGACGAGGTTACAGACCTAGGGTAGGGTCATAGCCTAACCTAAAGGCCCCTCCCAAGGTCACTATCCTAGGAGATCAAAAGACAAGACCTACGACGGTGGAGACAGTCGATTGAGACGGTCCAAGGTGACACTTCACTCGACTGACTCATGTACCCAGGACGACTCAACTCCACTCGACTGGATCAAGCACTCGACCCCCGAAGACTAAATGTTTCTCAGAACAGCAACAGTCATATATTTACTCACTTTAGTAAACCCCATAACTACCCTTTACTGCAGGCGTTATCAGTAACGCCTGCCTTAATGTACCTTTAAGCCCTTGGTAACGTGGAGCCTGGCTGGGGTCCATACTATATAAGCCACCCACTCCTCCAGAACAAGGGTTCGCACCTCTGTAACACATACATACATACATCAGTCGACCAAGCCCACAGGCATCGAGACGTAGGGCTTTTACTTCCTCCGAGAAGGGCCTGAACTCGCTAAACACTCTGTGTACAACCTCGCCATAGCTAGAACCTTGCCTCTCCATTCGTACCCCCTACCCTCACTGTCAGACTTAGAACCACGACAGTTGGCGCCCACCGTGGGGCAAGGCGTCTTAGCGACATTTGGTGAAGTTGCAATCCATTCCCCGACCACTTTCATCATGGTGTCAGGCGGCGGTTTGGCGTCGGGCCACGAGATCCGGCTCGGCACGCTGGTCTTCGTCGCCGACAACTCCGCGTGGCTTTAGGAAGCCCCGCTCGACGTTGAGGCCCTACCTGCCCGCGGAGCCACTCACTTTTGCGCCGGAGCCGGCGGCTTCCTCCTTCTCCAGCCGTCGACCCGGTACTCATCGTCCACCATCCCCGCTGGACGCCGCCGTAAGCGATCCGGTCGTTCACGGTTCCAGCGGTGGGTAAAACATGCGGTGGCTCGTCAAACGGCCACCCCGCAAGTCGCGGAAATCGAGCCCGACGGTTACCTTTACGGGCCGGCCGATCAGTCGGCCGGGCTCAAAGATTCCGTTTCCGAGTGCGGAAGCAGCGACCCCACGGCGGAAATCCTCATGGTCGATCCGCGCCGTAGCCCGCCAAGTTTTCCTCGCGGGGAGAACGGCGGCGATCGAGCGCACGACAACGACGGCTACATCCCTCAGCCCCTCACCTCCGAGCAGAGAGCTGAGCTCTGTCGCCGCAACGGAGATGCGCTCTTCACCCCCATCGTGGGAGATTCCCCAGAAGCTTTGGCCCTCGAAGCCACGCGCGTGGCCACCTTGGCCGAGCGCGCGCGCCTCGAAAACATCCAATGTTCACTCGACGAACAGGCCCGCCGACTGGTCCCCGAGTCCAGTCGACGGCCGCGGCAATCACGTCAGCGTGAGACTCAGGTGTTCCGCACACCAGTCCAAAACCTCGAAGCCCCGGCCCGTATCGCGGAGTCGATTCAGCCCTCCCAGTCGGAAGCTGGAAGGGGCCTTCAGCAGATCCGAGCTTTGCTCCGAATGGCTGAAGAGCAAAACGCGGCTGTCTCTCAGTCGCGCAACAGGATTCATAGCAGATCGGTGGCTGCAGACACCGTATGGTCGGCCCACAGTCCGAGATCGCCCCTGAGGCATGAGGAACATGGTCCGCGGCATGACCGGCACCTGGGCCGGAACGACGACCCACTGGACCGTCGACACGGACGCAACGACCGCCGCCGAGTGCCTACCCCTCCTCCGGGGAGTGGGTCACACTCGCCTCCGCGGCACGTGGGCAGGCGCCTGCGAGACGACGAGCGTAGGATTCCCCCGGATCCCCGGCGGCCGGGCTTCGACGCGAGGTCCATCCTTGTGCAGGGCCGGGTCGACCGTAACCGGGCATCCAGGGATGAGCGAGGCGGAGACCAGCCCTCCGGCAGCCGAACGCCGGCCTCCGGGCCCGAGTGCTTCTGCAACGCAATCAGGGCCGCAGAGATCCCCCCGAACTTCAGGCTGGCGGCCGGAGTAAGCAAATTCACCAGTGAGTCGAAGCTAGACACGTGGCTGGAAGATTACCGAGTGGCCATGCAGATCGGAGGAGGCAACGACGACGTGGCTATGAAACACCTCCCCTTGATGCTGGGAGGCTCCGCTCGGGCGTGGCTCAACCAGCTAGCCCCCAGGAGCATATACAGTTGGGAAGAGCTCGCTCGGGTGTTCGTTCGGACCTTCGAAGGCACCTGCAAGCGGCCTGCCGGGCTCGCAGAGCTTCAGCACTGCACGCAGAAGCCGAGTGAAACTTTGAGGGACTACATTAAGCGGTGGACCACTTTGCATCACACGGTGGAAAACGTCTCCAAGCACCAGGCGATGTGCGCTTTCAAGGAAGGCGTGCGCAATCGGCAGTTGAACCTGAAGTTTGGGCGAACAGGCGACATGTCCCTGTCGCGAATGATGGAAATTGCCAGTCGGTACGCCAATGGCGAAGAGGCCGATCAGCTCCTTAGCGGCAAGAAGCCAGTCGGGCAGGACGACCAAAATCACAATCGGAAGAACAAGCGTAAGGCCGACCCAGCTACTCAGGGAGAGGCCGCGGTGGTCAACCAAGGGAAGGGCAAAGGAAAGCCCAAAGGCTCCTGGGCCCCCAAGAAAGGAAAGGGTCAGGCTGGAGATGATATGCTCGACCAGCCGTGTCCCATACACACTAAGAAGGACGAAGAGGGAAACTTGGTGTATCCCAAGCACACCACTCGACAGTGTCGACTCCTGATCCAGAGTTTCCAGAAGGACCAGTCTACTGAGGAAGAGAAGGAGTCGGAAGAGTCCGAAGACAAGGAGTGGGACGGAGGATACCCCCGCATCAATTCCACCTTGGTGATTTTCGCAGACGTCGAGAGCAAGAGTCGACTGAAGATCATCAACAGAGAAGTGAACATGGTTGTTCCAGCGACTCCCACGTTCCTGAAATGGTCGAAGACCGCCATCACATTTGACCAGTCCGATCATCCAGCGCACATCGCCACCCCTGGGCGACAGGCGTTGGTGGTCGACCCAGTGGTCGAAGGCACTCGACTGACCAGGGTTCTTATGGATGGAGGCAGTGGCTTGAATATCCTGTATGCAGCAACCCTCCGGGATATGGGCATTCCGATGTCCAAGCTAAGGGAAAGTAACATGAGGTTCCATGGGGTAATCCCCGGGAAGAAGTCCGACTCACTTGGTCAGATCTCACTCGACGTCGTCTTTGGTGAGTCCAAGAACTACCGAAAGGAGAAGCTGACGTTCGAAGTGGTGGACTTTAACAGTGCCTATCATGCCATCCTGGGTAGGCCAGCCTACGCCAGGTTCATGGCTCGACCATGTTACGTCTACCTCAAGCTGAAGATGCCGGGACCCAACGGTGTCATAACCATCACCGGGAACCGGCAGAAAGCGGAAGAATGCTTCCAGAAAGGCTCGAAGATCGCCGACGAGCAGATGGCAGCAGTAGAGATGGAGGAGTACCAGAAGCAAGTGGGTCCAGGCGACCTGCTAAGGGCAAAGAAGCCGGCTTCCAAGTCAGCCTTTCAGTCGGCCGGGGACACAAAACCCGTGCACATCCACCCCACCGACCCCAATGCAGCGCCGACCCACATCTCCACCACCCTCGACAGCAAATAGGAAGAAGCGCTCATCCAGTTCCTTCGTGAGAACTGGGACATCTTTGCATGGAAACCATATGACATGCCAGGTGTGCCCAGGGGGCTGGCTGAGCACCATTTGCGAGTCGACCCGAAGGTGAAACCTGTGAAGGAACATCTCCGTCGATCCGCTGCGGAGAAGCGAAAGGCGATTGGCGAAGAATTGGCTCGACTCCAAGCAGTAGAGTTCATCCGCGAGATATACCACTCCGAGTGGCTCGCCAACGTCGTCATGGTCCCCAAGGACAAGTCTCTCCACATGTGCATCGATTTCAAGCACATCAATCGGGCCTGCCCAAAAGATCATTTTCCTCTCCCCCGCATCGATCAAATAGTCGACTCGACTGTGGGATGTGAGCGTTTGTCCTTTCTGGACGCATATTCCGGATACCATCAGATCCGTCTGTATGGACCCGATGAAATAAAAACAGCCTTCATCACCCCTTTCGGGTGTTTTTGCTATGTCACCATGCCTTTCGGCCTCAAAAATGCCGGCGCCACCTTCATGCGCATGATCCAGAAATGCTTAATAAAGCAAATCAGTCGGAACGTCGAGGCGTACATGGATGACATCGTGGTCAAGTCACGGAAAGGTTCCGACCTACTGACCGACCTTGCTGAGACATTCGCGAACCTCAGAAGTTACGATATCAAGCTCAACCCGTCAAAGTGTACATTCGGAGTTCCTGGTGGCAAGTTGCTCGGTTTTCTCGTTTCCGAACGGGGAATCGACGCCAACCCAGAGAAAGTCGGCGTCATCCTCCGAAAGTAACGCCCCGAGCGTATACACGATGTCCAGAAGCTTACTGGTTGCTTGGCCGCATTGAGTCAATTCATTTCTCGGCTCGGGGAGAAGGCACTGCCTCTCTACCGACTCATGAAGAAATCCGACAAGTTCGAGTGGAATCCCGAAGCCGAAGCAGCGTTTGAGGAACTCAAAGCCCTGTTGTCCACCCAGCCGGTGCTCGCTGCCCCAGTCAGCGGAGAGCCTCTTCTGCTGTACATTGCTGCCACCGGACAAGTCGTCGGTACTGTACTCACAGTCGAGCGGGAAGAAGAGGGCAAGGCATACAAGGTCCAACGCCCGGTCTATTACATATCCGAAGTTTTGACTCCCTCCAAGCAAAGGTATCCACATTACCAAAAGCTTGTGTACGTGATTTACTTGACTGCAAAAAAGGTTGCCCATTATTTCTCGGATCACTCAGTCGCAGTCGTCAGCGACGCCCCATTATCAGAGATACTAAACAACCGAGATGCAACCGATCGAGTGGCAAAATGGGCGATTGAACTTCTTTCGTTAGATATCAAGTTCGAAGCGAAGAAAGCCATCAAGTCTCAGGCCATAGCGGATTTTGTGGCTGAGTGGATAGAACAAGAGCTTCCGACTCAAGTCCAGTCGGACCATTGGACTATGTTCTTCGATGGGTCCAAAATGCTGAACGGATCCAGTGCAGGCGTGGTCCTGATCTCTCCTAGGGCCGACAAGCTTAGCTACGTCCTTTAGATCCATTTTTATTCATCAAACAACGAGGCTGAATACGAAGCACTTTTGTATGGGTTGTGTATGGCCATCTCACTCGGCGTCCGTCGCCTGATGGTCTACGGCGATTCCGACCTAGTGGTGAACCAAGTAATGAAAGAATGGGACGTCAGGAGCCCGGCAATGACCAGTTATTGCAGTGCAGTGCGAAAGCTTGAAAAGAAGTTCAAAGGCTTAGAGCTCCATCATGTGCCCAGAGCAAAGAATCAGCTAGCCGACGATCTCGCAAAAATTGGGTCGACTCGGAGGTCCATACCCAAGAATGTGTTCCTAGAGCATCTGCACACTCCCTCTGTCAAGGAAGACCCCTTCACGGAAGAGCCCCCGCAGCCAGTCAGTGCAACCGATCCGACTGAGGTCGAAGTGCCTGCCGTGGTCTACTTGATCATGGAGGTCCTAGTAATCACACCTGATTGGACTATGCCATATATATCATATCTGCTCAGGCGAGAACTCCCAGAAGATGAAGAAGAAGCGCGCCAAATCGTCCGCCGATCCAAAGCGTTCACAGTCATTCAAGGTCACCTCTACAGAGAAAGCGTCACTGGAGTCGCCCAGCGCTGCATCGATCCAGAGGAAGGTCGAATGATCTTGGATGAAATCCACTCGGGGACTTGCGGCCACCACGTTTCCTCTCGGACTATCGTGGCCAAAGCATACCGAGCCGGATTTTATTGGCCCCGCGCCAACGAAATGGCCAAGGATATTGTGGATAAATGCGCAGGGTGCCAGTTCTACTCCAACATGTCACACAAGCCAGCATCCGCCCTCAAAACCATCCCACTAGTCTGGCCCTTCGCTGTTTGGGGCTTAGATATGGTCGGCCCCTTCAGGACAGGCAGGAGCGGATTCACTCACCTTCTGGTGGCAGTCGACAAGTTCACCAAGTGGATTGAGGCCAAACCCATCAAGAACCTCGAGTCGAGCACCGCCATCAGCTTCATTAAGGAACTAATATTCAGATATGGGGTCCCTCACAGCATCATCACAGACAACGGCTCCAATTTTGACTCGGATGAATTCAGAGCTTTCTGTACTTCCCAAGGGACGCGAGTCGACTACGCCTTCGTAGCACACCCTGAGTCGAATGGACAAGCGGAAAGAGCGAATGGGCTGATTCTCCAAGGCTTAAAGCCACGACTCATGCGCGACCTCAAGCATGCCGTCGGGGCTTGGGTAACCGAGTTGCCCTCCGTCCTGTAGGGTATGAGGACAACTCCGAATCGGTCGACTGGCCGTACCCCTTTCTTCCTGGTCTATGGGGCCGAAGCTGTATTACCGAGTGACTTATTACACAATGCCCCCAGAGTAGAACTCTTCTCCGAAGCCGAGGCAGAGCAAGCTCGTTAGGATGCAGTCGACCTTTTAGAAGAGGAAAGAGAGATGGCCCTGATCCAGTCGACCATCTATCAACAGGACCTCCGTCGATTCCACGCTCGCAACGTGAGAAGTCGAGCGTTCCAGGAAGGAGACATGGTCCTCCGGGTGCATCAGAAACGTCCGCAAAAGCTCGCCCCAGCATGGGAAGGCCCGTTCATCATCACGAAGGTGCTGTGCAACGGAGCTTACCACCTCTACAATGTAGCCCAGAAGAAAGACAAACCTCATTCGTGGAATGCGGACCTACTCCGCCGTTTTTTCACTTGAGGCACTCGACGGTCGAGTTGTAATAAAGATTCCCCAATTTGTTTCAAAAGCAAGATAGCAATGATTCCCTAACAATTGGTGTCCTCCAAATCCCCCAGTGGGTGCTTAGCTGCGGTCCTCCGAGCTACGCCACAAGTACGAGGCGGTTCGGTCCTCCGAACTCCGCCACAAGTACAACGTAGCTTGGAATCGCGTAAGTTATAAACATTCTACTCCGAGTGAAGAGCGACCCTCTCACTCGGGGGCTTAGCCGCGACCCCATGACTCGCTTAAGTTACAACTATCTACTCTGAGTGAAGAACAACCCTCTCACTCGGGGGCTTAGCTGCGGTCCTCCGAGCTACGCCACAAGTACAAAGCGGTTCGGTCCTCCGAACTCCGCCACAAGTACAACGTAGCTTGGAATCGCCTAAGTTATAAACATCCTACTCCGAGTGAAGAGCGACCCTCTCACTCGGGGGCTTAGCTGCGACCCCATGACTCGCCTAAGTGACAACTATCTACTCCGAGTG
>LR738709.1:661082562-661097287 GCA_902687465.1 Secale cereale | reverse complement strand
AAAGCCCCGCAAGGTTTGGGTAAGAGTACTTGGGCCACAGACCCACCAGAGTTTAACGAGTACAAATCTACGCGGCATCCCGCGGCAAATAAAGGATAATGTATCAAAGTCACGGCTCGGGGGGAGGCGGGCTTGTGGGCGCGACAAATTCGTCCAAATCGATCCCATCGGCGATACGAGTGGCAGCTTCCAATAAAGTCTCCATGAAGGACTAGAATTGAAGCTCCTTCGTGTTTGCGACCTTCAGCGCAGCAAGCTTCTTCTCCTTCACCTCCCTGCAGTGCACACGGACCAAAGCCAGCGCCACGTTTGCTCCTCCCCGGGCGGCCGACTTCTTCCATTCTTGCACTCGGTCGGGGACCTCATTGAGTCGAGTCATCAAGGACTCGAGGTCGTTCTCCTGCACGATTCCCCTCCAGAGCGCGGCGTCGATTCGGGCCATCACCGCCTTCAGCCGTCCCAGATAATCAGTGGCCGCAGTAAGGTGGGACTCCAGCCTCAGTATGTTCATGGAAACATCGTCCTTCACAATGGAGTTAGTGGGGTCCAAGCCAGGCTCGACCCGGCTAGTCTCCTCTCCGAAGTTACGACAGAACTCTGCACCAAGAACAGCAGTCGAGTTAGCAGATGGAACACGGGTCGACCAGCCCAATTTCAACCAATCCAAAGAGGACATACCTTCGAGCACGAGGTACCATTTTTTGGTGATATCGCCCAGATACGCCTCAAGGTCAAGCCTCTTCCGAAATAGAGCCTCGTACTTGACGTTCAAGTCGGCCCTGGACTTCTTCAGCTGATCCAACTCCTTGTTGGCCGCGTCGAGTGAGCCTCTCAGTCGGACAATCTCCGCCTCGAGTGCGCCCACAGAAGCCAGCTTCTTCTCAGCCAGCTCCGACTTCTCCTGGGCCGCCTGCTGCGCCGCCACCAAGTCAAGGTCATTTTGCTCCAAAGCTGCTCTCAGTTGACCTACCAAGGCCGCCACTGGACAGATGAACATGAAGGAACACTCTAAGAGAAAAGTCAGTCGACAGGAGACAGAAGTAAGTTACCAGCTGCATCGTCTTGCGTCTTCTTCAGATGGTCCTGGGCCAACTGCAAGTCAAGATTGAGCTGGATTTGCTTCTGCTCAAGATCTGCAAACTTGGCCCCGAACTCACAAGATTTCTGCATCAACAAGACAAAGCAAAGGTTATAAGACTACAGTCGAGTCAGATCACTCAACCGCAGCCTCGGTGACTACACCCAGTGGGTGCACGGAGAGTGCCCCCACTGGTTTCACTCGGCCAAGATCAGTCCGCCGCGAGCTAAAAAAAACACATTGAAGTTCTATAGTAAGACCATGGCCGACTGCACTCAGTCAACCACGGTCTCGGGGACTACACCCAGTGGGTGCACTGAGCGTGCCCCCACTGGTTTCACTCGGCCAAGATCAGTCCGGCGCGAGCTCAAAAATTAAGGGAAAAGGAGAACACCCAGTGGGTGTGATACCTCACAAAACAAAACAAGCAGATTTCTCCCGAAATCAGAAAGCACTCCGACAACATACCTGGACGTTGGCCCGAAGAGCAGAGCTGGCGTCGTAAGCCGCCATGCTGGCCTCATACGCCGCCTTCATCCGCCCCATCATCACCTCCGCCTGGTGAACGGCCTCTTGTGCCGCCCCCACAGGGTCCTCCGGGAGGCGGTAGGTGGAGAAAAGGACAGACGAAGCAGCAGGCGTCAAGCCGGCCGCAGGCGCAGGCGCTGGATCGACGGCGCGAATCGACGCTGAGTCGACAACCGGAGTGGACGCTGGGTTGACAACCGAGGCAGGCGCTGGGTCGACGCTCGGCGCAGACGGTGGGTCGACGACGGGCACGGTTGACACAGGGACAGCGAATGAGACCGCGGTTCGGGCCGCGTCGTCGGGTCGCTGGGCCCCCGAGCCAGAAGGCGCCTTCCGACCCTTCCTCCTTGCGCGCCGGTAGTCCTCCCCCAGTCGCTCCTCGTCCTCGTCGTCGTCCGGCAGCTCTATGACAAGGCGCGGCGCGTCGGATCAAACAGGGAACCAAGTCAATCGACTATCGCCCGCGAAAGAAAAGAAGGACAAAAACGAGTCTCATAGAGCCCATACCTGCTTGAGATGTCGCGGCATCCGCGATCTCCTCGTCATCTCGACCCCGGTCGATGTCCATCGAGGTCGTGGAAGCGGCAACTCTAGAAAATTCGGTCAAGAAATGAGTCGACCAAAACTGTAGTCGACCCCCAAGAAACAAAGAAAAGCAAGCCCGAGCGACACTTACGTGGAGGCGATGGGTACATCCACCTTGATCCTTGGCAGAGCCTTCCGGGGCTTGGTGGTGGTGACTTTGAGCTGCTTGGGCGTCTTCTCAGCTGGCTCGGGGGTAGTCGTGCGGGTGCGCTTGGGTGTCCGGGACCCCGAGGGACCCACATGAGGTCGAGCGGCCCCTGGGTCGTTCTTCTCCTTGGAGCGGCGCTCGGCACGGGGAGGTGACTCGACCTCCTCCCCGCTGATGTACTCCTCGCTCTCCTCGGTCTCCTCCTCCGACTTCCACTCGGCGGCGTCGCCCGTACCCTCCTCGACTCCCTGGCCCGAGTCTCCGTTGGGCAGCGAGTACATCTCCGTATATATCTGCAAAGAAACGAAGTTCACCGAATTCCAGTCGAGACCATCAATAAGATCACAAATCAATCGACAGATATGTCACTCGGAAGCGGAAGGCTAACCTAGTCTGGCAGGTGGTCAGCGTCGAATGGGATGATCCTCCCCGACCCCCTGGGGTTGTCCTTGTTCCCGGTGACGCTCTTCAAGCACTGCACCACGTAATTCGGGTCGGCCGCCTCCGGGTGGACTCGCGATGAGTCGTCGGTGCTAGAGTACAGCCACATCGGGTGGTCCCGGGCTTGGAGCGGTTGGATCCTCCGCGAGATATACACCTCGAGCAAGTCCATCCCCGTGACCCCCTCGCGGACTAGCTGGACAACTGATACGTCTCAAACGTATCTACTTTTCCAAACACTTTTGATATTGTTTTGACCTCATTCCTGCATGATTTGGACTAAACTAACCCGGACTGACGCTGTTTTCAGCAGAGCTGCGTGTATGGTTTATTTGTGTGCAGGAAAACGGATTTGTAAGCATCTCAGAAAAATCCACGAAAAATCAGAGAAAATCCACGCACCCGAAGGAACCAAATACCAGAAGTGGGGCCAGAGGGGGGCCAGGGGGTGCCCAGGTGCCCTGTGGGCGCCCCCCCCCCCTGGGCCACGCCGGGGGGCGCCTGGGTGGGGCCCACACCCCCTGGTGCCCTACTTTAGCCCGTATTTTTCCTCCCGACGCAGAAATCCCAGATCGGAAGTCCTTTCGCTGTTTTTCGTCGCGGAGCCGCTGCCACCCTCTGTTCTTCTTCGGGAGGGCTAATCTGGAGGCTGATTTGGCCTCCGGAGAGGGGAGATCGTCGCCATCGTCATCATCATCACCACTCCATCATCCCTCCATGACTTCCCCCTTCATGTGTGAGTAATTCCCTTGCTGTAGGCGAAGGGGATGGTAGGGATTGGATGAGTTAGATCATGTAATAGTTCGTCAGATTGTTGGGGGCATGTTGCCTATCATCTAGTACGGTGTTTATCATCTTTGCTACAACTTGTTATTCTTAATGCTTGACACTTAGGGCCCGAGTGCCATGATTTCAGATCTGAACCATATGTGTTTGAATGAATATATTTGTGTTCTTGATCCTATCTATGAGTTGTATGCACCTGTTACGGTCCGGAACCGGCGATCCCAAAAGTGACAGCTTGGGACACCAAAGGGGATGGTCCGTAGCTTGAGGATTACATGTATCCATTGAGTTCATTGCTTTGTTCCGGTGCTCTTTGACAGGAGCACCTTAATATCCATTAGTTCCTTTTGGCCCCGTTCGTAGCGAGATGGTAGGACAAAAGATGTTGTGCAAGTTCTTATTGCAAGCACGTACAACTACCTACGGGATACATGCCTAATGTTTGATATTTGCCTAGATGATCATTACTTTTCCGTGTGCCGTGCCCCAAGTTAGAATCTATCTCATCCATGCAACGCCCAACCATCCATCTCCCTAGCCTACAGTATTTTAAACCTTGCTTGTCACTAGTTGCTACTTCTGCCATTTACTACTGCTATTTACTTTTACTGTTTACTTTTTACTATTACTATCATATCACTGTTACCACTTATCTTTCGTTGCAAGTTAGTAAATTTCAGGTGCGGTTGAATTGACAACTCAACTGTTAAAGCTTATAAATACTCTTTGGCTCCCCGTGTGTCAAATCAATAAATTGGGTTATTCTTACCCGCGAAGACTATCTCGATCCCTTAAGGTTGAGGGTTATCAAGTACCGTTTTCTGGCGCCGTTGCCGGGGAGCATAGCAATATTTACAAGTCTACTTGAGGTATTCTACCTGCTGCACTTTATTCACTATGGGTAAGAAAGGAGACCCCAAGGTTCCGATCTTACTATCTACTACAAGAAGAGGTACTGCTCTGAGCACTAGTGCTACGCTTGATTCACCTTCTGTTATGAGTAAGTTTGCCTCACCACCACCACATGATGCTCCTACTGAATCTGTTATTATGTCTGATACTCTTGATGATGCTTCTACTACTTTTGAAGATGATATTAGTTCGCTTGGTTATGCTCTTGAGAAACAAATTACTGCTGCTGCTGAAAAATATGGAATTGAACTTCCTGTTACTCGCTACCCTATTGGTGAAACTTATGATTATCCTGATTTGAGTAAACTCCAAGAGAGGCTCCTTGATGATGATTACTATATGCTTGATGAAGATCTATGCAGGGAACTGACAGAGTTTGCTGGCTCTGACCCTGAAGTTATTAAGAAAATATTTGAAAAACACTCTTTGAAAAACAAAACCGTTCCTAATCCTGAGTTTGCTACATCTCCTATATGCATTGATGATCCTGATTTTGATTTCTCTGTTGATCTTTCACTTATACCTATGGTTGAAGCTGGCCCCTTTTATGGCAGAGAAAATGATGATGCTATTGCACACCTGACTAAACTCGGTGAGTTAGGTAGCCTGTTTACCACAGATGAAAAGATACGCTACTTTTATGTGACCAAGCTTCTTCCTTTCTCCTTGAAGGAAGGTGCTAAAGCATGGTATGATTCACTCCCATGCGGTTCTATTAAGAGTCCTCAGGACTTAGCTCACTCTTTTGTTGATAAGTACTTTCCTGCTCACATGCAACATGCTGCTTTACAAAGAATTTATAACTTTAAACAGTTGCAGGATGAGTCCCTCCCTAAAGCTTGGGGGAGGTACTGCGGTTTGATTCGGGCTAGACCAGGACATGAAATTCCTAAGAATGAATTAATTGATATATTCTATGCCGGTCTAACAGATGAATCTAGGTCCTATTTGGATAGTTGTGCTAGTTGTGTTTTCAGGAAAAGAACACCGGACGATGCGGAAGATCTGATGGGCAGGATTGCCAAAAACCATGAGGATTGGTCCGTCCCTGAACCACCTCCACCAACAAAGAAGAGGGGCATGTTTGTTCTAAGCCCCGAGGATATGCGAGAAGCAAAGAAGTCTATTAAAGAGAAAGGTATTAAAGCTGAAGACGTGAAGAATCTACCCCCTATTGAGAAGCTGTGTGAGCCTACTACTCACCCTCCTATGGTAGAGGTACACTCTCTTTTAGATTTCAACGCAAGTGACATCCCTCATGGTAAGCCTCCTGATCAATGTTTAGATGAGTTTGATAATTTTATTATGAAACAGAATCATTTTAATGAGAGGATAGAAAGATAGTTGCATGATAATTCCCTTGCTATCAAAAAGTTGCTTGGTGTTTTAGATAGAACAGTTAATGATGTTCAATGTCTTGTGAAGCATTTTCCTATGGTTCAAACTCAGCTTGATGAAATTGCTAATGTGCAAAGAGATTTGCTTGCTAACAATGCCAAACAAGATAAATTGCAGGCTTTTGGGATTAAGACCCGAGGGGGAACTAGTACTCAAGATCCTCTTTATCCAGAGGGACATCCAAAGAGAATCGAGCAAGATTCTCAAATGCAGGAAGAAGAAATTGTTGTCTCTCCAAATAAGAAGAAGAAACATAAAGAGACTGACAATTCTAATGATCCTATTGCAGATGAAGAGCCAACTATTGATCCCAACAGTGTATCTATTTCCGATGCTGAGACTGAAGACGGTGCTGAACCTGAAGGTAATAATAATGAGAAGAATGATCCGCCTGAAGTTCGAGAAGAAGAAGAAGCACCTGACAAACGTAAGAGGTACACTAAAGAAGACTTCATCGCAAGAAAACACGGGAAGGAGAAAGAACCATGGGTACAGAAACCCATGCCCTTTCTAGCTAAGTCCATCAAATCTAAAGAAGAAGAGCATTACAATAAGTTTTGTGAATGGATTAAGCCTCTTTTTCTTCAAATTCCTTTGACTGATGCTATTAAGTTACTCCCTTATTCAAAATATATGAAAGATATTGTCACTAACAAAAGAAAAGTTCCTAATGATGCAATATCTACTATGCTTGCTAACTATTCTTTCAGTGGAAAGATTCCTGAGAAGCTCGGTGATCCAGGTATACCCACCATTCCTTGCTCCATAAAGAATAATTATGTCAAAACTGCTTTATGTGATCTCGGAGCGGGAGTGAGTGTTATGCCTCTCTCTCTTTACGAGAGGCTTTGTTTAGAGAAACTAATTCCTACAGATATCTCCCTTCTGATGGCTGACAAGTCAACAGCTGTTCCGATAGGTATTTGTGAGGATGTTCCAGTTGAAGTTGCTAATTGTTTAATTCTTACTGATTTTGTTGTGCTTGACATGCCCGAGGATGGGAGCATGTCCATTATTCTTGGTAGACCTTTCCTTAACACCGCAGGTGCTATTATTGATTGCAACAAAGGGAAGGTTACCTTTCATGTGAATGATAAAGAACACACGGTGTATTTTCCAAAGAAGACCGACAGGAGGCATGCCCTCAACTCTATAGAGAATATCGAGACCGTGAAAATTGGAGAATGGGACTGTCCACTACATGTACCTCATAAATACAAAACTATCATGGTAGGGACAATGTCCATCAAGGTAAAAGTTCAGTGATTACTTTGTAGGAGGTGAGACTTTTTGCTCTATATATCGCTTGTTTGTTGGTAAGACTTGATCAACCTTACTAGTAAACGTGTTTTATATGGATAAACAGTTGAGCTTGCTATGTTTTCATTTTGTTTTTAGCATTGTCCTACTTGCTGTACCAAGTATCTATGTTTTTGAAGCTTCACAATACTACAAACTGCTTCAAGTTTTCAGAGAGTTTCGCAGCTTTTTGAACTTCGAAAAAATTTCAACAGTGAAGTTTTCAAAAAAATTCCAGAAAAATTATATTAAAAATTTCCACAACAGGAGAGACCCGGAAAGTCCTGGGGCCAGCCAGGGGGGGGGGCCACCAGTGGCCCAGGCGGCCAGCTGGCGCGGCCCAACCCCTGGCCGCGCCCACAGGGCGCCTGGGGCCCACGGGACCCCCATCCAGGTACTTCTTCTTCCCCTCTCTCTCTCTTTTTCCAGAAACCTGAGTTCTGGTCTTGTTCTTGTTGTTCTTGCTGTTCTTGGAAGCGATTCTTCGATCTCTCTCTATAGCCCATCATTTGAGCTGAAATTTTGAGCAAATACTCCCTGGTATGTGACTCCTCCACCCCTCCAATTAGATTTTTGATTGGTGGCCTCATTTGTGAGTATTTAGTAGTTCTTGGTGCTGTAGAGATGAGCTTGCATGCATGTGTAGAAGGTTATTTTCCAAGTTTTGATGCAAGTTTATGCCTTGGGCAAGTGAGTTGAGTAGTTTGCCTTAGCTCACTTTGTTTTAATCCTCGTTTTTGTAAATTGTAATTTTTTTTCAGAAATGAGTTTGTTAGGAAGGGCAAAAGGATGGCTTGAGAAGAGGAGGCCCGCACACTCCGATCGAGTCACTAGAGCCGCAGCTTCACCATCGACTGCTAGGGTGAGCTATAATGAGGATCATGTGCCCCTGGAGTTGTTGGAAGACACAAGTCCAGCACGTGCGATGACATACCCATGTGATGAATTCATGGAAGCTGCGGGAATCAAGGATGAGTTTTATAATCTTTGTGCTAATGCAGGTTTGACACGGCTCGTCACCAGCCGTGTTACTCAGTATCAGAAACTCACCTCCGGTTTCATTAACAGTTTTAGATATAATCCTGATTCAGGTGCTATTGAATTTAAAATTTATAATGATCTTATCACCATGACTCTAGGAAATTTTTGTGAAGTAATAGGTGTGCCAAACGTTGGGAGGACGGCAAGGATGGCCACTCAGCCCTCCGAGCTGAAAACCGTCATCAACTCTCTCTGCAGCATGGGTACGAGGGATATTCATCGGTCGAAGATCTCCAGTATCTTGTTTCCTCACCTCAGGTATTTTGCATATTATATTGCTAGAGGGGTGTTAGCTCGTGACAACACGAGCAGCATTTCTGCTCCGGATATTGCTATCCTGGCAGCATCCCTCTCAGGGAGGTCTGATTATAATCTTGGTACCTTAATTGCTCGACGCCTTGCTATGAACGGTAACAAGGGGGACTTATACGGTGGCATTTATGCCACACTTATCTTAGAGCATCTTGGAGGCACCCCACACCCTGATGATACTCCTTTTACTTATTTAAGCTTTGATCTTGCTGCTATGAAAAGGCATAAGTTTGTTACCATGGGTTCTGAGCTTGATAACCTTGTTTATATCTTGCGTTTCGGAACTACCGCGGAACGCGAGATCCGTCTACCTGCACCTCTTTTGTTTGATTTTTCTCGCAGGAACGGATGGTCCTTTGATGTTGTCCAGTTCGATGAGTTCATGGTCCAGCATCAGTTCCATAACCCCATGGAGGGGGTTGTGCCCGACGAGGAGAGGCACGGTGAGATACCACATTTTCAGGAAGAGACCGCCACCGAGGTTGGTGAAGGGTCTTCCTCTGTTTGGCGTTCGGAACCTTCCTCGTGGGAGACTCCGAGGAGTTCGGTGTACGCGCCAGCATCCTTCTACGACCCTTGGTCTCACCACCATACCCCTGGAGCAGGAGGCTCCTGGGGGCAGTAGCTGCTACCAACTTAGGCCAAAAGCCTAAGCTTGGGGGAGTACGTGCCCTTCTCACTTTTTCATTGTATTATCCGTTTGATTCGCTTTGATCTTTTCGAAGTTTTTGCCCGTTCTTCTTTGTTCTCTCTTTGCAAAAACAACAAAAATATTTTCTCTTTCTTTTGCTTTTATTCAACCTTTGAAAAACCCAAAAAGATTTCCTTTCTCTCTTTAGTTTGCTTTGTTTTCAGAGATCAGCTCGAGTCCGTGATGGCATTTGATTATATTTCCTACGTTCGATCGTGCAAGTGACAAGCAGTAATGACGAAGATCGACTGGAAGGAAGCAACAAGGAAGACCGGTATGAACTCTTATTGTTTCTACTTTTGTACATATGCCTGTACTTATGATCTAGAGACCAGCTTGTAGCGACATAGTGCTATGTTTACAATGCTCTTCCAGTGGTTCATGCTTTCCTTGTGGCTAGTCTCGAATAACTAGAGTATATAATGTGTTATTGAAATGATCTACATGCATTGCACTGTTCATAGTCTGGTATACTAAGGTGTTATTTCCCTTTAGAGAACTTTTGGATTGACTTGGCACATGCTCACACATGTTTAAGACTAAAAAGTCTACTTTGCCTTGATGATCTTTGAGTTTTAGAATAGTTATATCACTTTCATGCCTGATTCAATGTTGCTTTGTCGCTCTGCATGATTATGACCGTTATTGCTCTCTAGTTGGTTGCTTCCCAGTCTTTTGCTAAACCTCCACCCGTACTAAGCGGAATGACTGCTTGTGCATCCAAAACCTTTAAACCTGTTATGCCATATGAGTCCACTATACCTTCCTATACATGGTATTTACCTGGCATTCCTAACGAAGACTTTCATGTACCATCTCTAAATTAATCAAAAGCATTTCTCTTTTTGTGCCTATGTTTTAGCTCATGAGGAAGTAGTAGTTAATTCATAATCTTTTTAAGTTGGACAAGTTTCACCCCTGGATTGCATGCATAATGTGCAAACCCCTAATATGAAAAGGAACTGGCATTGAGTGCGCCCGGCTCAAAAAGATAATATAACAAACAAACCCTCCTTCACGCTTTGTTCATGAGAAGTCAGAAAACTTTGACAGTGATAAACAAAGGAGATTAAGAGGATGTGATCGTCCTCATGCGGGAGCCGTTCCTCGAGACTTGTCTAGCTTAAAAAGTGATTGAGTTATCTGCTAGCAATCGTTGACAAAATATGCACCTCTCAAAACATATTTACTTCTGTTTTTAAAACCAAGAGCTCTGGTACATGTTTAGTTTTTGTTTCCGATCACGGGTTTTCAACTTTGCCAATAAAAGCCACGGTTCAAGAGTCTCGTCTTCTTTCTTCAAAGCATTGACTAGGAGAGCATAATTGTCATTCTGAGTGTAATGTGCATTGTCCCGAAGTATTACATTGTCTTCTGCATACTTGTGATATGATTTATTCTGAAATTCTTAGCTCTAGTCTTCTTTAAAACTCTGGAGGAGTCTCTGCATTTATGTTTTGCTTCACTCATGGAGGCTAGCGAGATACCACCTTAATATGCTCAAGCTATGTGCAATGTGATCTTGTCTTGATTTTCAGTAATATATTATTTACTCTTAATTATTTGTGACTGGTCACTTGAAAGAAGGATTGCTCCTTGCATTGTTCTCATAAGTACTGTTTTAATACTTGCTGAACTCTTTTCGTAGTACATGCTTATATACATCTAATGAAGCAAAAGAGTTTGTCAAAGTTTTCTTTGTCGCGTCCAGTTCGTTGAACTGAATTGCTTGAGGACAAGCAATATGCTAAGCTTGGGGGAGTTGATACGTCTCAAACGTATCTACTTTTCCAAACACTTTTGATATTGTTTTGACCTCATTCCTGCATGATTTGGACTAAACTAACCCGGACTGACGCTGTTTTCAGCAGTGCTACCTGTATGGTTTATTTGTGTGCAGGAAAACGGATTTTTAAGCATCTCAGAAAAATCCACGAAAAATCAGAGAAAATCCACGCACCCGAAGGAACCAAATACCAGAAGTGGGGCCAGAGGGGGGCCAGGGGGTGCCCAGGCGCCCTGTGGGCGCGCCCCCCTGGGCCGCGCCGGGGGGGGCGCCTGGGTGGGGCCCACACCCCCTGGTGCCCTACTTTAGCCCGTATTTTTCCTCCCAACGCGGAAATCCCAGATCAGAAGTCCTTTCGCTGTTTTTCGTCGCGGAGCCACCGCCACCCTCTGTTCTTCTTCGGGAGGGCTAATCTGGAGGCTGATTTGGCCTCCGGAGAGGGGAGATCGTCGCCATTGTCATCATCATCACCACTCCATCATCCCTCCATGACTTCCCCCTTCATGTGTGAGTAATTCCCTTGCTATAGGCGAAGGGGATGGTAGGGATTGGATGAGTTAGATCATGTAATAGTTCGTCAGATTGTTGGGGGCATGTTGCCTATCATCTAGTACGGTGTTTATCATCTTTGCTACAACTTGTTATTCTTAATGCTTGACACTTAGGGCCCGAGTGCCATGATTTCAGATCTGAACCATATGTGTTTGCATGAATATATTTGTGTTCTTGATCCTATCTATGAGTTGTATGCACCTGTTACGGTCCGGAACCGGCGATCCCAAAAGTGACAGCTTGGGACACCAAAGGGGATGGTCCGTAGCTTGAGGATTACATGTATCCATTGAGTTCATTGCTTTGTTCCGGTGCTCTTTGACAGGAGCACCTTAATATCCATTAGTTCCTTTTGGCCCCGTTCGTAGCGGGATGGTAGGACAAAAGATGTTGTGCAAGTTCTTATTGCAAGCACGTACAACTACCTACGGGATACATGCCTAATGTTTGATATTTGCCTAGATGATCATTACTTTTCCGTGTGCCGTGCCCCAAGTTAGAATCTATCTCATCCATGCAACGCCCAACCATCCATCTCCCTAGCCTACAGTATTTTATACCTTGCTTGTCACTAGTTGCAACTTCTGCCATTTACTACTGCTATTTACTTTTACTGTTTACTTTTAACTATTACTATCATATCACTGTTACCACTTATCTTTCGTTGCAAGTTAGTATATTTCAGGTGCGGTTGAATTGACAACTCAACTGTTAAAGCTTATAAATACTCTTTGGCTCCCCGTGTGTCGAATTAATAAATTGGGTTATTCTTACCCGCGAAGACTATCTCGATCCCTTACGGTTGAGGGTTATCAACAACCCTCTCCATCAGCATGTCTACCTCGGCCCTCTCGGCCTTGCTCACTACCATCGAAGGAGGCGGGCTGGCTCGACCTAGGGTAAATGGAGGAAGGACAGTCGACTGACCCGGAGTCGGACTGTCCCTGTAATAAAACCAGGTCGACTGCCAGCCCCGGATCGACTCTGGAAGGTTCATGGGGGGAAAGGCACTCCTATTCCTAAGCTGGATCCCGAGCCCGCCGCACGCCTGAAGGACGTGCGTCTTGCCGTCACTCGGGTTCACTCTCTTAACGGTCTGGGAGCGGCAGGTGAAGATATGCTTGAACAATCCCCAGTGCGGTCGGCAACCGAGGAAGTTCTCGCACATGGAGACGAAAGCGGAGAGAAAGGCGATGGAGTTGGGCGTGAAATAATGCAGCTGGGCACCGAAGATGATCAGAAATGCGCGGAAGAAAGGGTGCGGGGGAGTTGAAAAACCTTGGTCGACGTGGGTGGCTTGGAGTACACACTCACCCTCCCGCGGCTGAGGCTCGAGCTCTCCTGCCGGCGCCCGCCAGGAGCCGCCGGCGATCAGCCCCTCCTCCTCCAGCTCCTCCAGATCCTCCACCACGACGGTGGACCGGATCCAATCCCCCTGGATCCATCCAGCGGGGAGCCCGGACCTCGACGACGATCCGACCCGGCCGGCTCGCCGCCCCTTCCCCGACGACGCCTTCTTGGAGCGCTCCATGGCCGCAGTCTTGTCCTTAACCATGGCTCGCGGGACGGCGGTTGCGGCGGAGAGAAGCAAGGAGGATTGGGGGCGCGGCAGAGAAGCAAAGACGCTGCGGAGAAGACAAGGCGAACGGGGGAAAGCTGGGCGCACAGTACCCCCCGCAGCGGACTCAGCGCGCTTTTATAACGACTCGGTCGAGTGGCTGACCGGTGGCCCCGGGCGATCTTATCCGTTCCCGTAACAGGCGCTGACGCGATACGTGGCGAAAAAGGGGGCGCGGGAATCGAGGCGTTCGAACCGCACCCCTCCGATTGATGCGGCACGCCCCGTCCCGCGCGCTTCCCCAAATTTCGAAAGCCCCGCCGAATCCGGCGGACAGAAGGCAACCGATTCCGTCAAAACAGCACGCGCTCATGGCGCCCGACGCCTGGTGCAAAACTCAGTCGACGCAAGACACCCAGTCGACGCAAGACGTCCAGTCAACGCAAAGGCAACTAATTCACCAATGGCTTCAGAATCGATCGAGGCGACCAAGACACAACTGAGGAGGCCTGCCCGAGCCACAAGCTCCAAAACAACATGCCCCGAGGACGTCGAGTCAGGGCCAGAGCTTCCCTCAGCATCCCCTTGCTCAAGCCCCGATCCATTCGGGGGCTACTGACGAGGTTACAGACCTAGGGTAGGGTCATAGGCCTGACCTAAAGGCCCCTCCCAAGGTCACTATCCTAGGAGATCAAAAGACAAGACCTACGACGGTGGAGACAGTCGACTGAGACGGTCCAAGGTGACACTTCACTCGACTGACTCACGTACCCAGGACGACTCAACTCCACTCGACTGGATCAAGCACTCGACCCCCGAAGACTAAACGTTTCTCAGAACAGCAACGGTCATATATTTACTCACTGTAGTAAACCCCATAACTACCCTTTACTGCAGGCGTTATCAGTAACGCCTGCCTTAATGTACCTTTAAGCCCTTGGTAACGTGGAGCCTAGCTGGGGTCTTGGCATACTATATAAGCCACCCCCCTCCTCCAGAACAAGGGTTCGCACCTCTGTAACACATACATACATACATCAGTCGACCAAGCCCCCGGGCATCGAGACGTAGGGCTTTTATTTCCTCCGAGAAGGGCCTGAACTCGCTAAACACTCTGTGTACAACCTCGCCATAGCTAGAACCTTGCTTCTCCATTCGTACCCCCTACCCTCACTGTTAGACTTAGAACCACGACACATAGCGCATGACAAACTGCGACGAGACCGAGCCGTTAGGCCACACAAATGTTTTGGGGCCCCATATGTCAAAAACGTGCTCGAACGCGGGAAAACGAGTGATCATCGTTTTCTGCAAAATGATTACTGAAACACGTTGCCTTTTGCAAAACAATTAGCTACTAGATAGTTTTCTGCAAATCTAGCCGCAAATCTCTACTCCTAATGGAGCAGTTGGTAGTCTTTGTTCCAGGTTTTTTTCGTCCCACCTCGTCTCGTTTTTTTTCAACCAGTTTTTTTTCCGTCACCATCCCCACCCCACCCCACCCCACTCACCGCACGCAGTCAGGTTCCGTTTCCCCCCTTACGTCCCCGATTCATGCATGACAATCAATTCTTTCCAAACGCAATAATGCATGACAATCTCTACTCCTA
>LR738709.1:661071701-661082382 GCA_902687465.1 Secale cereale | reverse complement strand
ACCCCACCCCACCCCACTCACCGCACGCAGTCAGGTTCCGTTTCCCCCATTACGTCCCCGATTCATGCATGATAATCAATTCTTTCCAAACGCAATAATGCATGACAATCAATCCTTTTCAAACGCAATCAATTAACTTAAGGTAACCAGACACAATCAATTCATTCATGACGGTCATCAATTCCTTTCCTCTTTCGGTCAAACGGTGATCAATCACTCCTTCCTTCTCTCCTTCTTTCAATCTTCTTCCTTCTATCACCATGGATTACCTGGTGCCAAAGAATATACGATAGAGAAAATGTGTGCTTCATTCAAACCATGATAATGTTCTTATAATCAGCTATATTTTGTTTCGTTAGGACTCCCCCTCGATCCTCCCTCCCATCGATCCCCCTCCCACCGATTTTTATTGCTACCGATTTTTTACATTGCTCCCAATTTTTTACACCGAAATAAACCGGCAGCCATTCATGTATTCCACATATATATAGGAAGTAAATCGGCAGCCAATACGAAGTAAATCGGCAACCATTCAATCAATCAGCCATATATCCATGTATAACAGAATCCTACCTTTTCAAAATCACAACAGAATCAAAGATTTTCGTGCCACGGATTCCCTCATGTTCCTTCCCTAACATATCTCAAACGAATCAAATTATCTCAATCTTCCGCGTGATTTTTTCCTTCTTCTAAAATAAACCGTTCTCATCCCAATCTACCATCCACTTCAGTACATCATCCACGCCTCATCCTCCTCCATGCGATGACCTAAGCCACGCTGCCATGGCTCACCCGCTGCGGTCCTGGACCTCAAACCCGGGTGAGAAACTGAGATCTCGCTAGCCCGGGCCAACATCTGAGCGCCCATCTGCGTCATCGACGAGCTCTTCCTCCTCATCGCGTAGTCCTGCACACAACGTTGTGCCACCAACGACCATGTCGGCCTCGTCGTCGTTGTTTCTCGCTGCATGCCAATGCTAACCAACGTCGGCACCTCCGCCATGCCTAGAACGAGGAGACGCGCACAGTGGCCAAGGACGTGGAGGCAATGTGACCGCGTTGGCCGCGTTGGCATCCGTTTTCCTCAAGGTCTCCATCCTCGTCGTTGCCGCTGACATGGTGCTGGTGTCCCCCTTCTCCTCGTCCAAGGCATGACTAGCCATGGTGATGGTGGGCGACAAGACGCCGGCCAGCCGCCGGAGAGGACAAGCACATCGATCATGCTTGATGTGATATGCCCGATCGCCGCCGCCGTGGCGCTGCCGTCCTCTTCGTCCAAGTCGTGGCTGGCGTTGGTGGACGACACGGCCGACTGGGCTCACCCGGGTATTCCCCTACACTGCAGCTGCCAATCCCCGCAGATCCTCTCCACCTTTGCCGCGTCCGTAGCCCATCCACTGCTACTCGAGTTCCTTGGCTCCGATGAGGGGCATCTAGGGCTTAGGGGAAAGGATAAGATGCTGGGAAGCAAGGGCGATGGGACCTCAATGTGGCCTCGACTTGAGGCACATGAGGGAACTGCAGGTTTTAGCCCCACTACAGGTGAGGTCGTCTTCAACTATCAAGCCGCCCAAAAATGACTTGCAGGTTTTGGACTGCAGGTTTCAGCGGCGATGGCGGACAAATACTCGTCCAACTATCATGATGCCCAGCGCCCACAAATTATGTCAACTGGTAATCACGACATATCAATTGTGAATTTTTTATTACTATAATTCTTCCTTTCTGGGATTTGGATTGGAAGACAATACATCCTTCGTCTCCGATGGTATCAATATGTATTCTGCTATGTGTTCCATGGGCAAAGCTGCATACATGTGATGAAGGATCTAAAGTGGTCAGGACCAACAAATGACCCGTGGAGCTTCATATTCAGTTTTGTATTAGCTGCGTGCTTGCTTCAGATGTCTACATACGGCACGAATTAAGGTTTTTATGTCTCTGTTTCATAGATTTTACTGTATACATATGATACGTCCAAAACGTATCTACAATTTCTGCTTGCTCCATGCCTCTTTTGGGTGATATTGCTATGATATTTATACACTTCCATACACTTTTGATCATATTTGGACTAACCTATTAACTCAGTGCACCCCAGTGCCAGTTTCTGTTTTCGGCTGTTTTTGTATTTCAGGTTTTTATATTACGAGAACTGCCAAAAAAAATCCAGAAAAATTATATAAAAAATCAGCGTTCCGGAAGGTTCCACGTAGCCAAAGTACAGTCGGGGGGGCCACCAGGGCTCCAGGCGCCCTGGCGGCCCCCCCCTCCCCCCCCGGGCCGCGCCGGGGAGGCGCCTGGGCCCCCCGAGCCTCGTCTGATGCCCCCCTTTGGCATATATTTAAAGCGTCTCCCGAAACCCTCGAGACGAGAACTCTTTTT
This sequence comes from Secale cereale, assembly GCA_902687465.1. Lineage (NCBI taxonomy): Eukaryota > Viridiplantae > Streptophyta > Magnoliopsida > Poales > Poaceae > Secale > Secale cereale. The sequence goes on along the minus strand of LR738709.1, from coordinate 661,079,994 downwards.
CGCGATCTCATCTCTGTTCCGCCGCCGCCGCCGCTTCCAAGATCGGGAGCACCAGGAGAACTCTTCCCGGCACCCTGCCGGAGGGGAGGATCACCACCAGGAGCTTCTCCACCACCATGGACGCCTCCCGGATGAGTTGTGAGTAGTCTCCCTTGGACCATGGGTCCATGACCAGTAGCTATGTGATGTTCTCCTCCCGTTCTTGTGCTTCACAAATTAGTCCTCGTGAGCTGCCCTACATGATCGAGGCACATATGTAATCCTTATGCTGTTGCTATGATGAGTTTGCTGGGATCCGATGGATTATGAGATTATGTTCAGATTGTGTTTGAGTAATATATTTGATTCACCTCTTTTATATTTATGTTCGTAAGTAATTCTTGCATGTTCTCCGTTGTTATTTATTGCTTTGGCCAAGTAGTATGTAGTTACTCCAAGAGGGAACGTTATGCTTGATTGTGGGTTCATGCCCCTCGATGACTAGTTTGAGTGACAGAAACATGAGTCTAGGGGATGTGTTGTTGCCACAAGGGGGAAAACAACGGTGCTTGTGCCCGCGGGTGCAAGGATTGTTTACTTTACGCAAAGTTCTTTTAGTGCAGTTGTTTGTTGCTTTGAGTTTACACTATGGGTGGGACTCGCAACTTAATACCAGCGAGATGTTCTGGATAGATATCTCAAGGTGGATGATTAGTAGTAGATGCAGATGGATTTCGGTCTACTTACCTCGGCGTACCGCCCATGCTTTGAACCTCTACCTTTCTTGCAACTTAGTCAGCATTGGTTTACGCACATGGTCATTTCAATTGCCCAGCTGTAATTCGTTTACCTCACATAGCTGTTTTATCGTCTTTTGGGAGAGAGACATCACTAGTGAACATCATGAGACTCCGGTCCATATTACCATCATTGATCACATCCACTATTTACTTTCCGCTTTTTATTTACTATTGGAACTATATCTATCACTACTATCACTTGCGTTTGATCCTTTGTAAACTACAAGGCCGGAGGGATTGACAACCTCTCTGTACTCGTTGGGAGCAAAGTTATTTGTATCTGTGTGCAGGTCCACGTTGATTGCTAATATCTGGCGCCGTAGCAGTTGACACCTTCTTGTTGAAACTGGGAGTCTTAGGGGAAATCGATCCTTGGTATCTTTGCCAAGGGAAAACTTCCGCTACACTGCATCTCAAACCTTCCACTTGGGGTAACCAACGAGGGGCGAGAAGCCATCAAGCAAAGTTTTCTGGCGCCGTTGCCGGGGACTCCACTCTTCAGGATAGGGGAGTTGCACGCTATCTTTTACCTTTGCTTTTTAGTCTTGTTAGTTTACCTTTCAGTTTTCTTTATGTCTTTTCACTAGTTTTGCTTAATGGAAAACAACAAAAATATGAGAGAGCTTTATAAGCTCTACCTTTCTTTGGGACATGATGTGTTTGAAGAGAAAATTAAAAAACCTATGGAACTTTATTATTTGCATAACAATCATGATGGTGGTGATGTTATTAGTATGCTTTCTTTGAATATCAATATTGCTAATGACATGGAAAGCTGTAAGCTTGGGGATGACACGTTTGATGAACATGATATTTTTAGTCCCCCAACTTTTGAAGAGAAAATTTACTTTGATGATGATTACAATGATGAATATGATGTTTTCAGTCTACCTACTATTGAGGATAAAATTTATTATGATTATGATATGCCTCCTAAATACAATTATTACCATGATGGTTATGATTGCTTTACTCTCACTATTCCTAATAAGAAAGATTTTGCTTATATGAAGAGTAATGATACCTTTTTGCATGTGGATCATGGTAACAATGCTTTATGTGATGCTTATATTGTTGAGTTTATTCGTGATCCCACTAAAAATTATTATGAGAAGGGAACATATGCTTATAGATATTTCAATAATATCAAGTTCCCTCTCTTTATGTTGAAGGTTTTGAAGCTGCACTTGTTTTGTCTTCCTATGCTTATTGCTTTGTGCTTCAATGAATTATTGTATGCAATATTCCTATGCATAGGAAGAATGTTAGGCTTAAATGTGTTTGGTATTTGCTTCTTGATGCTCTCTTTTGTTCTTCAACTCTTGTTCCTACGAGAGCATCATTAAAGTCTTAAGCCTATCTTTATGGCTATAAAGAAAGAGCTCTAGGGAGACAACCCTTGTTATCTTTGCTTTCAGTTTGTTCTTTCAGTTTTAGTGGTTTTGATGTTGTTTACTACAGTAGCATCATCATTGTATCTTTGCTTTTCAATTTTGTGCCAAGTGTAGCCTCTGATTGCAAAAAGTTCAAAAGTTGTGACGTGCTGTCCAGGAAACAGATTCTATCCTTGGATAGAAAAATTCGTATAAAATCACCAGATCATCTTTTTGGTCTGAATTTTTTCGACAGCGTGCTCTATATAATTGTCTTTCGTGCATCTGTTCTGAGTTTTTTTATTAGAGTTGCAGAAGTGCCCCGGAAAAATCGTTTACTACCTGTTGTTCTGTTTTTCACAGATTCTGTCCTGTTTTGCCTTTCCTTCATTTTGCAAACCTAGAGCTTGCTTTTTCTTTGCGAAAACCTTTTGGAAATATTGAGAAACAGTAGATCTTCAAGAATATCCTTATTTCCAGCAAGGAACAATTATTTTATTATGGGTACTAACCTCGCTAATCAGATTATGATGAGTTATGTATGAAGGGAGTTTTCAAGTGTGCGAGGGAAGCTGATAAAAAGATTCAGGAGTGTCAAACGCTCAAGCTTGGGGATGCCCCCATGCACCCCCAAGAAATATTCAAGGAGACTCAAGCGTCTAAGCTTGGGGATGCCCCCGTGCATCCCCTTCTCCATCAACATTATCAGTTCGTCTTTCGTTCCACTATATTTTTATCACTTCATGTGTTATGTGCTATGCTTGGAGCGTCTTGCTTTTAGTTTTCCTTTCTAGTTTTCTTTAGCTTTTCATAACGAGTCGGAACTCAGCTTTCTTTATGTGGGAGAGAAACACGCTCCACTTCTACCTAGAACATAACATAGAATTTTCATGTCTATCCTTGTTGTGTGTGTTCTTTGTCTTTTAATAGCTACTATCATGCTTAGCTCTTAACTTTCATGCTTATCTTTTTAAAGAGCTTTCGTTTAGTTGGTTGCTCGAACTCTCTTTAGTTATCATGCTTATCTTATTAAGAGAGTTTGCTTCCGTTGCATTGGTTGATATGTCGCATTGGTTGATATGTCTATGATAAAGATGCTACGTGCATAATGGCGCTTAGTAGTTCATGTTTTCTTATGGTTAGTCTCAAATAGCTGGGGGTTCCCAATGTGTTATTGGAGTACCAACATGATTTGTTTGCCTATGATGTGGTATGGTTTAGTAATATCTTCCTTCAAAGAATTTATTTTGATTGACTTGGCGTATGCTCACGCATATTTAAGACTGTAAAGAAAGTCTGTCAAGCCTTGATGATCTTTTGTTTCTGAGTAGCGATATAACTTCCATGCCTGATTCCATGTTGCTTTGTCGCTCTGCATGATTGTGACCGTCATTGCTCTCTTAGTTGGTCGCTCCCAGTCTTTTGCTAACCTCCACCTGTACTAAGCGGATTGACTGCTTGTGCATCCACATTCTTTTAAACCAGTTATGCCATATGAGTCCACCATATCTTCCTACATGGTATTTACCTGCCATTCCTAACGGAGACTTGCATGTGCCATCTCGAAATTATTCAAAGAAAAAAAGCATTCCAATTTTGTGCCTCTGTTTTAAGTTCATGAGGAAGTAATAGTTAATTCATAATATTTTTAAGTTGGACAAGCTTCACCCCGGGATTGCATGTATAATGTGCAAACCCATAATACGAGAAGGAACTGGCATTGAGTGCGCCCGGCTCAAAATTAATATAACAAACAAACCCTCCTTCACGCTTTGTTCATGAGAAATCAGAAAACTTTGGCAGTGATAAACAAAGGAGATTAAGAGGATGTGATCGTCCTCATTCGGGAGCCGTTCCTCGAAACTTGTCCATCTCAAGAAGTGATTGAGTTGTCTGCTAGCATTCGTTGACGAAACATGCATGATCTAAAAAAAATATTACCTCTGTTTTAAAACCAAGAGCTCTGGTACATGTTTTGTCTTTGTTTCCGACTACGGGTTTTCAACCTTGCCAACAAAAGCCACGGTTCGAGAGTCTCCACCTTCTTTTAAAGCACCAACTACTGAGAGCATGATTGTCATTCTGAGTGTAATGTGCATTGTCCCAAAGTAGCATTGTCTTTTGCATGATTGTGATATCGTTTATTCTGAAATCATTGTATCTAGTCATCACTTAAACCTTGGAGGTGCCCCTGCATTTATGTTTTGCTTCACTAAAGGGGGCAAGCGAGATATCACTTTATCATATTTGCACACCATGCTCATTGCAAATGTATTTGATGTTTCAGTATCATATTGTAAAACTTTCAGTTCTTTGTGATTTTCTCATGAGGCAACTTAATTACTGCAGATTCATTGTCTCAGTAAGCTTTTGTCATGTGACTATGAAAAGTCCTATATGGTTAATAGCATGTCACCACAGAAATTATTCTTGTTATTATTTACCTACTCGAGGACGAGCAGGAATTAAGCTTGGGGATGTTGATACGTCCAAAACGTATCTATAACTAGATGACACCCCGCGCGTTGCTGCGGGAATGTATGCTTCAAAACGTTTCATTAAACATGAAATTGCTTGTTAGGAATGATATGGTTCAATGAACATAGCATAAGTGATAATTGCTTGTTAGGAATGATAGAGTTCAATACAATCTTATCTGAGGGCAAGTTCATAGCAATGCAAGAGTGTCATGTTAAGAGAATAAACTCTCACCACTATGGCTATGGCAGACGTACAGATAGTTTTAACAAAAATGATTGCTGATAAAGTATTGAGAATAAACTAAGTGTTCCGTAGCTAAAGCCTGTTGATAATCCCTACAAGCCAAAGGTAACACAACCAATATCATCTCTACATGAAAATGGAACTACATTAGCTATAATTATAATTAAAAAAACTCAAGGCATTACCTCCTCCATTCCACTTTCTTGGGCATAGAAAACCAATCTCAGGTACGAACTACGAAGATCCGAGGAGAGAAAGATTGGTTGGATAGATAGCAGTAATTCAATCCAAATTGTGTCAAATCCTCGACCCCAATGCCTCGTTTGGCCTTCGTAGATGTGCATACTGCTCTCGGCCAGCCATTCCTGCATTCCAATGAAATTAACAGCAAGCATTCATATATTTTATGTCGATTGACGTGCTTCTGCAACATATTGGTGAAGGTAGGTAGGATGCATTTTTTTGCAGTTCTTTGTCTACCTCATAGCTTGATAATGAGCAGCGAGCATTCATTTATTTTATGTTCACCATCAGAACAAAACAATTGATGGGAGAAATATGGCAAAATTTGCTCTGTCAATGTCGTCAAGAATGTCTTGCACTGCAAACATACTTGCCTAGGTCCATGTGATGTGTGCTCAGCTGTTGTAGCTGCTGGCTATAGTTGTAGATAGGCTGTTGTTGTAGTACAATTTAGCTTAGCATTTTGACTGTTTTGTGATATGAATGTAATCAAGATTTTGGAAGAAATACCAAAAAGAAAGAAAGAAAAGGTGTCTTCTGATTTGGAGTGTCCATACCTATTTTCTGAAGTTCCCTTGCTTAGTAATGTTGAATGGTGTCTTATGATTGGGAGTGCCAATCAGTTCTCTGAACTGGAAATCTCCAGGGGAGAAATTCCTATGCTATTTAATACACACAAAAACAAACAGAAGGTGTGTACTCATTAATTGAAATGAGGTTAGTAGAGGCATTGTTGTAAAATTTCAGCAAAGAAAGGAAGCAAGGCATCATGATTAGCAGTCAAGCATGTATATGACTTGTCCAAAAACAAAGAACACATAAACCTTCACATTTGCGTGTGTGTGTGTGTGTGTGTGTGTACGAAATAATCTTCAGTAACAAAGGAAAATAAGAATAATGTTCAGATTAGACTGCACCAAGCAACACATCACTTCGAAATTGCTTGACCAATTTTGTTTACCAACCATCATGCAATGTTTATAATCTGTCCACCGGAAGCATGAAATAAGAAAGTGGCTTCAGTACACTTTTCAGGAAAGAAGCAAGATAATTTATTGCGCCTTGTGTATACATTGAGATCTTCAAGAAAAATAATTTGAGAGGGATAGAGAGGCTACTTACAGAATGTCAGGGCACATCAAAGCTAAAAAACACGGGGGACAGCTTGTTTCCTGTCAACCAAAGATATGGGAAAATGAAGATATACACATGCATAAGTTTTATTGGATGTTAAACGATAAATTTAGTAGCTTCACAACATTTTAGCACATCAAAATACGATACACGGTAACACGGCACTGAAAACACAACAAAGTTGTAATAAATCAAAGACACTTATTTTGGGATTGAGGGAGTATATTGGAGAAACATGACGACATCTTTTCTACTGCGTCTATCCTATTAGAAATGGATATAATCAATTGTACAACTAACACACACAAAACAGAAAATAATACGGGAACCAAGGCTCCATGATTTTTTCTCGGATGAGCACAGTTGTGTTGAGAAGAAGAAATAAGTACTATGAAACGTGAAAGCCCTATATTCCATAATAGCATTGTATGCTTTTTGCATATGAAAGTCACAGCAAAGAACAATCTGCACAAACGGGATTAGCACAAAAGACCTGTGTAACAACGAAATCAATCCGAGCAGCAGTAGTCCTATGAAGCGAATCATCGAGCACCTTTCGATCCAACCTGCAATCTGAGAAAATCAGAAAAACAGGCTCAGAGATGGTAAAAATCAGTGTGGCTAATATTAGGGAGAGTACAACTTCCAGAGTGCATGATGGTTCATAGATGAAGACGCGACCATGTGTGTGTGCTGGATGATGATGGCAGCATAGACAGGTTTTTAAATGCAAATGCAGCAGCAGTTTTTCCGCATTTGTAGGGTAATGGAGGGCGATCTATAGAGGCCATGAATGCTGCAGTGCCTTGGGCCGTTTCAGTCTTTCATGGGCACTTGTGGCCGGGAGAGCATACGTCGTGGATGCGAAAGGATATCAGCGGCAATAGGGTGGTAGCGGGAAGGTCAATCGACAGACGAGTTAATGCGCACCTGTGGCCTGGGAGCGTCGGAGGTGGCGGCGGCCATGACGGGGACTGGCCGGGAGCCCTGCCCGCCGTGACAGCGGGGGAGGTGACCTGGACCAGTAAATCGGCTGCGCGCGCGATTGCTTTCGGGCCTTAATGGCGGCGGCTAGGAGGCGGGGGAGGCCGGCGAGCCTCTCCCTGCCCAGCTCATCACGCTGGATTGGAACTGTGGCCATGGCGGGGATGGGCGAATCAGGCGCGTCCGAGGCTGCCGACTTGATGAGGACCCGGAGAACAACGACGATATGAGGGGGCTCCGTCGACTCTTGCAAGCGTTGATGGCGCCGGCGAGGAGGTTGGGGGAGGCCACCGAGCTCCCTCCCGGTCCCGCTCGAAGTGGGGTCCCGCCGAGATGGCCGCGTCCGATCTGGCCGAGGCCGCAGGCGCGACGACGGTCCGGGGCAGATGAAGGACATGAGCGAGGTCCTCCGGCTCTGACCACCGCCGTGGGGAGGCGCCGTCCCGAGGAGGGCTCATCTGGTTTTGACCGTCGGCGTGGGGAAAATTTGGGGGAAAGATGACTCTACGGAAAAGCTTGGGGTTCTTCTTTTACTTTGGTGGCGGGTTCACGCACGAGGTGGTTGTACTCTGTACCGCTAGCGAGCGAACGTTCGGTTCTCCTCTACAATGGTTACAATGGTAACTGATCGCTGAGGTGGCGTTCTCTACACTGCTGAACATTGGTTGGTCCCACTTGTAAGCCGGTTGTAGAATGATGATGTGGCGACCTGCTGATGTGGATAGGCTGCATGTCAAGAGAAATAGGATAGTGGGGATGAACTATTTAAGTATTATAGATTTCTGCTTGTTCCATGCCTCTTTTGGGTGATATTGCTATGATATTTATACACTTCCATACACTTTTGATCATATTTGGACTAACCTATTAACTCAGTGCACCCCAGTGCCAGTTTCTGTTTTCGGCTGTTTTTGCATTTCAGGTTTTCACATTACGAGAACTGCCAGAAAAAATCCAGAAAAATTATATAAAAAATCAGCGTTCCGGAAGGTTCCACGTAGCCAAAGTACAGCCGGGGGGGGGCACCAGGGCTCCAGGCGCCCTGGCGGCGCCCCC
>LR738709.1:661004443-661044745 GCA_902687465.1 Secale cereale | reverse complement strand
GCCCCCCATACGTCGCTGCATCATTCAAACTGTTTAACCAGTCAACTGAACAAAATACAGAGCTATATAAATCGAGAGTGACTGTATAATCAGCACAACTCGTATATAGTGACTATTGACTGTATTCTTGAGTACAGTGATCAAAGTGAGTGTATCCGAGCTGTACTCAAGAATATACGAGCTGAAAGATGTTCAGTGATTATATAGGTGTAAGTACATATTGACTGTATAATCACCACAACTCGTATATAGTGACAAGTATATCCGAGCTGCGAGAAGTTCAGTGATTATATATAGGAACGGAGTAACGGAGTAAGTATATCCGAGCTGAAAGGAGTTCAGTACGCCATGAAATATATAGTGACGTGTATGTACTCCCACCATTAGTAGTAGATTATTTTATACCATGAAAGGATCTTTTCATTTGTAGCTATTGTTTATTTAGGACATAATACGTTTTAGTGTATATATATACTGTTTTTCGTCCTGTATACACCACTACTTTAGTTACTCATCCAAATATTCAAACTAGTATATAAACTTATTTTCTAATGTAGCATGTGCAGTATATAATACTGCCTATTTTAAGTAATAAGTATATACTGATTTTTGGGTGGTATATATCCTAAGCATCCAAATTGGTATCTACTACATCTTTAATGAAGGGTATGTATGTACTGATTTCTTATAGGTAGTATATACTGCTTTTTCTTCATGTATACTTCTTTCTTATTTAAGTGGTAGTATGTGCCAAGCATCCAAAAATGAGGCATTTTTTTAGAGGCGTCATTTACATACATGAAGAGCATGTACGTACGTGTTTTTTTATGGAGTTTGTACTTCAAATCTTCGGCATTAAGTGTATATTGTATGGATCAAAGAAGTCTATATGCTTCCCAGAAAGAAGTACAATCTATCCATAAGAAAGTATATACAGCACACGTTTGCGCATGCTGGATCCGCAGGACAATGGTGCAATGAAAGCTCGACTATGCTCAGTACATCATGTCAAATTGGATCTATAGACAGACCATGGATTAAAGCTTAACTGCGCGGCCGACACAACTAATTACGATGAGTTGTCACGGAAAACGTTGTCAAGCCGTCGCCTGATGCATCTAATGTACGTCATCGAGCCATCTCTTGACGCATCACATCTGCATGCATGGTGTAGCCGTCCTGCTGAGTCGCCGGCTGGCCTCATGTCTTCTTCCTCATTGAGCCATCCTGCTATCTTCATAGTTCCATGCCCTTCCTCGTGTATACCCAACCTGTACGGGGAAATAAATGGTGATACTTGGACGTGAGTGCAGCGTACCTGGTTTGAGATCTGGTCAAGTCTGACAGGTGGAGTAGCCCCGAATGGGAGTGCTTGATCTAGATGCCGGAGACACGTTGGGTATACACGGGGATGATCGTCACCATCGTTCATAGTCGTCGGCCGCGGCGGAGCTCGACGAGAGAGCCGTCCAACTTTTGGTATGTAACAATGATGATGAGTTTTTCCACGGCAAGTGGGGGTGTAGTTTGGAATCCCTAAAAAAAAGATTATGTTTAAGGGATTTTGAACTACCACGTGATTATCCATAGATAATTCAGTTTAATTATTAAAAGAATAAAATGGTTTGGATAAGAGGGAGGGTGGACGATGGTGGGAGTACATACTCCTAGGAGTACTAACCCATTTCTCTCTCTCTCTCTCTCTCTCTCTCTCTCTCTCTCTCTCTATATATATATATATATATATATATATATATATATATATATATATATATATATATATATATATATATATATATATAGCCGATCTATTCTCATAACATTATGAGAATAATATTCTCATAACACTTCTGAACTGCATTGGAAAGCTATGCGCACTGCTTCCTTCTTCTGTTGCGAACCACATAGAGGTGCAGCAGGAAACCTTCATTTAGCAGCGTTTCTGGGTAGTTTGATCGATTTCTATTGGTTTATTTGTGCGTGCGCTGATTTAATATGTGGTTAAGCACTGAATTCAGCGAGAAAACGACGGAAATCCTTTGATTTGGCGGATCTGCGTCCGTTCTTCCGCTGGTGGAGGAGTTTTCGCATCTTGCTGTTGTCTGTTCGTATTCTATTGATGTTTGTGTGTTACCATTATCGCGTTGATGTTTGTGTTATTCCGCGACAGATTAATCTGCTAATAGGATTGAAATTTCAGTATAATTTGTCGAGTATCTCTCTGTTCTAGCGGAAAAACGTCTGTTCTCTGTTCTTCCCCTTTCGGATCGAAATTGTTGCGTTTTGTATGTAATATTCTGTTGTTTTCGGCAATTACGGGCTGCTTTTTATCTATCCGTATGAATTGGAGCGGATTAAGTTGTTAATTTTGAAGAATTTAAGTTTTTTGTCCATGTTTTTGCGGCGCGACTGGCTCTGGTCGTTTCTCAAAAATGTTTTTTGAGATTTTTTTGCATTATATAGTTGTTAGAACTGCATTGCAGGCTGTGTTTTTCGTCTGTGAATCGTGGTCAAGAGCGGTGGACTGCAGTAATATGCAATGCGCGGTGAATTTTTGTAGTGCGGCGAACTGCATTAATATGCAATGCGAGCCTGTATGAACTGCATTACAGCGACGGGGGTGTGGGGGGACTAGTTTGATTAGTTTTTTTGATTGGTCAAGCGCGGTGGACTGCAGCAATATGCAATGCGAAATGCACATTGTTATGTAACCGCACTGCTTTATTTTGCCGTTTTTTTGTGTTGTTTCTTTTACATATATATATACTGGTGGGTCAATTGGCTCCCCTCCCACCTTATCCCTGGCGGCTCCTATCTCATCTTATCCGTGGCGGCGCCACTCCTGCTCGATCTGTTTTTTCTCCCAACCAGATCTGTTTTTCGCCTGGCAATGGATTGCGCGTGCGGCTTCCTGGCAAGGGTGGAGCCGATGCTGGAGACATGCGTTTTTTCTGAAGGTTTGGTTCTGAACCAGAAGCAGCGGCACAACGCTCTCTGTTCTATTCTATATTCTTCAGGTATTGGATTTCGGGCTCCATTCGTCCATCAGTTGACTGACGATGATGTCAGTGTTTCATGGGTATGTATTTCTCGGATATTCTTTTTCATGTGTTGTTTGTAGTTAACGCTACCTGAATTTTTGTAGGAGTATTAGTTTTCTGAAGAAATTTTTTTGCTACCAAGTATAAGCGAACTGCTTTTCCCGTAGTAGTTTTTTTATGAACATTGTAGGAGCAGCAGCAATGTTTGTCTAGTAAATATTATTACGTGTTGACATCAATATTTTTTTATGAAAGATTGTAATCTTTTTCTTAGTTGTTCTTATATTTTTTTCTGTTCTTGTTGTTTTTCTTTGCAGAAATTCCCTTCTGGTCTAGTGAGGGTAACAGAAAGCTGTGTTAATTTGGTGTTGGTCAGCAAGAATGAATATCATGATGTTGATGTTATGTATTCTGTTGGCTCTGATGATTGTTTGGTTCTCAAAGATGGCTGGAAGGAATTTGTGGAGGAAGCTGGTCTTCAGGCAGGGGATGTTGTGATGGCTATGTTTTTTAAGCATGCAAAGTGTTTGGAAATCAAGTTAAATTTGCTTTAGATCAGTCTCGCTTGAGCAGCAGCAGCATGAGACATTTTTGTTGTAATAATCTGACATTTTTTTGCGTGGCTTCTAGTGTTTTTTCTTACGAGAATTCTGAGTATAAGTGAACTGCTTTTTTACATATAGTCTTTCATGTGCATCCTATCAGCAGCAGCAGTTTCCTTTTTTTTAACCCACAGAGGGAACTAGAGTTTTTTTAATAAAAGAGCACTGCATCAACCTTCTTAACAGGGAGCAGTTTTGTGAAAGAATTGTCTATGTGAACTGCTCTGATAGTTTTGTTTTTTATGTGTATCCTAGATACAGCAGCAGTTTTGAAGCAATATACACACTGAAAACATACTACGGAGAACTGCATATATTTGATAGATAGAAACCACGGTTCTGCGGTCATAATTAACATAGTACATCATCAAGCAAACTAACGCAACATAAGCAAACATTGTCCCAAAGCAAACTAGAACGAAAGCAAACTAATCTACATACGCAGAGGAAACTAAATCGAGCACTTGCGACAGGAATCGTTGGGTTTCAGCATCTGTCGTGCTTCACCAGTTCCACCCGTTGGAGTTGGAGGTGGAAGTTGATCCGCCCTTGCCCCACCCCCTCCAGGAATACCTCGGGCGCTTCCTGGTCTTCTCTGTTTCAGCGCGCGAGGCCTTTCTTCATGGTGCTGATTCTGTTCCATATCTCGAACGCAGCGTAGGCGTCCTTGGCAGCATACTCGACGTGCTTGGTGCTGAGAATGGAAGTCCACAGGCTGTGGTCGTGGTCTGTCATCTTCATCTTCATGTCTGCGTATTCGTCGTCGATGATCGCAGCAGCTACATCGCCCAGCGAGTCCAGTGGCTTCGTTCCATCAGGCACCCTCCAGTTCGTCTGGATGTCGACGAAGTTGGCGACATTTAGGTCGCAGGCTGCGAGCTTCTGCTTGTCCTGCTCGATGGCGAAGCCAGCGAACTCGAACCTAGGGAAAGTGAACCGCAAGTTATACCTTTCGGAACTGCATACACGGGCATATAGAACTGCAACGCGTACTCGGCAGAGAGAATTGCTTACCTTGGGTCGTCGAGGAACCTGTCGAAGGGGACGCATCTCTTGCCCAATGTACCACATACCTGGAAAACAAGCACTGGCTGGTATTTGCCGATGGATAGTTGAACCACGGCCGCTCTGCGGTGGTCGGGTGTGTACTCCACGTCGATGCCGATGATCTTCTGGCGGCGCCGCTGGAGAAGTGTCTTGAACTCTTCGACGTACGTCGCCATGGAGGCGACGTCGGTGGTGTAGATCACCTTCAGCTTCGTGTTCCCGTGCGCATGCACGGCGTCGTAGGTTCTGCTGAACCCCATTGCTGCAAAAAGGAGGTACAGGAGGAGGGAGGCGCAGCGTCGTGTGTTTTTGTGCGGACGACCTGTTCGATGGAGCGCGGGATTTAAATGGGAGCGGCAGCAACTTCTACCGATGACACGATCTCTTCTCCCAACCGTGTAGGCGATCGTGGGTTCGTGATGATCCTGGCGTTCGTGCGGCGTGCAACCGTCGGGATAGAGGAGGGGCGGGGCGCGGGCGCTTCGGGCGATAGTGGGCGCATTTATTTTAGGGCAGGCGAACCGAATCGTCCGCCGTAAGCGAACCGCATCGCTTCAGAAGCGTAATCGTTTCCCGTAAGCGAACTGCATCGCTTCAGAAGCGGAATCGTTTTTGTTTACATTTTTTTGCACTAAGCGCACTGCACTGTGTACTCGAAGGTTACTGCACTGAAGCTTTTAAACGCACCACGCATGCACTGCATTGTATTTGTTTATCCTAGCCTGACTCTACATTTTTTTCTTTTCTATCTGCTTTTCTGTACTGATTCACGTTCATGGTCACATTCTATACGAGCAAGAGAACTGCATTTCTCAAAATGACATTCCGATGTCGGGTTTTTCATACAGAAGAGAACCGCATTATGAGAGTGGAATTCTCATCTTATTTTCTTTTTTCATATAGAAGAGAACTGTATATTATTACACGATAACGATATATATAAATGATGAAGTTAATATGTTTTTTTAAAATGCAAAACTGCATATGTGTTTTGATCTACGCCCTTTTCCTGGTGCTTCTTCGCAGATTGTGCACTGCATTTGTTTCAACGGTTGTTGCTGCTTCTGTCTTGCTCTTGTTGTTCGCGTTACCCCTCGTAACGGGACCGTGCGACCGCGACGCTTGCCTACGCGCTGGATTATGCGTTCTGTCTCTCCCCTTCGTTTTTGATGATGGTTCTTCGATTTCTTCATCTGCTTCTTCTTCTTCCTCGTCTTCTTCTTCTTCTTCCTCATCTTCCTCCTCGGTTTCATCAGCTTTGCTCGCTTCCTCACTCTCTTCTCTGTCAGCATCTTCTTCGTCATCTTCTTCGTTATCTTCTTCATCTTTCTCCTCTGTTCTATTTGGACAAGTTCTCGCGTTATGCTTCTCTCTCTTGTTGCAGACGCTACATAGTCTTCTCTTTGGCGTATCATCTTGTTGGTCAGCTTGGTGATTTGTGGTGGCATTTTCAGCCTGGATTTGTTTCAGCCTCTCCTCACATGTTCTTGAGTTGTGTCCCGCAATCTTATTGCATGATTTACACATCCTTACCCCCAGTGGTCTTCCTTCGCTGTCCAGTTCCGGCTCAGGCCTGCTATTTTTTCTAGGGCTTTTTTCATTTGCTGTAGCTTTTTTATTGGCTGACTTGCTCTCTTTATTTCTCCCTTTTGTGTTTGAAACAGGCGGGGGAAGAATTGTGTCATCCATATTATGAACTGCACCATCAGCAGCATGTTCCTGCTCCTTTCCTTGGACTTCACCCCGCGCATCCATTATCTTCTCTGCCTCTTCTTCTTCTTCATTTATTACGTTCACTTCTTGTATGAGTTTTCTCATCCCAGCTAAAGCTCTGTTGTAACCTCTATCCGACTTGACACCTCTGTTCGCCAGGTCCATTGCAGTTTCTGCAAGTAGTCTCCTACGGCAGAACATCGAACTCCCATCCGGAGCAGTTTGCTCATAGTCTCTGCGGTCAAAAGTTGGATTTTGGCGTGCGTTCCGTGTGTATCTTTTCAATATGTACTGTTCAGGTATCTTGTCCACCCGCAGCTGATCCAACATGCAAATGATGTGCACGCAGAACAGGCCTGCAGCAAAAGAAATTTTTTGGTTACTCGTACCAGCAAACTTCACATAAATAGGCAACATTTTTTAATTTTTTTGGTTTTTGTGAACTGCATTATAAATAGGTCCTGTGTCTGCTGCTATAGTGAACCTCACTATATATTTTTTTGTTTTTAATCTCTTTTTTTTGCTACGAGCAACAAGTGAACTTCATTTTGTTTTACGTGTGCTTATTTTTTTTGTTTTCCTGTATCACTTACCTGTGTGTGTCCACAGCTTGCATTCGCATTCGTAGATACCGTTCGTCACATCAGCAACCACCTGGAACTCGTGTCTTGCCCAATCAAAATCATCAGGCCGGTTGTAGTGGCGCACCAAATATTTCGTTGGGTTGTCAGTGGACTGCTCTGATCTGAAGGCTGTGCTGCGGTAGTGCGTTTGCTTGAAGTCAGCAAAGACCGCCCTGGTGTAAATCTTGGAGAGCTGAACCTCGAATCCAAACTGAGTAGTAGTCTTTCTCTCCGTCTGTGAAACAAAGAAAACCAGTTAAGTAGTTGTCTTTTTTGCAGCAAAAATCAAGAAAGCGAGTATTTGTTTTTATTAATTGCTGATCCATCTCTGAAAATTTTGTTCTGTTTTATATACCTCGTTAGCTATGGTCTCCGCGTGCTCGACGCCCTTCCTTCTCTGGATGCACCTGTCCACCTGGGACGCAAAGATGTGCAGGTCGTGTCTTTCCTTGACAAAGTTCCTCTTCAAGATCCGGTTCATGCTTTCACTTCTCTGTGTCGACGTCATCCGTGCACAGAACACCTCCTTGTAGTAAGCCAATATCCATTCTTTTCTGTCTGCCCACAGCGCCTTCATAATCTCATCATTTTGCAGGTTATACTTTCCCATGAGCTCACGCCAAGCGCGTTCAAACTCTGATGGCATCAGTGGGTGGTTGAGAACGGAGGTCAGCTCATCCTTGAATTTCTCATAGGCTTTGTACAGCAAGGACAGGTGATCCTTGTATTTTTTTAGTATATGCCAACGGCATAACTTGTGCAGCGTGCCTACGAGCGTACTTTTTATCGCGGCATCCATGGAGGGGCATTGATCTGCATGTTTTTGAAAAAAAAACAAGCATCAAGTTATTGAGAGAATTGCATATCCTTTTTCTGCTTTTTTCATTTTTTTTTTCATTGGATGTAAGAAATGTACTACAAAACTTGGCAGTGAACTGCATTGTTATTTAAGTTCACTCTTTTTTTTCAGTATACCTGTGAGTATGCAGATTGGCCGCTTGTTGTTCATGCAACGCAAGAACGTCCGGAACACCCACTCGAAAGTCGGTATTGTTTCGTCTCTGATGAGAGCCACAACGAATATTGTACTTTGGAGGTGGTGGTTGACTCCAACGAAGACGCCCAGAGGCATGTGGAACTTGTTGGTCTTGTATGTCGTGTCAAATGTGACACAATCTCCAAAATCTTCGTACGATCCCCTGCAGCTGGCGTTCGCCCAGAATATGTTGCGTACACGGTTATCGACATCTTTGTCGTAATCATAGAAGAACTCTGGGTTTATTTGCTGCATCTTCTCAAAGAAAGCCAGGAGTTTCTTCACATCGTCCTCTGTTTCCTCCCTCGCGAATTGGTGCTTCCTGCAGTTCGAAATAATAATATACTTGCAGCATTAGGGACATACAGAAAATGCACAAAGCGAACTGCATGAAATAGACGCGATATCGTTTTTTGTTTTAGTGAACGTACCTGTTCACCCAGTCACGGCTGGTGCGCCCCATAAAGTGCAGTCCTCCTGACATCCTCGACAGGGTTGACATCATCTGCGTGTGCATGAGGTTGTCGCTCTGCATGTCCTTCACTAGTTTATCGAGCAACGGGTCATCCGTCTTATGCGAGTGCATGTGCAGAAGCATAGCCGGGCTGTCAATCATCCTGTGGTTGTGATTGAGCTCAATCTCTGCTATCACAAACACATCCTTTATTTTTTTCAATCTCATCCCCGCCTTGCAGCCAGTCCTCTTTGATGTTTTTTCCCGCTTTCTGTCATAATCAGTGACAGTTTGTTTGCTTCTGCCTTCCTTTGAGCACACGATGTATCTGTTTGTTCTGTATCCGCCGTTTTTGCGTGTGCCGAAGCCTGCATGCCTCGCATACGTGTTGTAGAATTCTCGCGCCGCATCTTCTGATGTGAACTGCATACCTTTCACAGGCACAAGTTCTTGGAGCATGTTCTCATCCTGCACACATACAACACGGAATGTTTCTTTTTTTTGTTAATGAGAATGCACAAGCTGAAACTATGCGTAATAACTGAACTGCAGTAGTCAGGCAAGGATGCTTACGTGCGTGTACTGTTTTTCTTCTAACGGTGTTTGCAGCTCACCGATGTTTATTGGGCATGGAGGGGTGACAACAGACCTGTGTAATTGAGGATCGCGAGGAGGCAGGAGTGTGGAGAACTTTACTTTTTTGGTTGCCTGCGGCCCTCCTTGATTCTGCTTCCGATTCTTTTGTTGGGCAGTAGGCGGCCTTGGTGGAATTCCACCGTCCCTTTGTTGACGAATCGTTTGCACATGGACCTGCCGAACTTGCTGGGTTTCAACATCGGCTTCTGGAGGTGCTATATCATCCGTTCTGATCTGCTGACCAAATGTTTCAAAGACACGCGTGTACCTTGGCTGCATAACTGTTATAATTTTCTCCTCGTCATCATCCTCGTCCTCATCATTTTTCTGCGCGTGTTCACCCATGAAGACCAGATCGTCGTCGTCCTCCTCTTCATCTTGCGGTTTTCTTGTTTCACTGCCTTCTCCATCTCGAATGATGTTTGGTTCGCTGTTTTCATCTTTATCCTCTACATCTTCCTCCACGGAGTAGGCAGTTCTGTTTGTCGTGTTAAAGAAACCCCTAGGTAATTCAGGTGTTATCCATCCAGGCATCTCCCACTCTTCTCTTCCAATGCAGTTCAGGGGCTCAGGGTCGTAAATGATTCGAGGCATCTTCTGTTTTTGAGGCATAGCGAATTCCTGCAGGTTATTAAGCCAAAGCTTTTTTTTATGCAGGTCAACAATGAAATGAACTGCATCTTTCGTTCTATATATCATTATATTTTTGCAAACGGTAAGGATTTGCACTTTCAATGTGTCATTCTACAGCAGGGGCACTGCTAGTTAATGTGAAGAAACAATGCACTTCAGCTCTACGAACAGCGCTCTACTTTTTTAGTCAATGTGGACCGCAATTTTGATCCATACAGCGTATTTTATTTTTCGAACTATCCATTTCTGATTTTCTACTTTTGGAGACACACGCGACTGCAGTCGACGCAAGATGGGGGACTGCATGTGTATAAAAACGACACTGCAAACTGGATGGGGGGGGTTGGTATGTTGATTTTCTTACCTTATATGCAGTTCCCTCCTTCTGCAGATGCAGCTCTTGCTGCTGTTGTCGTGCAGTCCACCTCCGCTGCAGGAACTCATGCGCTTTTTCCACCTTGGCCATTGTTGCGGGAGAAGGCTGGACGTGAACCATTGCAGTTCGCATCCATGACGAATTCGATGTAGTAGTCAACGTTGCAGTTCGCTTCCCCCTGTCATGCATGGCTGAGGCTGGATGCTTCAGGGGCGGATCCTCCAGGTGTTGTTGGGGCGAAGGTGAGGTGCGGCGTCGCTTCCTAAACGCCGCCGCGGAAATTTCGTCCCCGACGGACTGCATCGCTGGACGTTTTGGCGGGCGCTCCGCTGCCGCTACGAGGCGGGGGAGGGGGTGGAGGTGAGGTGCAGGACGCCGGCCGCCGGCCGCCGTGCGCTCCGGCGCTAGGAGGCGGGGGAGGGGTGGGGAGAGGACGCCTGCCGCCGTCCGCCGTGCGCCCCCGCGCTAGGATGCGGGGAGGGGTAGGGGAGGACGCTGCCCGCCGGCCGCCGTGCGCTCCCGCGCTAGAAGGCGGGGGAGGGATTGGCGAGGACGCTGGCCGCCGGCCGCCTGGGCGCTCCCGCGCTAGGAGGCTGGGAGGGGTGGGGGAGGACGCCGGCGTCGGGCGCTAGGAGGCGGGGAGTGGACGAGTTGGTTGTTAGGAGAATAAGCTTTTTGTTAGGAGAATAATGTCTTAAGGGGTGTTATGAGAATAGACCCACCCTATATATATATACTGGTCGGTCAATTGGCTCCCCTCCCATCTTATCCCTGGCGGCTCCCATCTCACCTTATCCCTGGCGGCGCCACTCTTCCTCGATCTGTTTTTCTCCCAACCAGATCTGTTTTTCGCCTGGCAATGGATTGCGCGTGCGGCTGCCTGGCAAGGTTGGAGCCCATGCTGGAGACATGCGTTTTTTCTGAAGGTTTGGTTCTGAACCAGAGGCAGCGGCACAGCGCTCTCTGTTCTCTTCTATATTCTTCAGGTATTGGATTTCGGGCTCCATTCGTCCATCAGATGACTGACGACGATGTGAGTGTTTCTCGCATATTCTTTTTCATGTGTTGTTTGTAGTTAACGCTATCTGAATTTTTGTAGCAGTATAAGTGCACTAAGTATAAGTGAACTGCTTTTCACATAGTAGTTTTATTATGAATATTGTAGGAGCAGAAGCAATTTTGTCTAGTCAATATTATTATGTGTTGACATCAATATTTTTTAATGAAGATTGTAGCAGCAATTTAGTTTCTGAAAGATTGTAATCTTTTTCTTATTTGTTCTTATTTTTTTCTGTTCTTGTTTGTTTTGCTTGCAGAAATTCCCTTCTGGTCTAGTCAGGGTAACAGAAAGCTGTGTTAATTAGGTGTTGGTCAGCAAGAATGGATATCATGATGTTGATGTTATGTATTCTGTTGGCTCTGATGATTGTTTGGTTCTCAAAGATGGCTGGAAGGAATTTGTGGAGGAAGCTGGTCTTCAGGCTGGGGATGTTGTTATGGCTATGTTTTATAGGCATGCAAAGTGTTTGGAAATCAAGTTAAATTTGATTTAGATCAGTCTTGCTTGAGCAGCAGCAGCATGAGACTTTTTTGTTGTAATAATTTGACATTTTTTGCGTGGCTTCTAGTGTATTTTCTTATGAGAATTCTGAGTATAAGTGAACTGCTCTTTTACATATAGTTTTTCATGTGCATCCTATCAGCAGCAGCAGTTGAAGAACATCCATACTGGAAACGCCCACCGAGCTTTTCCTTTTTTTTAACCCACATACGAAACTAGAGTTTTTTTTAATAAAAGAGGACTGCATCAACCTTCTTAATAGCAGCAGTTTTGTGAAAGAATACTCTATGTGAACTGCTCTGATAGTTTTGTTTTTTATGTGTATCCTAGCTACAGCAGCAGTTTTGAAGCAATATACATACTGAAAACAGACTACTGAGAACTGCGTATAGTTGATAGATTGAAACCAAGGTTCTGCGCTCATAATTAACATAGTATCATCAAGCAAACTAACGCAACATAAGCAAACATTGTCCCAAAGCAAACTACAACGAAAGCAAACTAATCTACATACGCAGAGGGAAACTAATCGAGCACTTGCGACAGGAATCCTTGGCTTTCAGCATCTGGCCTACTTCACTAGTTCCACCCGTTGGAGTTGGAGGTGGAAGTTGATGCCCCCTTGCCCCACCCCCTCCAGGATGACCTCGGGCGCTTCCTGGTCTTCTCTGTTTCAGCGCGCGCGAGGCCTTTCTTCATTGTGGTGATTCGGTTCCATATCTCGAACGCAGTGTAGGCGTCCTTGGCAGCATACTCGATGTGCTTGGTGCTGAGAATCGAAGTCCACAGGCTGTGGTCGTGGTCTGTCATCTTCATCTTCATGTCTGCGTACTCGTCGTTGATGATGGCAGCAGCTACATCGCCAAGCGAATCCAGTGGCTTCGTTCCATCAGGCACCCTCCAGTTCATCTGGATGTCGACGAAGTTGGGAGGTTGCAGCGTGCGAGCTTCTCCTTGTCCTGCTTGATGGCGAAGCCAGCGAACTCGAACCTAAGGAAAGTGAACCGCAAGTTATACCTTTCGGAACTGCATACATATGCATATAGAACTGCAACACGTACTCGGCAGAGAGCATTGCTTACCTTGGGTCGCCGAGGAACCTGTCGAAGGGGATGCATCTCTTGCCCAATGTACCACATACCTGGAAAAGAAGCACTGGGTGGTACTTGCCGATGGATAGTTGAACCAGGGCCGCCCTGTCGTGGTCGGGTGTGTACTCCACGTCGATGCCGACGATCTTCTGGCGGCGGCGCTGGAGAACTGTCTTGAACTCTTCGACGTACGTCGCCATGGCGGCGACGTCGGTGGTGTAGATCACCTTCTGCTTCGTGTTCCCGTGCGCAAGAACGTCGTCGTAGGTCCTGGTGAACCCCATTGCTACAAAGAGGAGGAAGAGGAGGAGGATGGAGCAGCGTCGAGTGTTTTGTGTGGGACGGTCTGGTTGATGGAGCGCGCGATTTAAATGGGAGCGGCAGCAACTTCTGCCGAGGCCACGATCTCGTCTCCCAACCGTGTTGGCTATCGTGGGTTCGTGATGATCGTGGCGTTCGTGCGGCGTGCAACCGGCGGGATAGAGGAGGGGGGGGGGGCGCGGGCGCTTCGGGCGATAGTGGGCGCATTTATTTTAGGGCAGGCGAACCGAATCGTCCGCCGTAAGCGAACTGCATCGCTTCAGAAGCGGAATCGTCCGCCGTAAGCGAACTGCATCGCTTCAGAAGCCGAGTCGGTTTTCCGTAAGCAAACTGCATCGTGTTACAACACCGAGACGTTTTTTTATTTTTTGTCTATGACCTGTGGGCCTGTCGGTCGGGGCTTTTATTCATTAAGTCTCTCTTGCAGCCCCCTTGCCCGCTTCCGCTTCCCTCTCCCCCGTGCCCGCACAGAAATCCCCCCCGCCCTCGTGCTCTCGTGGTGGAGAGCGACGACGCCCGCAGCCGCCGCCGTCCGTAGGGCGCTTCCTCCGCCGTTGCCGTCCGCACCCGCCTCGTCCGGCCGTCACTTCGTCCCACGGTGAGCCCCAAATCGCCCCTAATCCGTTCCAGATCTTGTGCTAGGGTTATTTTCCGTGCCAGCATTCTATTCTTAAGGTTGTTTTGTATGCTTGAAATTGCAACGCCCTATGGATTGAAAGTTTTTCTCTGTCTGAATTTGGGGTTTGCTGTCTAGGGTTTAATTATTATCCCTTGCTGATTAGAGGCACAATATGGCTTCTTCCTCCCCAATTGATGCGTCACCAGTTAGAACGGCTTCTCAATCTGGTAACTATATCAAAGTGAACTGCAGTTTTCATTCAGGGTCAATTTACTTCTTTTTGCTGAACGAAATAGTGCACTGCATCTTAGATTCCTTTTTAGTAAGGCCTTTTTTTAAGACACGTGTGGCAAACTGATATGAACTGCGTCAAGTTAATTGTTTTTTACTTTTTTGGAAGGACATTAAGTTAATTGTTATGTTTTTTTTGTTAAACATAAACTGCTAAAAGAGCACTGCATTTTGGACACTGCTTTGTATTTTTTTTGTCTATCCACTATGCGGTTTTGCGAAATCGATATGAGCTGCATTAAGTTTTAGTTTTTGCCTCTCACAGAACTGCATGAATTTGTTTTGTTTTGCATATCTAAGCGCACTTCTTTTTTTGTATGCGGTCGATTGGTCACTTGAACGAATTAGTGCACTGCATCACATATCCCTGTGCCAATGTCCACTTTCAGACACGCGTGAATATGATATTCAAGCGACATGAACTGCATTTTTTTAGGTTTCCTTTATGTTTTTTAATTGTTAAACATAAACTGCTGGAAAAGTGCACTGCATTTCTACATTTTTTTGGTTTTTCCAAGTTGATATGAGCTGCATTAAGTTTAGGTCTTCATCCCACACACACATATTTTCTTATGTTTTTTCTCACCCACAGTTTTATCTCCTGGTGGGTCAGGGGGTGGTGGCGTTAACTATTTGATTACACGTTATTTCACAGCCGATGTTGTCGGTGGCGGTACATCTGATCAGGTCAACATTCCACCTGAGTTGAGTGAAACCCAGTCGCAATCTGTTGATGACACAGAGCCAGTTACACAGGATTGGATGGTCCCTGATCAGATTGCAGCCGATGTTGCGAGGAGAAGGCAGAAAGCTATTGCGCTCGGTAATACTTTCGTGAAGGCTCATAGGGCGAAGCAAGTAAAGTTAGGGGAGGGTAAGGAGATAGGAAGAAGGATTGCAGATTCAAAGAAGTCTGCTAAATTTGCCCCCGCAAAGAATCCTGTGAAGAGGAAACTCAACACTGTCGCAGAGCAAGGTTTAAGTTCTCCACGCCGGAGCCCGCGTGTTGATTACTCAAAGAGAC
The DNA here is from genome assembly GCA_902687465.1 of Secale cereale. Classification (NCBI taxonomy): domain Eukaryota; kingdom Viridiplantae; phylum Streptophyta; class Magnoliopsida; order Poales; family Poaceae; genus Secale; species Secale cereale. The sequence continues at coordinate 661,029,677 of LR738709.1, read as the reverse complement.
CTAATTACGCCGAGGTTGATGTGGGTGGGATTCAAGGAAAGCGGAGACGGGCGGACGATCACTCTGGTGTTGATTCTGAGCGTCGATCTAAGCTTGCGCGGGAAAATGCAGCTGAAGAAGCTCTGGACAGTGATTCTGATGAGGAGGATGTTGATGTTAGTAAGGTATACGCTGTTTATTTACCTTTTCTTCTGTTTTTTTAAGTTGTTTTTGCATGAGTTTGCTGATGTGAACTGCATTTTTTATTCTTTGTTTTTTTGTAGGCTGCTAAGAGTACGAAGAGGAAGAGGTCTGAAGATGATGTTGCGCATGAATGGCGTTTCAACAAGACTTGTTCGGCTGTCCATTCCAAATGTAATCAAAGCTGTCGCTTTGCTGGGTGAGGTGCATAGAACTTTGGTGCGGCAAGCAGGTTTTGGCATTGTCTTTGACCTGAAATTAGAGAAGAATGTTTCTCGTGTGTTGATGTGCAAGCTGATGGGAAAGATCGACCCTGACACAATGAGACTGGACTGTGGGCCAAACAAGGTTCTGGAAATCAATCGCGAGGCTGTCCATCACATTTTTGACTTCCCAAAGGTTCTCACACTGCTCCCAGGCCTGCTGCCAGCGGCCATGATGATTCGCTGACTAATCTGAAGGATGAACTCGGTTTCAACCGTTCTCGTAGCATAGATGCGAAGGACCTGATTACCTTGCTTCGCACGCTGGCTGCGGACCCTGCGAAGGTTGATAAGATGGTGAAGGTTTTTTTTTCTCATTGTCTTCCAGTGCTTGCTTTGTCCTAGCCCCGCAACTCGGTTGTCCAGGGTAGCTGTTATGGTTGAAAACTTGGATATTGCATGTATGGCTAGCATGGATTTTTGTCAGCTTGTTGTCGACGAGCTGCAGGCCGCTGTGTACAAGTGGAATTCTACAGGGAGCAAGCAGAACTGCGCTGAGGGTTGCACCATCGTTCCCCTGTTCATGTACCTGGATTCCTTGAATCTTCGAAAAGTATCGGTGATGGATAAACGCACTCCACGCGCCGCAATGCTGTCCCATGTGCAGTTGAAGAAGATTCACAACGCCGACATCGTTGTCAGGGGAAAGATACACCTAGACTCTTACAAGTTTGGCAAGCTGCTGATGAGTGCATAGCCATGTTTGTTTTCGTTTTTATTCCTTTTTTTTCGCGCATGCTAAATGTGAACCTCTTATGTACTTTTTTTTGTGAACTGCATCTCTTTTTTTTTGTTCATTTTTTCAGTGGAAGGCGGAAGCGGACATTGTGTATAAGCGGACTGCAGTTGCCGAAGCCCCTGAAATGTTTTGTGAGCCTCTTGCTAGGGCGGCTCCAATTCGACGGGGTCGTGGTTTTGCTAGGGCGGCTACTGGAGGTTTTTCTGGCCATGCTTCTGCTGATCGTAATAAATTTGTTCAGGTCGATGAGCTTCTCGATAGGGTCATCAATATAACTAGTGATTTCCCAACATCCGGTTCTAGGATGAGGAATATTGCCGGTTTGTTTCCTGAAGGCAAAGGCCCTTCTGAAGCAGAAATCAAGGCCGCTCATAACTTTGACCGTGGGCAGCTTGAATTCCTTAAGCAGGCTGTAACAAATATCAGATCTTCATTCGTTCAGTTCAAGCAGTCTCAGGATGACAGGTGTGCTACGTATGAGCAGGAAGCGGATGCAATCGTTAAGGAAATGAACAGGCATGAAGATGTTGTCCGGCCTTCTTTGCCCGACCCCGTAGATGTGGATGTATGTCTTTTTTCCATATGTGAACAGTTTTTTTTGACCCATATTTTGTTATCTATTTTTTCTGTGCGTTTGTGGCATTGACTATTTGTTTTTTCTATCCTTTTGTTCTTTTCGCAGTGTGTTGGAGAATCTTCCAAGGCTAACGCTGGTCGTGTTGATGACCACCAGGACCACGACGGTGTTGATTCTGATTACTTGTTTGACAGGCCATTATCCCCCGTTGACGAAGCTGCCAAAGACAATCCTATTGACGAAGTTGTCATTGACAAGGTTTGATTTCTTCCTATTTTATTTTTGTTACAGTGAACTTCATTTTTTCATTTTTTTTGTAGTGTCCAAAACAGACAATCATTTTTTTTGCACCAGCAGTGGCAGCGAACTGCAGTTTTTAACTTTTTTTGTATTTTTTGTGCACCAGAAGTGGTAGTGCACTGCTGTTGTTGTTTATAGAAGAAGCATCATCTTTTTTTAGCAGTGAACTGCATGATCTGGTGTTGGTTTTTTAGTTTTAGAACTGCAGATTTGGATAATAGTTTTATTTATGTTTTAATGCTTTTTAGGTTGCCGAATCAAACGTGGAGATACATGGGAAGGAGGCAGATGGTGACGACGCTGGCAAGGATGAGGATGCTGACAAGTGTAAAGAGATGGAAGGCGACGACGCTCCCCTGGTGAGTATAGAGAATTTTTGCATTTTTGTGTTTTATTTTTTATTTTTCGTGGTAGCTTCATGGTCCGTTTTTATTAGTGAACTGCATTCTAGCTTTTTTGTGTAATGTTTTTTATTTTTTAACTCATCAGCACTGCGGATTAAATGTTGAAATACAAGCGGAGCGCAACATTGGGGATGATAACGTGGAAGGGAGAGGAGGGGAGGAGCCTGATGCGGAGGTTGATAAGGCAGAAGGTAGAGAAGGAGGGGAGTGTCCTGTTGAGGCTGATAAGGCACAAGAGAGAGAAGGAAGGGAGGATATCCTGGATTGTGATAAGCATGAAGAGAAAGAAGGAGCTCCTGGTGTTACAGTTGAAGTTGCAGAAGAGACAGAAGGAACTCGTAGAGTCGGATTTGACGATGCCGGGACATCCGCTGGCATCGATGGTGTTGTTGGGCTTACTGTTTTGTTGGTTGGCGATGAGGTGCCTGAGAAATTTTGTGTGGTCCCTCGCGCCCCCGAGCAATCTGTCGGCAATCTGGCTTTCCCAGCCGATACAACCAAAGTCCCATCTGAGACAGTTTCGATTGATTCTGAAGAGGAACAGCCAAGACTCTCTCAGGACATGAGCAATCAAGCGCCGCTTGACGATGATATTACCGGGCTGGAGCACTTGACGCTCAACGAAGATGTATACGAGCAGCAGAAGGAAGTTTATTCTGAAACCGAAGGTAAGCGAACTGCATTATTTTTTGTTCTTTTTCCCGGGGGCGAAATGGACCGTGTGTGTTAATCTGATATCGTTCCCACTCTGTATGCAGATGAGGAATTACCTGTTGTTACTCCTTCAAGGATTGATCCAGCTCTTATGAGGAGATACAATGAGTTGTATGACGCTGTTACGAGGGCTAGGAGGGACAAGAAGAAGCAGTATGACATTTTTTGTCTTACGCCCCGGTTAATTAATATGTTATTTTTCCAGGGACGCTCCCATCTTATCACTTTTTGCTGTGCTTTTTTCTTCTTGTCTGAAGGCATCTAGTTGCGTTCAAGGGAGAGTTTGGTGATATTACTATCGGCCATGTTGGCGAGTCTTTTTGGTCGTATGGAACGCTGAGCACGCGCCTCACAAACATTGGCGTCTCTATGCTAGCTGAAAGGTTCAAAGGATCTCAAACTATGATTGTCCCGTACAACCTATGTGTAAGCATTTTCATTAATTTATAGTTTATCCCCTCGTCCAATTTTTTATTTGTGCTATAACCATTTTTCATTAACTCTCTGGTTTTGTCTTTTTTGCAGAATTCCATTTGGAACGGCGGTGCCACAAATAGGGCTTTGAAAAAGATGTTTTCTTCAAGCGCAGAGGAACGTGTGGACAAGGAAAACTTGGTAACGCATCTTGACCATTTTTCGTCATCTTGAAAATAAGTTTTCTGTTTTTTCTATTTGATCTCATCTGGTTTGTTTTATTCTTTTTTTTTATTTCAGATTATGTTTGCAACATTTGACCCTCCTCCCGCAACAATGAAGGACGCGATAGGCCACTACTGCTTGGTCACTTTGAACCTGCGAGAGAAGCGTTTTGAGCTTCTCGACTCATTGAACGAAGGAGACAGCGCTGCTGCAAGTGTTGTCTTCAGGAAAATGGTCAGGAACATCAAAAAGTCTGGAAAGATGGCAGCGCAAGCTGCGATGAGCCGTTGAAACCTCCCACCCTGGACGGCTTTGCGCTGACTCATATTAATGTCCCGCAACAGGGAAACGGGTTTGTACCTGTTCTCCTTTTTTCTTTTTCCTCCTTCATTTTTTTGTGTAAGTTTGCTGCATTGTTTTTACCAAATTAGAAGCACCTTTTCCCTTGAGCGAACTGCATTACTAATGTGTTATTGGTTGTTCTCCCTCGGTCTCTTGTTTGTATGGAGCTGCATTGTTTTACTAACATCCGTAGCACTTTTATTACTGAGTGAACTGCATTATTAATGTGTTTTGTGTTGGTTTTCTTTTGCAGGCATGATTGTGGATTTTACATGTTCTAATTCATGCAGACCTGGGATGGTGAAACGATTGCCAAGTTTGGGAAGGAGCACATTGGCTACATCAGGAAGGCTATGCTCTATAGTTGGCTGACCTCGTCGCATTGCTGTGTGGACCTGACATCACTTTTAATTTTTAAAGAAGGTTATTACATTTTTTTTCAGTCACACACCTTTTTTATAAAGTGAACTTCATTGGTACAGAGAGGGGAGGTCCACTACTTTTGTTAAGCTTTTTAGTAGAACCCCATTTGTGTGTTTAAAATGTCTTTTCCTTAGGTAACTCGATGATTCTTTTTCATTTTGCTCATTATCCGTTTTTTTGTGTGCAGGCTTTGATGAAGGTGCACACCAAGGTGGTATTTCCTTGTTTGAAACTCAGGTTCATACTCCAACTATTCAGAAAGTTGTGCTTGATGAACCCCCCGTTAAGGTTGTGAAAGAACCTGTGTGTAAGATGTTGAGGAATGGCGCCGGCACTTCCAATGAAAAAGCTCTTAAGAAATCTCCTGTCAATGTCAAGCATGGGAAGAAAGCTGCGAGCCCTCCTAATGCTGAAGATAGCGATGATGATTTTGAGAGGCCACCACCAGTGCCTAGGAGGACCAGGAGCGCAGCTGTGGAACGCCCCACGGACAGCGAGGCACTAATTCTATCAAATAGGAGGCATGTGCAGAAGCCATCAAAGTTTCGATCTCCTGTACAGAAGTTGAATCCTGCGAGATTCAGCCATCTTGTGGAGATGAGGAAAGTCTTGCAACTCATCACGAGCACACAATTCAGGCAGAAATACAACGAGTCAGTTCTTTTTTCGTTAGTTTTTTATATTTTTTTGATTTTTAATGTGTGTAATGTTCTTTCTCTGTTTTTGCTTTTGTGCTACTAACCCCCCCACCTTCGCCGTTTCTTTTGTGCAGGTGCGCGCATTTCATGCACAGGAATCCTATCGAAGTCTACACCGTGACTGTGGACTACTTGTTCTTAACTTTCACCAAAGGTGGTTTTATGGACTCGGAATTGATGGATCATATCATCAGGTTCTGGAAGAATGACGAGAGTATGAATGTGGTTTATCGATCTGGCGAACGCGTTCTGCTGTCCCTTTTGTTTATCACGGTATTTCTCTTTTTTTTTTCTTTTTTTCTGCTCGAGTGAACTGCAGTATATAGTGTATAATAATTTGTTTTTAGAATGTACTGAACTGCATACATTTTTTTTTGTGTCTTAACCCATGCATCTTAAAACGAAATAAATTATGGTGAGAATTTGTGAACTGCATACTATTTTTTAGAGAAGCGTGATCCGTTTTTTTATTAAGCGTCGGAGCGAACATCTTTAAGGTGAACTGCATTAACTTTCTTTTGTGAATTACCCACACGCAGTATGTGCTTCAAATGAATGATCACGCGGATAGAGATGAAGATGGAAATGTTGTGTTGCCTTTTGTCCACGGCAAGTTTAACGTCGAAGATGCAACACAACAGTTCGAACTTTATGTTCGTGATGACGAGAACCTTCTTGATTGCAAATTAGTAAGTTATCAGATTTGCTTTTGTTCAGCCTTTTTGTATTTATTTTCTCTTCCAATTTTTCCCAGTAATCCTTTTTCACTCATCAAACCCATATCAAATTTGATGAAACAAAAGCAGATTCTGTTACCACGGATGAAAGACCACCATTATTCGCTATACACGATGAATAGGCACCGCGAGACCCTTGACATTCATGACACTAGGAGGTACAGCGGACCGGTTGATCAAACGACGAGGTGGCATAAGTCTGAATACCACAGCGACCGCACTGAAATGGTAAATTTTTTCCTTTTTTCACCTTTCTTTGTTTTTTTCATGCGTGCGCGTGTTGAACAATATTTTTGTTGTGATGTGTATTTTTATTTTTTTATTTTTTTCCACCAGATGATCAGGATGACTGCATTGTTGAAGAAGGTTTATGGAGAAAAGGAGTACAAGAGAAAGGAGTCGGTAGACTGGGTCGATGTTTCAAAGAAAGCTAGCTATTTGGGCACACCTGAGCAGGGCCCCAACGAGTGCGGCTTTTATGTTCTGAAGATGGCTCAGTATTACGACGGCAAAACCTTTGTTGTGAAATTCGCAAAGCGTAGTGTAAGTATCTTATTTTTAACCCAACAATAACTCCTCATTCCTTGATATTTTTGTTGTCAGTTTCTTTTTTTGTAGATGATGTTGTATATTTGTTTATTTTATATTTTTCTTCATCGCAGGAAGCTGTTATTCAGGATTGGAAGGCTGAGTTTTTGTTCGAGATTCTGTTCCACCCAGAAAACATGGTCGTTGTCACCGAGTTCCCGGAGGATCTAAGAAATCTCTGCATTTCTCTTGGCTTTTCTCCAAGACTGCATTCACAGGAGCAGGATGAGGCATAAATGATAGCAGATCTTTTTCTATGTGTGTTGATGTCTTTTTCGTGCGTGCTCCAGAACTTTATGTAAACAGTAATGTATGGTCGCTGTGTGTAGTTCTCGATGTGCAAAACTGTTAACACCATGCTGTGTGCTTTTGTATATACCGGTGTAGTTAGTTTTTGTGTTTTTTTTGGTGGCAGATGGTGACAATGTCTAATATGTACATAATGGAGCTTTCAGCCAACTCCTCCTTTGCGAGTTGTAACATGTTCGCAGCGCACTACATTCTCTCATATGAGTAGCAGCCAAGTTTTTTTTTAAATATACGCATCCGCACTGCATCTCACCTTATCACATGGGACTGCAAAGACGAATTCAACGTGTTTGTCGTCGAGTTTCAAAATTCATCCGCACTGCAGCCAAGTTTTTTTACATTTTTTTGCACTAAGCACACTGCACTGTGTACTCGAAGCGTACTGCACTGCAAGCTTTAAACGCACCCACGCACGCACTGCAGTGTACGTGAATCCTAGTCTGACTCTACATTTTTTTCTTTTTCTAACTGCGTTCTGTATTGATTCATGGTCATGTCAGATTCTATACGACGAAGAGAACTGCATTCTCAAAATGACATTCCGATCTCAATGTTTTCATACAGAAGAGAACCGCATTCTGAGAATGACATTCTCATCTTATTTTCTTTTTCATATAGAAGAGAACTGCATTTTATCAAGCATACCCCCCCCCCCCGCAGCACATTGGTCACAAAGTATGTATGGCATATGTTATATCTATTCTTTTTGAACTTCAGTATTACATGTTGAATTCTTTTTTTTTGCATTCCACTGAACGCAAGCTATACATATTATATACGATACAACATATATAAAGGATGAAGTTAATATGTTTTTTAAAATGTAAAACTGCATATGTGTTGATCTACGTCCTTTTCCTGGTGCTTCTTCTCAGATTGTGCACTGCATTTGTTTCAATTGTTGTTGTTGCTTCTGTCTTGCTCTTGTTGTTCGCATTACCCCTCGTAACAGGACCGTGCGACCGCGATGCTTGCCTACGCGCTGGATTCTGCGTTCTGTCTCTCCCCCTCGTTTTTGATGATGGTTCTTCGATTTCTTCATCTGCTTCTTCTTCTTCCTCATCTTCTTCTTCTTCTTCCTCATCTTCCTCCTCGGTCTCATCAGCTTTGCTCGCTTCCTCGCTCTCTTCTCTGTCAGCATCTTCTTCGTCATCTTCTTCATCTTTTTCCTCTGCTCTATTTGGACAAGTTCTCGTGTTATGCTTCTCTCTCTTGTTGCAGACGCTACATAGTCTTCTCTTTGTCGTATCATCTTGTTGGTCAGCTCGGTGATTTGTGGTGGCATTTTTAGCCTGGTTTTGTTTCAGCCCCTCCTTACATGTTCTTGAGTTGTGTCCCGCAATCTTATTGCATGATTTACACATCCTTACCCCCAGTGGTCTTCCTTCGTTGTCCAGTTCTGGCTCAGGCCTGCTATTTTTTTCAGGGCTTTTTTCATTTGCTGCAGCTTTTTTATTGGCTGATTTGCTCTCTTTCTTTCTCCCTTTTGTGTTTGAAACAGGCGGGGGAAGAATTGTGTCATCCATATTATGAACTGCACCATCAGCAGCATGTTCGTGCTCCTTTCCTTGTTCTTCACCCCGCGCATCCATGATCTTCTCTGCCTCTTCTTCTTCTTCTTCATTTATTACGTTCACTTCTTGTATGAGTTTTCTCATCCCGGCTAAAGCTCTGTTGTACCCTCTATCCGATTTGACACCCCTGCTCGCCAGGTCCATGACAGTTTCTGCAAGTAGTCTCCTACGGCAGAACATCGAACTCCCATCTGGAGCAGTTTGCTCATAGTCTCTGCGGTCAAAAGTTGGATTTTGGCGTGCGTTTCGTGTGTATCTCTTCAATATGTACTCTTCAGGTATCTTGTCCACCCGCAGCTGATCCAACATGCAAATGATGTGCACGCAGAATAGGCCTGCAGCAAAAGATTTTTTTTGGGTTATTCGTGCCTGCAAACTTCACATAAATAGGCAACATTTTTTCATTTCTTGGTTTTGTGAACTGCATTATAAATAGGTCCTGGGTCTGCTGCTGTAGTGAACTTCACTAAATATTTTTTTGTTTTTCATCTTTTTTTTGCTACCAGCAATAAGTGAGCTTCATTATGTTTTCTGTGTGCTTATTTTTTGGTTTTCCTGTCTCACCTACATGTGTGTGTCCACAGCTTGCATTCGCATTCGTAGATACCGTTCGTCACATCAGCAACCACCTGGAACTCGTGTCTTTCCCAATCAAAATCATTAGACCGGTTGTAGTGGCGCACCAAATATTTCGTCGGGTTGTCAGTGGACTGCTCTGATCTGAATGCAGTGCTGCGGTAGTGCGCTTGCTTGAAGTCAGCAAAGACCGTCCTGGTGTAAATCTTGGAGAGCCGAACCTCGAAACCAAACTGAGTAGTAGTCTTTATTTCTGTCTGTGAAACAAATAAAACCAGTTAAGTAGTTGTCTTTTCGCAGCAAAAATCAAGAAAGCGAGTAGTGTTTTTTATTAATTGCTCATCCATCTTAAAAACTTTGCTCTGTTTATATACCTCGTTAGCTATGGTCTCCGCGTGCTCGACGCCCTTCCTTGTCTGGATGCACCTGTCCACCTGCGACACAAAGATGTGTAGGTCGTGTCTTTCCTTGACAAAGTTCCTCTTCAAGATCCGGTTCATGCTTTCACTTCTCTGTGTCGACGTCATCCGTGCACAGAACACCTCCTTGTAGTAAGCCGATATCCATTCTTTTCTGTCTGTCCAGAGCGCCTTCATAATCTCATCATTTTGGAGGTTATACTTTTCCATGAGCTCATGCCAAGCGCGTTCAAACTCTGATGGCATCAGCGGGTGGTTGAGAACGGAGGTCAGCTCATCCTTGAATTTCTCATACGCTTTGTACAGCAAGGACAGGTGATCCTTGTATTTTTTCAGTATATGCCAACGGCATAACTTGTGCAGCGTGCCTATTAGCGTACTTTTTATCGCGGCATCCATGGAGGGGCATTGATCTGCATGTTTTTGAAAAAGAAAAATCAAGCAGCGAGTTATTGAGAGAACTGCATATCCTTTTTCTGCTTTTTTTTCTTCTTTTTTTTCATTGGATGTAAGAAATGGACTACAAAACTTGGCAGTGAACTACATTGTTATTTCATTTCACTCTTTTTTTTCAGCATACCTGTGAGTATGCAGATTGGCCGCTTGTTGTTCATGCAACGCAAGAACGTTCGGAACACCCACTCAAAAGTCGGTATTGTTTCGTCTCTGATGAGAGCCACATCGAATATTGTACTTTGGAGGTGGTGGTTGACTCCAACGAAGACGGCGAGATGCATGTGGAACTTGTTGGTCTTGTAGGTCGTGTCAAATGTGACACAATCTCCAAAATCTTCGTACGATCCCCTGCAGCTGGCGTTCGCCCAGAATATGTTCCGCACACGGTTATCGACATCTTTGTCGTAATCATAGAAGAACTCCGGGTTTATTTGCTGCATCTTCTCAAAGAAAGCCAGGAGTTTCTTCACATCGTCCTCTGTTTCCTCCCTCGTGAATTGATGCTTCCTGCAGTTCGAAATAACAATATACTTGCAGCATTATGGACATACATAAAATGCACAAAGCGGACTGCATGAAATAGACGATATATCGTTTTTTGTTTTAGTGAACGTACCTGTTCACCCAGTCACGGCTGGTGCGCCCCATAAAGTGCAGTCCTCCTGACATCCTTGACAGGGTTGACATCATCTGCGTGTGCATGAGGTTGTCGCTCTGCATGTCGTTCACTAGTTTATCGAGCAACGGATCATCCGTCTTATGCGAGTGCATGTGCAGAAGCATAGCCGGGCTGTCAATCATCCTGTGGTTGTGATTGAGCTCAATCTCTGCTATCACAAACACATCCTTTATTTTTTTCAATCTCATCCCTGCCTTGCAGCCAGTCCTCTTTGATGTTTTTTCTCGCTTTCTGTCATAATCCGTGACAGTTTCTTTGCTTCTGCCTTCCTTTGAGCACACGATGTATCTGTTTGTTCTGTATCCGCCGTTTTTGCGTGTGCCGAAGCCTGCATGCCTCGCATACGTGTTGTAGAATTCTCGCGCCGCATCTTGTGATGTGAACTGCATACCTTTCACAGGCACAAGTTCTTGGAGCATGTTCTCATCCTGCACACAGACAATATGGAATGTTTCTTTTTTTTTGTTAATGAGAATGCACAAGCTGAAACTATGTGTAATAAGTGAACTGCAGTAGTTAGGTAAGAATGCTTACGTGCGTGTACTGTTTTTCTTCTAACGGTGTTTGCAGCTCACCGATGTTTATTGGGCATGGAGGGGTGACAACAGATTTGTGTAATTGAGGATCGCGAGGAGGCAGGAGTATGGAGAACTTTACTTTTTTGGTTGCTTGCGGCCCTCCTTGTTTCTGCTTCCGATTCTTTTGTTGGGCAGTAGGCGGCCTTGGTGGAATTCCATTGTCTCTTTGTCGACGAATCGTTTGCTCATGGACTTGCCGAACTTGCTGGGTTTCAACATCGGCTTCTGGAGGTGCTATATCATTTGTTCTGATCTGCTGACCAAATGTTTCAAAGACACGCGTGTACCTTGGCTGCATAACTGTTATGATTTGCTCTTCGTCATCCTCCTCCTCCTCCTCATCTTTCTGTGCGTGCTCCCCCATGAAGACCAGATCGTCGTCGTCCTCCTCCTCATCCTGCGGGTTTTTTGTTTCACTACCTTCTCCATCTCGAATGATGTTTGGTTCACTGTTTTCATCTTTATCCTCTACATCTTCATCCACGGAGTACGCAGTTCTGTTTGTTGTGTTAAAGTAACCCCTAGGTATTTCAGGTGTTATCCATCCAGGTATCTCCCACTCTTCTCTTCCAATGCAGTTCTGGGGCTCGGGGTCGTAAATGATTCGAGGCATCTTCTGTTTTTGAGGCATAGTAAATTCCTGCAGATTATTAAGCCAAAGCTTTTTTTATGCACGTCAACAATGAAATGAACTGCATCTTTCGTACTATACATCATTATATTTTTCCAACTGTAAGAAATTGCAATTCAATTTGTCATTCTACAGCAGGGGCACTGTTAGTTAACATGAAGAAACAATGCACTTCAGTTCTAGGCACAGCGCTCTACATATTTAAGTCATTGTGGACTGCAATTTTGATCCATACAACGTTTTTTATTTTTCGAAGTATCCTTTTCTGTTTTTCTACTTGGGAGACACATGTGACCGCAGTTGACGCTAGATGGGCGACTGCATGGGTATAAAAACGGCACTGCAAACTGGATTTGGGGGCTTGGTTTGTGATTTTCTTACCTTATATGCAGTTCCTGTTGGAAATATGCCCTAGAGGCAATAATAAATTGGTTATTATTATATTTCCTTGTTCACGATAATCGTTTATTATCCATGCTAGAATTGTATTGATAGGAAACTCAGATACATGTGTGGATACATAGACAAACACCATGTCCCTAGTGAGCCTCTAGACGACTAGCTCGTTGATCAATAGATGGTTACAGTTTCCTAACCATGGACATTGGATGTCGTTGATAACGGGATCACATCATTAGGAGAATGATGTGATGGACAAGACCCAATCCTAAGCCTAGCACAGATCGTGTAGTTCGTATGCTAAAGCTTTTCTATATGTCAAGTATATTTTCCTTAGACCATGAGATTGTGCAACTCCCGGATACCGTAGGAATGCTTTGGGTGTACCAAACGTCACAACGTAACTGGGTGGCTATAAAGGTACACTACAGGTATCTCCGAAAGTGTCTGTTGGGTTGGCACGAATCGAGACTGGGATTTGTCACTCCGTATGACGGAGAGGTATCTCTGGGCCCACTCGGTAGGACATCATCATAATGTGCACAATATGTGATCAAGGAGTTGATCACATGATGATGTGTTACGGAACGAGTAAAGAGACTTGCCGGTAACGAGATTGAGCAAGGTATCGGTATACCGACGATCGAATCTCGGGCAAGTGTTATACCGATAGACAAAGGGAATCGTATACGGGATTGATTGAATCCTTGACATCGTGGTTCATCCGATGAGATCATCGTGGAACATGTGGGAGCCAACATGGGTATCCAGATCCCGCTGTTGGTTATTGGCCGGAGAGTTGTCTCGGTCATGTCTACATGGTTCCCGAGCCCGTAGGGTCTACACACTTAAGGTTCGATGACGCTAGGGTTATAGGGAAAGTATGTACGCGGTTACCGAATGTTGTTCGGAGTCCCGGATGAGATCCCGGACGTCACGAGGAGTTCCGGAATGGTCCGGAGGTAAAGATTCATATATGGGAAGTCCCGTTTTGGTCACCGGAAAAGTTTCGGGCGCTATCGGTAGCGTACCGGGACCACCGGGAGGGTCCCGGGGGTCCACCGGGTGGGGCCACCGACCCCAGAAGGCTGCGTGGGCCAAGTGTGGGAGGGGACCAGCCCCAGGTGGGCTGGTGCGCCCCCCTAACCAGGCCCAAGGCAAAGAGAGAAGAAAAAAGGGGGAAACCCTAGGCTCAGATGGGCCTAAGGCCGACATAGTGGTGCGCCTCCCCCTCTCTCCCCCTTGGCCGCCCCCCTAGATGGGATCTAGGGCTGGCCGCACCCCTAGTGGTGGGAAACCCTAAAGGGGGCGCAGCCCCCCCTTCCCCCTATATATATGTGAGGTTTGGGGCTGCCCATAACACGTTTTGACCTCTGTCGTTTGGCGCAGCCCTACCTCTCTCCCTCCTCGTCTCCCGCAGCGCTTGGCGAAGCCCTGCTGGAGTCCCGCGCTCCTCCACCACCACCACGCCGTCGTGCTGCTGTTGGATGGAGTCCTTCCCAACCTCTCCCTCTCTCCTTGCTGGATCAAGGCGTGGGAGACGTCACCGGGCTGCACGTGTGTTGAACGCGGAGGCGCCGTTGTTCGGCGCTTAGATTGGAATCAACCGCGATCTGAATCGCAGCGAGTACGACTCCTTCATCCGCGTTCTTGCAACGCTTCCGCATCGCGATCTACAAGGGTATGTAGATGCACTCCCCTCTCCCTCGTTGCTAGATTACTCCATAGATAGATCTTGGTGACGCGTAGGAATTTTTTTGATTTTCTGCTACGATCCCCAACAGTGGTATCAGAGCCAGGTTTATGCGTAGTATCTTGCACGAGTAGAACACAAAGTAGTTGTGGGCGTAGATCATGTCAATTCTCTTGCCGTTACTAGTCTTATCTTGATTCGGCGGCATCATGGGATGAAGCGGCCCGGACCGACCTTACACGTACTCTTACGTGAGACAGGTTCCACCGACTGACATGCACTAGTTGCATAAGGTGGCTAGCGGGTGTCTGTCTCTCCCACTTTAGTCGGATCGGATTTGATGAAAAGGGTCCTTATAAAGGGTAAATAGAAATTGGCATATCACATTGTGGTTTTGGCGTAGGTAAGAACCGTTCTTGCTAGAAACCTATAGCAGCCACGTAAAAACTTGCAACAACAATTAGAGAACGTCTAACTTGTTCTTGCAGCATGTGCCGTGTGATGTGATATGGCCAAAAGGATGTGATGAATGATATATATGTGATGTATGAGATTGATCATGTTCTTGTAATAGGAATCACGACTTGCATGTCGATGAGAATGACAACCGGCAGGAGCCATAGGAGTTGTCTTATTTATTGTATGACCTGCGTGTCACTGAATAACGCCATGTAATTACTTTACTTTATTGCTAAACGTTAGCCATAGTAGTAGAAGTAATGTTTGGCGAGACGACTTCATGGAGACACGATGATGGAGATCATGATGATGGAGATCATGGTGTCATGCCGGTGACAATGATGATCATGGAGCCCCGAAGATGAAGATCAAAAGGAGCAAAATGATATTGGCCATATCATGTCACTATTTGATTGCATGTGATGTTTATCATGTTTTACATCTTATTTGCTTAGAACGACGGTAGTGAATAAGATGATCTCTCACTAAAATCTCAAGAATAGTGTTCCCCCTAACTGTGCACCGTTGCTAAGGTTCGTTGTTCCGAAGCACCACGTGATGATCGGGTGTGATAAGTTCTAACGTTCGCATACAACGGGTGTAAGCCAGATTTACACACGCGATACACTTAGGGTTCACTTGACGAGCCTAGCATGTACAGACATTGCCTCGGAACACGGAAGACCGAAAGGTCGAACATGAGTCGTATAGAAGATACGATCAACATGAAGATGTTCACCGTTGATGACTAGTCCGTCTCACGTGATGATCGGACACGGCCTAGTCGATTCGGATCATGTATCACTTAGATGACTAGAGAGATGTCTATCTGAGTGGGAGTTCATTAGATGAACTTCATTGTCATGAACAATAGTCTAAGTTGTCTTCGCAAATTATGTTGTAGACCAATAACTGCGTTGTAGCTCCCTGTTTAATACGATCCTAGAGAAAGACTAAGTTGAAAGATATTGTAAGCAAGGATGCGGACTGGGTCCGTAGTCTGAGAAGTGTCCTCACTGCTGCACAGAAAGCTTACGTCTTTGATGCACCGCTCGATGTGCAAACCCCTACAACGTTGTCTGTGGATGTTGTGAACACCTGAGAGACACGTCCTGATGACTACTTGATAGTTTAGTGCACCATACTTTACGGCTTAGAATCGGGATTCCAATGACGTTTTGAACGCCATGGAACATATGAGATGTTCTAAGAGCTGAAATTTGGATTTCAGGCTCATGCCCGTGTTGAGAGGTATGATACCTCTAACAAGTTCCTTTGCCAAAAAGATGGAGGAGAATAGCTCAACTAGTGAGCGTGTGCTCAGAATGTCTGGGTGCTAAAATCACTTGAACCAAGTGGGAGTTAATCTTCCAGATGAGATAGTGGTTGACGGAATTCTCTAGACACTATCACCAAGCTACTAGAACTTCGTGATGAACTATGACATGCAAAGGATGGAGATGATCCCGGTGCTGTTAGCGGTTCTTAGTACCGCAAAAGTAGAAATCAAGAAGGAGCATCAAGTGTTGATGGTTTAACAAGACCACTGGTTTCAAAAGGGGCAAGGGCTAGAAGGGAAACTTCATGAATGGCAAACCAGTTGTCGCTCTAATGAGGGAACCCAAGGTTGCACCCAAACCTCGAGACTAAGTGCTTCGATTGTAAGGGTAACGGTCACATGGTAGCGGAATTACCCCAAATACATGGTAGATAAGAAAAGCTGGCAACTTCAACAAAGTATATTTGATATACGTGTTATTGATGTGTACCTTACTAGTACTCCTTGTAGCACATGGGTATTGGATACCGGTTCAGTTGCTATTATTAGTGACTTGAAGCAAAAGCTACGGACTGAACGGAGACTGGCTAAGGGCAAGGTGACGATGTGTGTTGGAAGTGTTTCCAAGGTTGATAAGATCACCATCGCACGCTCCCTCTATTTTCGAGATTAGTGTTGAACCTAGATAAATGTTACCAGGTGTCTACGTTGAGCATGAATATGATTAGATCATGTTCATTGCAATACAGTTATTCATTTAAGTCAGAGAATAATGGTTATTCTGTTTACATGAATAATACCTTTATGGTCTTGCACCAAATGGTTCGTTGAATCTCGATCATAGTAATACACATGATGATAATATTAATGCCAAAAGATGTAGAGTTAATAATGATAGTACCACTTTCTTGTGGCACTGCCGCTTAGGTCATTTTGGCATAAAATGCATGAAGAAACTCCATGCTGATGGATGTTTGGAGTCACTTGATTTTGAATCGCTTGACACATGCGAGCCATGCCTCTTGGGCAGGATGACTAAGATCCCGTTTTCAGGTACAATAAAACGGGCAAGTGACTTGTTGGAAATCATACATGCTGATGTATGTGATCCAATGAGAATTAAGGCGTGTGGTGGATATCGTTATTTTCTCATCTTCACTGACGATTTGAGTAGATATGGTATATTTACTTAATGAAGCAAAAGTCTGAAACGTTTGAAAGGTTCAAACAATTTCAGAGTGAAGATTAAGAATCATCATAACAAGAAGATCATGTTCCTACGATCTGATCAAGGGAATATTATCTGAATTATGAGTTTGGCAATCACTTAAGACATTGTGGAATTGTTTCGCAGTTGAAGCCCCTGGAACACCACAGCGTAATGGTGTGTCCGGACATCGTAATCGAACCTTATGAGATATGGTGCGATCTATGATGTATCTTACCGATCTACCGCTGTTATTTTTAGGTTATGCATTAGAGACAGCTGCATTCACTTTAGATAGGGCACCATCTAAGTCCGTTGAGACGACGTCGTATGGTTTGGCAAGAAACCAAAGTTGTCGTTTTCTTAATGTTTGGGGCTGCGATGCTTATGGCTTCAGCCGGGAAAAGCTCGAACCCAAAGCGGACAAATACATCTTCATGGAATACCCACTAGTAACAGTTGGGTATACCTTCTATCTCAGATCCAAGGACAAAAATGTTTGTCGCTAAGAACGGGTACTTTCTCGAGAAGGAGTTTCTCTCGAAAGAATTGAGTGGGAGGAAGATAGAACTTGATGAGGTTGTCGAACCCTCACTTCAACCGGAGAGTAGTGCAACACAGAAAGATGTTTCTGTGGAACCTACGACAGTTGAAGAGGAAACTAATGATAGTGATCATGAAGCTCCAGATCAAGTTGCTATCGAACCTCGTAGGTCGACAAGGATATGTACTACTCCTGAGTGGTACGGTGATCCTGTCTTAGAGATCATGTTGTTGGACAACGATGAACCTACGAACTATGGAGAAGCGACGGTGGGCCCATATTCCGACAAATGGTTAGAAGCCGAGAAATCCGAGATAGGATCCATGTATCGAAACAAAGTATGGACTTTGGTGCACTTGCCCGATGACTGGCAAGCCATTGAGATAAATGGATCTTTAGGAAGGAAGACGGACGTGGACGGTAATGTCACCGTCTATGAAGCTCGACTTGTGGCGAAGAGTTTTCCACAAGTTCAAGGAGTTGACTACGATGAGATTTTCTCACCCGTAGCGATGCTTAAGTCCGTCGGAATCATGTTAGCATTAGCTGCATTTATGAAATCTGGCAGATGGATGACAAAACAAGTTTCCTTACCTGTTTTTGTAAGGAAAGGTTGTATATGATACAATCAGAAAGGTTTTGTCGATCCTAAGGATGCTAAAAGATATGCTAGCTCCAGCAATCCTTCTATGGACTAGAGCAAGCATCTCGGAGTCGGAATATATGCTTTGATGGAGTGATCAAAGTTTTTGGGTTTATACTAAGTTTGTTAGAAACTTGTATTTGCAATAAAGTGAGTGGGAGCACTACAACATTTCTGATAAGTATATGTGAATGACATATGGTTGATCCGAAATGATGTTGAATTTCTGGAAAGCGTAAAGGGTTGTTTGAAAGGAGTTTTTCAAAGAAAGACCTGGATAAAACTGCTTACATAATTGGGCATCAAGATCTATAGAGATAGATCAAGACGCCTGATGATAATTTCAAAAGGAACACACACCTTTGACATAATTTTGAAGGAGTTCAAAATAGATCGGTCAAAGAAGGAGTTCTTACCTGAGTTGTAAGGTGTGAAGTTGAGTAAGACTCAAAACTTGACCACGGCAGAAGGAAGAGGAAGGACGAAGGTCGTCCCCTATGCTTTTGTCATAGGCTCTATGCCATGATGAGTACCGCACCTGATGTGTGCCTTGCCACATGTCTGGCAAGAGGGTACAAAGGTGATCCAGGAGTGGATCACTAGATAGTGGTCAAATTATCCTTAGTGGAATAAGGAAATGTTTCTCGGTTATGGAGGTGATAAAGAGTTCGACGTAAACAGTTACGTCGATGCAAGCTTAGCACCTATCCGGGTAACTCTAAGTGGAGATACCGGATACGTATAATGGAGCAACAGTTTGGAATAGCTCCAAGAGGAACGTGGTAGCAGCATCTACGATATAACATAAAGTTTTGCGAAGTACATAGGGATCTGAATGTTGCAGACCCGTTGACTACAACCTCTCTCACAAGCATAACATGATCAAACCCAGAACTCATTGAGTGTTAATCACATATTGATGTGAACTCGATTACTGACTCTAGTGAACTCTTTGGATGTTGGTCACATGGCGATGTGACATGTGAGTGTTAATCACATGGCGATGTGAACTAGATTATTGACTCTAGTGCAAGTGGGAGACTGTTGGAAATATGCCCTAGAGGCAATAATAAATTGGTTATTATTATATTTCCTTGTTCACGATAATCGTTTATTATCCATGCTAGAATTGTATTGATAGGAAACTCAGATACATGTGTGGATACATAGACAAACACCATGTCCCTAGTGAGACTCTAGACGACTAGCTCGTTGATCAATAGATGGTTACAGTTTCCTAACCATGGACATTGGATGTCGTTGATAACGGGATCACATCATTAGGAGAATGATGTGATGGACAAGACCCAATCCTAAGCCTAGCACAGATCGTGTAGTTCGTATGCTAAAGCTTTTCTATATGTCAAGTATATTTTCCTTAGACCATGAGATTGTGCAACTCCCGGATACCGTAGGAATGCTTTGGGTGTACCAAACGTCACAACGTAACTGGGTTGCTATAAAGGTACACTACAGGTATCTCCGAAAGTGTCTGTTGGGTTGGCACGAATCAAGACTGGGATTTGTCACTCCGTATGACGGAGAGGTATCTCTGGGCCCACTCGGTAGGACATCATCATAATGTGCACAATATGTGATCAAGGAGTTGATCACGGGATGATGTGTTACGGAACGAGTAAAGAGACTTGCCGGTAACGAGATTGAGCAAGGTATCAGTATACCGACGATCGAATCTCGGGCAAGTGTTATACCGATAGACAAAGGGAATCGTATACGGGATTGATTGAATCCTTGACATCGTGGTTCATCCGATGAGATCATCGTGGAACATGTGGGAGCCAACATGGGTATCCAGATCCCGCTGTTGGTTATTGGCCGGAGAGTTGTCTCGGTCATGTCTACATGGTTCCCGAGCCCGTAGGGTCTACACACTTAAGGTTCGATGACGCTAGGGTTATAGGGAAAGTATGTACGCGGTTACCGAATGTTGTTCGGAGTCCCGGATGAGATCCCAGACGTCACGAGGAGTTCCGGAATGGTCCGGAGGTAAAGATTCATATATGGGAAGTCCCGTTTTGGTCACCGGAAAAGTTTCGGGCGCTATCGGTAGCGTACCGGGACCACCGGGAGGGTCCCGGGGGTCCACCGGGTGGGGCCACCGATCCCAGAAGGCTGCGTGGGCCAAGTGTGGGAGGGGACCAGCCCCAGGTGGGCTGGTGCGCCCCCCTAACCAGGCCCAAGGCAAAGAGAGAAGAAAAAAGGGGGAAACCCTAGGCTCAGATGGGCCTAAGGCCCACATAGTGGTGCGCCTCCCCCTCTCTCCCCCTTGGCCGCCCCCCTAGATGGGATCTAGGGCTGGCCGCACCCCTAGGGGTGGGAAACCCTAAAGGGGGCGCAGCCCCCCCTTCCCCCTATATATATGTGAGGTTTGGGGCTGCCCATAACACGTTTTGACCTCTGTCGTTTGGCGCAGCCCTACCTCTCTCCCTCCTCGTCTCCCGCAGCGCTTGGCAAAGCCCTGCTGGAGTCCCGCGCTCCTCCACCACCACCACGCCGTCGTGCTGCTGTTGGATGGAGTCCTTCCCAACCTCTCCCTCTCTCCTTGCTGGATCAAGGCGTGGGAGACGTCACCGGGCTGCACGTGTGTTGAACGTGGAGGCGCCGTTGTTCGGCGCTTAGATTGGAATCAACCGCGATCTGAATCGCAGCGAGTACGACTCCTTCATCCGCGTTCTTGCAACACTTCCGCATCGCGATCTACAAGGGTATGTAGATGCACTCCCCTCTCCCTCGTTGCTAGATTACTCCATAGATAGATCTTGGTGACGCGTAGGAATTTTTTTGATTTTCTGCTACGATCCCCAACAGTTCCCTCCTTCTGCAGATGCAGCTCTTGCTGCTGTTGTCGTGCAGTCCACCTCCGCTGCAGGAACCCATGCGCTTTTTCCACCTTCGCCATTGTTGCGGGAGAAGGCTGGACGTGCACCATTGCAGTTCGCATCCACGACGAATGCGATGGAGTAGTCAACCTTGCAGTTCGCTTCCCCCTGTCATGCATGACCGAGGCTGGATGCGGAGGTGAGGTGCGGCGTCGCTTCCTAAACTCCGCCGCGGAAATATCGTCGTTGACGGACTGCATCGCCGACCGTTTGGCGCGCGGTCCGCGGTGCTGGGCGCGGAAGAAGGCGGGGAGGGGTGGGGGTGGCCGCCGGCCGCCGGGGTGCTGGCGCGGAAGAAGGCGGGGAAGGGTGGGTGTCGCCGCCGGCCGCCGGGGCGCTGGCGCGCTAGGAGGCGGGGAGTGGTGGGGGAGGAGGCCGGCCGCCGGGGCGCTCCCGCGCTAGGAGGCGGGGAGGGGTCGGGGAGGAGGCCGGCCGCCGGGGCGCTCCCGCGCTAGGAGGCGGGGAGGGGTCGGGGAGGAGGCCGGCGTCGGGGCGCTGGTGCTAGGAGGCGGGGAGGGGTGTTAGAAGAATAAGCTTTTTGTTAGGAGAATAAGGTCTTAAGGGGTGTTATGAGAATAGACCCATATTCTTTGGAATGCACACAATTGGCAAGCAAGAGGGATTTGACATCCCTCCAAGACTTTTTGAAATTGAGGCAAAAGATTTGCCTCTTCATTAAGTAAGGAAGAGTAGAGTTTAGAGTTTTACAACGCACTCACAAATAAGCGGCACGACAATTACTCGTACAATATGATGTTCCCTAGCTTTCTTGCGCCAGTAGTAACCCAAAGTTTAGTATCTTCTAAAATGTTGGTTAAGAGGACCGGCGGTGGTGCGCTTTTTCGAGGGAATATGAGGGAGTTTCTCTCATTCCAAATGGTTCATGAAACGAGCATGGTGAGGGAAGCCATTGCGTGGCGGTGATGGTTGCGGTCGTCGGTTCTTTTTTGCCACCACTCAGTGACGGTTGCTTCTAACTGCCAATCGGAGGTGTCCATGTGCGTGAGCCCAAGCTTCTCGATGATTGATCTCCAGAGCCTAAGTGTGTTGCGACACTTGACAAAGAGGTGTATCCCCGTTTCTTGTTCTCTTTTGCAAAGCGGGCAAGGGCCACAGTTTGGCCAACCACGCTTCTCCAAACGATCGGCAGTCCAAATCCTATCTTGCAAAGCAAACCAAGCAAAGAATTTAACCTTTGGAGGTGCCCAAGCCTTCCACACCATGCGGTCCATGGGGGACAGAGTCAGGCCTAGAAATTGCTCTTTGTAGGCGGTGCTCGCCGTGTAGATCCCATTGTTTGCATGCTTCCAAATAATGTTGTCTTCGGCTTGCTCATCAAGATGGAAGTCATGCACAAGCATCCGAAATGTGGTTGACGGAGATGGCAGTGTCATGCTTGATCTTGAGGATCCAAGCGTTCCCCTTCGGAGCCTCATGCAAAGGGTAGGCTTGATCTTGGGGTGCACATCCCTCCAAGACATACAGTTCAGTGCACGGGACAAATTCTTCTTTCTGGGCACGAAATGAGGTACTGGATGTTGGACCCAACGCATGCAATGCCACTTCAAGCAAAGGGTACGCTTGACCGCATCATCTAACTCAAACAAACTTAGGGCTCGTTCGGTTTGGAGAAAATCAAAACATAGGAATTAGATAGGATGGCAAGGAATTGACTTGCTTCGTTCCTACCCGTAAAATGAGTTTTGAGTGGATGTGTAGTTTCCTTCAAAAACACAGGAAATGAGTAGTATTCCTACGAAATTCATGTACGCATTTCCTACAAACCGAATGCATATATAGGAAATTTTCCTCCGTAATCTTGGTTCCTATGTTTTTCCTACGAAAATCCTCCAAACCGAATGAGGCCTTATCCCCTCGTACATATCGAGTTCGTGTCCTTTGCTTGCTTTTATATCTGCTGAAAATCCTCTCAATCTCGCAGATCATATACCGTTGGTCGCTCGTCAACCACACAACGGTCGGTGTTCAACAGGGTCAAAATTAAGGGCCGCCACCTGCTGCAGGTAGAGTTGGGGCCTTTTCCATTTCCAACGGAAAGCAAAGTCTCCTTGCCTTTTGGCTTGACCGCAACAGGCGCCTGAAAAAATATCAGTACTCCCTTCGTCTAGGTGAGTAAGTCATCTTACGAAAACCAAATAATCCCAAAACACTTAGGCACGGTACATTAACTCCCATCTCGTTTTTTGTTTCTTGGCATAAAGAAAGGAATCAACCAATAAGAGATATGGGGTGTGTCTGCTTTTAATGACTTGAGGCTATCAAACACGACATGCAGTGGTCAATTCATTGCATGCAATGCTATTAATTAGCAAATGAACATTAACTTCTCTTGTTTTTTACTCTACCTTGGTCACGGTGCACAACCTAAGATGACTTACTCACCTAGACGGAGGGAGTAGCATTAACAAAATGGAAAGCCGAGTTAATTACTAGTGCTAGTACTTGGCGGTTGGCAGTCGGCACTTGGAGTGCTAAGTTAATTAGTATGCAATCATTGGTTGACAACAGACTAAGTGAAGTTAAAGTACTCCCTCCGTCCAGATGCATTGAGCATCTTAGCGATTTTAGAATTTCCAAATGAGTAAAACGCGGAGGAATTAAAACAGCCTCGTAACACTCCCGTGTCTCGTTCGCTTCATCCTCATGCACAAGTTTTCAATCTTATGGACAATAACTCTGGTTGCATGTGTTTCGTGATGCATGTTGATTGGTAAGGCAAAAGAATTGCAATCAATTAGCTCAACTTACAAGATTTTTAATGCTAATTATATCTAATATTACGGCCAATCCCATCACACCTAGATCATTGTGCAGCTCCTTAGAGCATGGTTAATAATATAGCCAGCTGCTGGCTATATGATGTTGCCATGTCATATATAGCCAAACTCATAGCCAACAAATACAATAGCTAGATATAAATATGTACTACTTTGTTGATACATGGCCCACCCCACTCTCTCACAAAGTACCTAGGAGCACGTGCTGCAGCCGGCTGTTAACTAGTAGCCCGCTTCTCTTCTCTCTCTCTCTTCTCTCTCTTCCAAGTAAGCAAAAATATAATATTTAATGTCTCACAGCCCGCCTACATCACCTTATTGTACTTGCTCTTAGGTGCCCAATACACCTGGACGGAGTGAGTAGTAGTAGTACTACGGTGGAGTCTGACTTGTGTGGCTGTGTTACTTGGGGTGCACTTTCGGGCGTCGAGTTCATGTGCAGCACTGCAGCCGTCGGGTGAACGCTGCCGCTCCTTTTGGCGTCGTCAGTCAGCCAGATCTGACGCGTCGACGTTTGTTTCTGCGGACGGCCGGCACAAGAGGAGTCCTGTGGTGAAATAATTTGGCGGGTTTCAAGTGCACCATCATCGCCCGTGTGGTGCGCGCTGCTTTCTTCTTGAGGTGGAGAAAAATGGACGGCCAGCCAAGGGATAGCCATGCATACAAGCTTTACTTGGCTCAATGGTGAAGTGAAATGGAATCCATCCATCCATCAAGGGGCGGCGACGTGCGACGGCGAGGAGTGAGCGGCGACGTGCGATGGCTCTGCATGGCTCACGCTGGCCAAGGAAGCAAAGCAACCCACCCGGCTCACGCTGACGATCTGCGTACCACCGTATCCAGCCTTTCGGTGTCGGCCGCCGCAAAAGCACGCGCGTCCACCACTTGGCGGGATCGATCGGCATGGGCCAGCGGCGGGCGGCGGCAAACCCCAACTCCGTCCCTGCCCACGCGCAATGCCACTTGGTCGCGGCTCGACGTGGCCGATGCGATTTGGAGCTGAGCGGTACAGCAGCCGGCGTCGAGGACGTCGCGTGTAAGGCGGCCAGTGAACGTGCCTGCATATGCACGGGGTATCGAATATTCCTATTCCTATGTTCGGAAGTGGAGACCCGCGAGATATTTTTACTCGGATTTTTCTCTCCGGTCGTGGAGACGGCCACGTCTGAGGCCTTTCGCCGTGAGCTTTGCCGGTGAAATTCGACGGACATCAGTTGTTGTTGTTGTAAGAGCATCTACAGTCGGGCGCCTCAAAATCGTCTCGTACATCCGGGTAAGTCGTCTGTTTATTGTTCGGTCACAATTTTTGACTTAGACGGCCTCTTCAAACGGCTTTTAAAAGCCCGGGCTGATCGACACCCCTCGTATGCAGCCTAAATATGTGATGCATATGGGGCGTCCGAACGCGTCCGGGCACGTCCGACACGTCAGATTCGGCCCACGCTTACCCCCTCGCCCTACATAAAATTCCTCCCCATACGCTCGT
>LR738709.1:660942160-661004377 GCA_902687465.1 Secale cereale | reverse complement strand
CCAAACTCGTCTACGGCTTCTTCCGCCCGTCTCCGACATGGCGGGCAGCGGATCCGAATCCTTCAGCTCCAGATTCGGCGACCCCGAGCTCATCCCACGTTGCCCCCGAGCAGGAGCTGGTCGTTCGGTTTGCGCTCCGCTGCTCCCGGAAGAAGGTCCGTGCGAGGCAGCGCTCGGACTCCTTCCGTCAGGAATCCATTGCGTCTGCCCAAATGGCGCATGGATCCGGCGCTAAGCCAGCCGTAGTTGCCTCGACGAAGGTCGTGCGGTCCGCCCAGCGTCCGAACGCACTGGCGGACGTGTAACCCCTCCATTGGCGCGCCGAGCATGGGGACGCACCGTGGGCCTGGTCCGACGAGGCCATGGCACGGCGTGCCCACCGTACAAGGCATCGAGTGCGAGAGACGACGGCATTCCGCACGGCGGTGGATGTCGGCAAGGAGGAGTCGCATTCTCCGACGCCCCGTATGACGCATCCGTCCGGGCACCGCAACCGCATCCTGGTGGATGTCAGCGGCTCATCCCAGGATGGATCCATCATCGATCTGACGTCCAGCGGCACCGTTCGGGTTTCGGGCTCCGACGAGGAAGAGTAAGACATGGCAGACGGCGACACGTTGAGTCCCGTGAGCCGGCTCGTGTCCTATGCCCTACTTTACCTTGCCGGCGACCGGACCAACACTCTGAAGAGCGCAGCCGGACAAGGCCACGACGGAGCCGGGCGAGCGGGGAGCGAAACCGGGCGAGCTCTGCTTAGATTATGTTTCATGCTACATGTAATAATATGAATTTGAAGTATCTGGATATGAAATTCATTTTTTGAAGTGTGACCTGTCCAGGCCTAGGTGCTCTAACCAGTTGTAAATTCTACCTGGGCGGATTGTTGCTGCGTCTAGTACTACGTACTTTCGTTAGAGTATTCATTTTAGATTGACGTTGAGGGTAAACACACACGAAACACTCTGGAGCCATTTTAAAGGTCCGCAAAGTTGCATATTAGCGATGGAGTCGGGTCGAGCTTGAATGTGAAGGTGATTAGTCATTTTTTCCTTTAGCGACAGTTCTGGTGCCAGAGACAGATGACGGGTGTTGATGTCAAGCTCAGAGGTTTCTCCAGTCTTGTTCGTAGTTTTACTTCTTGGCTGGTGTTCCTCTGGGCAAAGGCTAGCATTCTGCTATTTGTTCAGTCTTGCTAGGTCCATATGTACGTGACTTGTACAATGTTTGTTATGATGTAAATGAGACACATATTAACATGAAAAAAAAGTACCAAAGGTAATGACCCAACTGGCCAACTCCGTTCAGGTGCAGCCGCTGACTTGGACCGACGATCCGTGTCTTCTAGAGACGCGGCCAACCCAGCACGCTGCTCCGTTTTAGACAGTCCGTCTCGCAACGACCGACCAAGACTTTGTCGACTACCGCTGTACGGCACCTTTGTTCGAAGAATACTCGGCTGAGTCCAAAACGGGAGAGATTTGACACGGTTTTTGCCTTTTACGGCTTGGGCTCGAGATTGTTTTGACGTGGGTAGTAAGAATAGGAGGTCAAGCCCGGGACAGGCAGCGCTAGGGGTGGGCACTTTCAAACCGAAAACCAAAAATTGAAACCGAACCGAACCATTTTAACCGAAATATAGGCTAAATCGGGTTTTGGTTATTCAGTTTGGTTTGAAAAATATAAATTATTTGGTGTTTAATTTTAAATCGGTTTTTGATTGAGAAAAACCGTATACACCGAACTAACCGAATTATGAGTCCACTATCCTTGTTTCTCTCCGCGCAAGCACAATAAGATAGCCAATTAGTCTAAGTCGCTAGCTAGTTGTGTATCGCTTTGGAAATTATACATAGATTCATGCAATCACAAGAGCATGAGTCTAGTGCATAGATTATAGGATCTCATGCATGCAAATACTAATTGGTAGCTATTTATTTAGATGATTGATGGCTATGTTTGTACAAAGTATAACAAATAGTTACATAATATGTTGCTTCAACTGATGGTGGTGCACATGTATTTTGGTTTTTCGGTTAACCGAACAAACCGAACCGATATATTTTGGTTAATAAGGTTCGGTGGCAATTTTTGTCAAGATTATTTCGGTTGTCATTTTTCAAAAACCAAAATTCTAGACACCCGAATAAACCGAACCAAATTAACCATATAAACCGAATGCCCACCCCTAGGCAGCGCGTTCCCACTCACCGCCCAACCCCATCCGTCGCCGTGGGCGAGTGCAGGGACCCGAAACAGCTCGCTTTTTGGCCTGGATTTCCTAGTCCCCGCACCGCACACGCCTTCCATGTTCTAAACTTGCAATCTCCCCAACTTTTCCTCTCCACAAGTTTTTTTTCGAAAAGGAGGTGACCTCCGGCCTCTGCATTTCCTTTCGAAAAGGAGGTTTCCTCTCCACAAGTACAAAGCCTTCCTTTCTCCCCCTCCTTCCCCGTCCTATATATACAGCACACCCGCCAAAATAAGAGAACCCATCATCAATTCAGCAGGCCACAAGCAAGCTCGACAACACAGTGCCTGCCAACAGAAACCACCAAATCCCAATTCGCGACGCAGAGGAAAGAAGATGGCCATGTCCGTGAGCAAGCAATGGACGCGGGTGCGCACGCTCGGCCGCGGCGCGTCGGGGGCCGAGGTGTTCCTCGCCGCGGACGACACCTCCGGGGAGCTCTTCGCGGTCAAGTCGGCGAGCACGGCGTGCGCAGCGGCGCTGAGGCGGGAGCAGTGCGTGATGGCCGGCCTGCGCTCACCGCGCGTCGTCTCCTGCATCGGCGGCCGCCCCGCCCGCGACGGCTCCTATCAGCTCTTCCTCGAGTTCGCACCCGGCGGCTCTCTGGCGGACCAGCTGGCGATCGACGGTGGCCTCCACGAGCTCGCCGTCCGCGGCTACGGGGCTGACGTGGCGGCCGGGCTCGCGTACCTTCACGGCGCCGGTATGGTGCACGGCGACGTCAAGGCGCGCAACGTCGTGATCGGCGCCGACGGCCGCGCCAAGCTCGCGGATTTCGGGTGTTCGAGGAAGGCTGGCGCTGACGTGCCTATCATCGGTGGCACGCCGGCGTTCATGGCACCGGAGGTGGCGCGCGGCGAGGAGCAGGGCCCCGCGGCCGACGTCTGGGCGCTCGGCTGCATGGTCGTCGAGATGGCCACTGGACGCGCGCCGTGGAGCGGCATGGACGGCGACGCGCTCGCGGCGCTGCACCGGATCGGCTACACGGAGGCCGTGCCCGAGGTTCCGGAATGGATGTCTGCCGACGCGAAGGACTTCTTGGCCAGGAGTTTTGTCAGACGGGCCAGCGATCGGTGCACGGCGGCGCAGATGCTGGAGCACCCTTTCTTGGCCGCGGCTGTCGTCGAGGAGAAGTCGCAAGCCGTGAAGAGCAAATGGGTGTCACCAAAGAGCACGCTGGACGCCGCATTCTGGGAGTCGGAGTCTGACACCGACGAGACCGAGGATGAGATGTCGCACGGCACGGCCGAGGGGAGGATGAGGGCATTGGCCTGCCCTGCCTCAGCGCTCCCGGACTGGGGCTCGGACGAGGGGTGGATCGATGTGCTCTCCGCGCAGACAGAAGCAGCCGACGCAGTGCCCGTGTCGACGACCGACCTGGACGACGACGCGATGACAAGTGAAGATGAACCAAGCGTTCCCGCCCTTGTTACCGTGGACGTGGAGTACAGCAGTGATAGCGTCCTCGTCAGCGCGGATGATTCAGTCTTTGGGCATCATCAGTGTTTGGGTGGTTTAGCTTTTCACCGGTTATCATGTAGTGAATTGTTGTTTTGCAACAGAATCAGCAATACAATTGATTTCGTTCTTGCGCAAACACTCTGTTTCACGCTCCTCCTCTGCTTGCCTTCTCGTGCCTCCCCTCCCCCGCCCCATTGCGACACGTTTGATTAGCCGGAAGAAATTTACGTGCTGCTACCTGGCATGTACTACTAACCAACACTATGGAGGAAATCCAGTGTAAACTCATAAGCATGCCGGCCATGACGCCGCACACCGAAGCTTCCACCGCGAAAGGGATGGAGTCGACGCGGAAAGCGCAGCGTCACAGCAGCACACGCACTAGAACTATAGAAACGATCCATGAGAAAGATACTACTGCCGCGCAGCCAGTCAAAAACAACTAGTACTTGTTGGGCAGGGCTACGTGGGTCCAGCAGAGTCGACGAGCCGACCGGTGAAAGCCAAATCTTTTCGACAAGTAAGCGTCGCGTCCAGAGATTGCTTCGCCAGGTGGAGATTCATCCAGCGACAAGCCCCCTCCTCCTCCCGCGTCCCCTCGCCGCTCCCCGACGCACTCCTCGTGCACTTCTGGGTCGCGTGTCGGCTGCGCGCCGGAGCATTTGACACGTACTCCCTCCGTAACTAATATTGGATCGTTTACATCACGTACGTATGCACCATGCTCTCCGTGCTTCGAATCATGTTTCTAGACTGATAAAAACTGGCAAGCTCGTGCTTATCTGTTACTACTTCTTTTTCTACTCGAAACTTAGGAGCTTTATTGCATTTTTACAAAACTTCTGATCTATTCATCAACTGTCTAGATAGTGCAAAGTACGTCAAAAGTGAAAAGTATAACCATTTTCGTAGACCACGGAGCGACGATTACAAGCATTGGGCGAGCCGAAGGCGTGCCACCGTCTTCGCCCCTCCTTCATTGGAGCCAGACAAACCTTATTGTAGGAGACAGTCGAAAAGTCATTATGCTACGACCCCAAAGAACCAGTGCATCAGAACAACAGCCATTGCCGATGAAGAAAAGCATAATCGTGAGGATCCGACCTGCAGATACATGAACATGGACGAACAAAGACATGATCCATCGAAACAAACACCAATCGAATTCCGAGGCTCCGCTGGAGACAAAACTCCACACGCCCTCCGACAATGCTGGAAACACCATTGGGACGGGGTCTAAGCGGGGAGAATCTTATTCAACCTTCCGAGAGCCGCCACCGCCTCACACAAACCTTGATGCTTTTTTGCTTAACTGAAATTTGATTAAAGTTAGCCATGAGCCTGCTGAGCATCTCTAGTAGATCTCGAAAAAGGTGAACTCAGTGTGATTTTTGCGGCATGGGAGGAGAGGAGCATGTACGCGTGCGAGGGTGAAGGGGGTGAGAGAGGAACACACGCGAGTGGGGGCGAGAGACGACATGAGCGATCATGCGGCCGGCGTGAGAAGGATTGAACGGCTCAAGAGGAGACCAACCCCAGTTGTGATCGGTCGACCGATGCAGAACGTCCTCCTAATGCCGAACGGAAAGAATCATCTCGAGAGTTGAGATTTGGACGAGCTTTCGTGGCGTCGGCGAAAAGGCAGTACAAATAAAAGGGCGCCATACCTCTACTGCATTTCTTCAGATGATCTCCCCTATCACACTGATGGCAAAAGAAAAAAACAATAACTATGCTACTAAAGGCCCCCCCCCCTTTTTTTTGACAGAATTTTTCATTTAAATCACGAAACAGTACAAAGTAGTTAACCCTTACAAGCACACTGAAACACAAACATAAAGGCCTATGAACACCTAGAGTACCCTAAGACAACCATAACACATGAAGATCTCCAGAGCCCTGTGTCATCATTCCTGAATCTTGAGAGAAGACCCCTGCAGCAGAAGGATATGCAACCAGGCGCAAGTAGACCACGGTACAATTGCCGCCACGCTGCTTCCTCCTTTCTTAACACAAGCGCTGAGAGGGCATGAACATCAATCCAACACACTTGCAACAACCGTCGTCATCTTTGGCTTTGAGTACCACGAAAAGTGTCCCTTCCGAAGGAAGAGAACTCGAGTCATCCGACCGGTCCAGCACCGCGGCCGGGCCATCCGCCCGGACAAAGCAGGATCTCCCACCAGTATCAGCGCCGAGGAAGGAGAAGAACAACAGGAGCAAATCATAACGACGAGGAAGAAGAAGGGTCTTCATCTCCCGGTATCAATCGCCCATCTGAGGACCCAAACGACCAGTGCCGATGGACCTCCAGTCACCATAGCCCGCGATCTCGATGAGATCCGGGGATCCCCACCCCGCTGGCTCTTAGACGAAGGCAAAAGCCTCGCCTAACCGCGAACGGAGCCCGAAGAAATTTATTCCGATGCGACACCACCGTAACAGCCTCGGCAGCGTCACCCTCAACCCTAATCCTACCACATGCCCACCAAGCGAACAGACCCGATGTTCCCCCTCCCTCCCGCCGCCGGAGCGGCCAACGATGAGAGAAGGAACCCGCGGCGCACAAGGGAACCCTAGTCGACTCCCTTGATCGCCTCGTGCGATCCTACTTATCCGGAGCGGTAAAAAAGTTGATCTCCAAGGCCCCGTCTCTTCAGTTGGTCAATCTCTTCCCGGGTTAAACTACTCACCAAGCTCCAAGTTAAATGTCAACGATGTATGCTAGCTGCCTCGAGATCAAATTCAGATCCCCTTTTTCTGCACCTGCCCATTTTTTGAGAGGACTTTGACTACCTTTCATATAGAAAGAGTATAATTTGGACGTTGACTATGTTCGCTGAATCACAAAGCAAAGAAAAGCGAAGCACGCAGACCTTTTCTTTCGACTGCGCGCAATTGGCAAGCAACATGTTTGAATTGAAAGCGTTCCACTTTTGGAAATTGTTAGAATTTACGTCCATTTTTTTGTAGGCTGCTCAAGAGGACGGAAAATTTCTTCTTCTGAAGGTTCGATGTATGCGGCTCCGAATGAGTTAGCTGAATGTTCTTTGCACGCACGCAGGCAATAGTTGCCGGATGTTGCGTCCAGCTCAGTGTCACTTCAAGTAGAAGTTGGCTTGGCCGCTTCATCTAACTCAAACTTATCTGCAGCAGACGTCTCATACATATCGAGTTCGTGTGATCAGGTCCGTCGCTTTCATATCTGCCGGATATCGTTTCGATCGGCGCAGATTATACCGGCGCGCGCACCGTTGGCTTTCAGCCAGGTCAAAGGGCAGCCACCTGCTTCAGAGTTGGGGCCTTTTCCAACGAAAAGGCAAAGAATCGGTGCCTTTTGGCTTGACAGCAACAGGCGCCAGAAAGAATGGCCGCCGGCAGTCGGCACTGGAACACTGCAGGGTAGTACAGTACTAAATTAATTAGTGAAAATTTACTTGTGCAATCATCAGAATTTTTTTTGCGAGGAGTATACAATTATTAAGTTGACGAGGGGATTAAGTTAAAGTACAACTACAGATAAGGCTGACTTATTTTTTTTTGAAACGAGGCAAAAGACTTGCCATTTTCATTGATTAAGAAGAATAGAATTGCCCGGTTAATTGATGGAAAACCGAGCTAAAACCGATACAACACAACCCACATGACATGGGCACCACCGGCCAACCTGACCACCGACATGGAACATAATCCACGACGGCACATGCCAACAGATGGCCACACGCGCAAGCAACCGACAGCTCCGACTTCGACGACGAGCAACAAAAGGGAAATATGCAGGACTTGCGCCGACCGTGCCCGCCGCAAACGACCGTCAAGTGTCTGTCATCGTCACCACCTGGACTCGCTCCAACGCAGCTCCGACTTCAAAGCAACCAAGCAACCACAGAAGAGCACCTCGGACACGCCGGGAAGAACCGACTACCGAAGACCACGCCACGACCCAAGCTCCTCTCGACGCCATCATCGTTGCCAAACAGAAACCAACGCCCCGCCTCAGCAAACCACGCGGCGAAGATGCCGCCATCGACGGCGAAGATGCCATCATCCACCAGTCTCTCAGTCGTAGCCGGTTCCGAGACAATGCCCCCAAGAAGGAGAAAGACGCCAAGCTGCCTCCATCGCCCGATCCAGCGGATCTGAGATTTCCCTCCGGAGCCAAAGCCATGGGTAGAAGGAGGAGCACCTCCACGACAACGCATCCAAGAAAGAACGCGGCACCCTCGGGCGCCGCCGTTGTCGGCTCCGGTGAAGACCAGAGCAAGGATTTCTCCCAGAGATGTGCCGACAACCTGCCACCACCGACTGCCGCCCGCTAACCACCACCTCTGCCGAGACCGACCTCACTCTGGCCACGGGATCCCACGATCCACCGCGGACAGACACGCACCACCCCCTGGCCGAAGCCGCCACCACCGAATCCGGGGCCGCCGCCCCGGCAACACCGTCAACCACCATCTTGGACTAGCGCCATCCACGAGTCCCCACAGCCAAAAACTCAGTCAGGAGACGAGCTGCAGCGACGACGCCCTCAACAGGGTCACGACGCCCGTGGACGCCGCCATCGTCACCCCGAACGCAGTCAGGCATGGTTTTCACCAGCAGCCATGCCCCACGACCGAAGACCGGCTGGTCCAGCCGGCATACCACGGCTACTGCTTCGCCCGCATGAACATCGCAGCCGCCCTCACCCACCACCGTCTCGGGGTCGCCGCCCCGAGATCCAGCCTCCACCGTCCGTCAAGCAACGCCCGACTGAGTACCACGTCCAGCCAAGCCGAGCAAGCCCAGCCGCGGCCAGCCACGACCCTCCCGCAGCATCACCGCTGGAGCAGCGGAGCAGCGCTGCCCCCGCTCTCGAGAACGGCGACCAAGGGGTCCCGCTGCCGCCGCGCAGCCAGGGCTTTGCCCGGCGCCGCCTCCGGCGGCGGCGAGAGGGGAGGGAGGCGCAGGGGGACCTGCTCGAGCCCGCAGGGGCGCCCCGGTGCGGCCCAGCACGGCCGCACGGGAGCGGGACATGAATAGGGGGGGCCCGACTCGAACTGTTCCACGGGGAAAGAGCCGACGAAGACGGCGCCGGGCTTCGGGATGGATGGAGAGAGGACGCCAGGAGGTTCCTGGATCTGTGCTTGGCTGGGCCGGAGGTGGGCGGAGGGGGGAGATCAGCCGCCGGCGGCGGCTGTCTCTGCGCGAGCGCGAGCGCAAGAGACAGGCTGTGATTGGTTTTGGGTCCAAGGGGATCAAGGATGTGGCTGTGTGACTTGGGGTGCACATCTGGACGCCGAGTTCATGTGCAGCAGCCGTGGGAAGAACGCTGCTGCCGCTCCTTTTGGCGTCGTCGGTCAGCCAGATCTGGCAAAAAAACACATATTTGACCTATGGACAAAAACAATTCAAAGTTTGAACTGGTTTAAAAAAAATTCACATCGCTGACCCTTTCGAGTGACGCCCAACATCAAGGCGCCACATCCTATTGTGCAGCGCCGTTGCCTTAGGCGTTGCACGCCCGGCCAGCGTGGCAGCCCGGGGCCAGGCGCGGCCCCACAGCCAACAGTGCAGCGCCCAACGCATAGGCGCCACACAATGTAATGTGCAGCGCCCAGCGCTTAGGCGCTGCACTGCTGGATTACTATCAGCCGCACGCTGGCCCTCCCCCACCCCACCCATTGGATAGAATAGAAGAACGGTGGCGGCGGCGGCTTTCTCCTCTCCCCTCCTCAATCCTCTCAACTAAATACTCCAGATCTGAGGATTTCTTGGGGGGGGGGGGGATTTGTTCCCCAATCCATCCTAGAAGGTAATCTCGTCCGATCCCTTTCTTTCTATCCAAACAATCTTCCCCATTGTTCATGTCATGGTGAAACCCTAGGCTTTGATTGTATTGAATTTTTTTGGGAAGTGGAATGGATGTATGTTGATTTAGCCTATGTATGATTTAGCCTATGGAATGAATCGAATGATTGTCCAAGATTGGGTGTGATTATTTAGGATGTGTAGTCATATTTGTACATGATTTAGTTTAGTTTATTTGGGTGTCGTTAGTTAGCATATGTATGATTTAGCCTATGGAATGGATTGAATGGAATGAATGGAATGGAATGATTGTTTAGTTTCTTTAGATATGTATGAGATGCCTAGTTTTGTAGTTAATTATGAGATGTTGAGTTTTGAGATGAACTCATATATTTGAGAAGAACTCATATATGTGTATTGTTTCAACTTTGTAAGGATGGTTTGGCTTCTCGAGGATGCCATTGACACACAACACCGGGCGTACATGATGCGCGAGAAGGGGAAGGTAATAATGAGTAATGTAAATATTTTGCAAATTTGCCTGTAGTTGAAATTGACATGCCCTAAGATTTGCCATTACTTGTTTTTTGCAGAAGCTTGAACCTCTGAAGATTCGGTATCACGGGGTCTATGGTCGTGCCATGCTGTACGATGAGCGGTACACAACCTACATCCAGCAGGCAGGACTCCTCCCGTGGATTCAGTTGGTCAGCCGGTCCACGCCGAACCTGAACGCTCCACTGGTGACCTCTCTTGCTAATCGGTGGAGGCCGGAGATGCACAGTTTTCATCTTCGGACTGGGGAGATGACCGTGACGCTCGAGGATGCCGCCTTGATCACCGGGCTTCCTATCGACGAGAGGCCTCTATGTATGAGCACGGATTCCGATGGGTGGCGCGAGCAGATGATTGCTCTTATCGGTATGGCTCCTACCGAGGCCGAGGCTGATGCATAGGAGGGAGAAGAGCAGGAGAAGAAGGAAACGAAAGCAACCAGAGCTGCATTCACGTGGATTCAAAGGAACTTTGCGCATTGCCCTATGGATGCCACTGATGATGTGATACAGACACATGCTCGTGTCTATATGTGGTATGTTGTCTTGAGGACTTTGTTTCCTGACTCCACAGGCAAAAACGCTCCATGGATGTGGCTGAAGGCGTTGACCGTATTCGATAGCGGATGGAGCTGGGGTTCGGCCACTCTTGCTTACGTGTACCGACAGGTGGTTTGTTTGTTTTGCTATCAAGTCATTTCTTCATTAGCAATGCAACATTGCTGTCAAGTTAACATCGTTTTATTTCATATGCAGCTGAACGATGCGTGTTGCAGGATCACAGGTAGTGCATGCATTGGTGGTAATATGCTTCTGCTTTCTGTATGGAGCTGGGAGTGTCTGCCTGTTGGACGGCCTAAGAGCGTCAAGTTTAATCCTTGGGATGAAGATGGCGTTTTACAGCGCCCCACTTGGGCTTACAAGTGGGATGTGGTATCCGAGATGACGAATGATGTCAATCTCATGTACAAAAAGTACATTGCCGAGTTGGACACGATTACGCCTGAGCAGGTAACGAGGTCATTGCTACTTCTCGAGCTTGCGTTGTATTCCCTCGAAGAGGAAAGGGAGATGCAGCACAGTAACGTAAGTATTTCCCTCAGTTTTTGAGAACCAAGGTATCAATCCAGTAGGAGACCATGCGCGAGTCCCTCGCACCTGACAAACAAATAAGAACTTCGCAGCCAACGCGATAAGGGGTTGTCAATCCCTTTACGGTCACTTACGAAAGTGAGATCTGATAGAGATGATAGTTTATATTTTTGGTATTTTTGTTTATAAGAATAGAAAATAAAAGTGATAAAAGTAAAGTAGATGTTGATTGATATGTTGAGAATAGACCCGGGGGCCATAGTGTTCTCTAGTGGCTTCTCTCATGATAGCGATATTATACGGCGGGTAAACAAATTACTGTCGAGCAATTTATAGAAAAGTGAATAATTATGAGACTATCTAGGCATGATCATTGTATATAGGCATCACGTCCGAGACAAGTAGACCGACTCCTACCTGCATCTACTACTATTACTCCACACATCGACCGCTATCCAACATGCATCTAGTGTATTGAGTTCATAAGAACAGAGTAACGCCTTAAGCAAGATGACATGATGTAGAGGGATAAACTCAAGCAATATGATATAAACCCCATCTTTTTATCCTCGATGGCAACAATGCAATACGTGCCTTGCTGCCCCTACTGTCACTGGGAAAGGACACCGCAAGATTGAACCCAAAGCCAAGCACTTCTCCCATTGCAGGAACTATAGATCTAGTAGGCCAAACCAAACCAATCATTCGAAGAGACTTGCAAGGATATTATGAGCACACATAAAAAGTTCAAAGAAGAACCA
The DNA here is from genome assembly GCA_902687465.1 of Secale cereale. NCBI lineage: Eukaryota > Viridiplantae > Streptophyta > Magnoliopsida > Poales > Poaceae > Secale > Secale cereale. The sequence continues at coordinate 660,992,468 of LR738709.1, read as the reverse complement.
AATATTTCTCGTAAATAATCTTGATCATAAACTCACAATTCATCGAATCTCGACAAACACACCTCAAAAAGAGATTACATCAAATAGATCTCCTTGAAGACCGAGGAGAACTTTGTATTGAGATCCAGAGGGAGAGAAGAAGCCATCTAGATACTAGCTATGGACCCGAAGGTCTGTGGTAAACTACTCACAACTCATGGTGAGGGCGATGATGATGATGATGAAGAACTCCATGATGGATCCCCCTCCGGTGGAGCTCCGGAACAGGCTCCAAGATGGGATCTCACGGGAACAGAAGGTTACGGCGGTGGAATTAGGGTTTTCTCTCTGTTGCTGATGGTTTCGGGGTACGTAGACTTATATAGGAGGAAGGAGGACACCGGGGGTGCTCGGGGGGCCCACGTGGCAGGGGGGCGCGCCCCCCACACTCGTGGACACCCTGAGGCTCCCCTGACATGGTTCTCACGTCCCCCGTGCGTGATTTTCTCCAAAAATATCTCTCGCGAAGGTTTCATTCCGTTTGGACTCCGTTTGATATTCTTTTTTTGCAAAACCCTAAAACAGGCAAAAAAATAGCAATCTGGACTGGGCCTTTGGGTTAGTAGGTTAGTCCCAAAAATGATATAAAAGTGAAAGATAAAGCCCATTAAACATCCAAGACTTCATAAATAATAGCATGGAACAACAAAAAATTATAGATACGTTGGAGACGTATCAGTCATTACTTCAGTCATTTCTCATGCTTGCCTGAAAAATAGTCATCAAATTTGCATTGTTGCCATATTTCATAGGTTGTATGGCAGCCATATGGCGCCGGCGACAGACTTGGGTACACCGAGGAGTTTTCCATCAACCCAATGTGCTTGCGTGATAGGGATCTCTTTCTTATGCAGTGCCCAATGATATGTGTAAGTGCATCTAGTGCCACCCCTAGTTGGTTTTGGAGTATTGACGACAAACCTGGTTGAGGGACTAATGTGTTTGTGAGAATTGCAGGATAACACAGGTAGTAGTCCCTTATTGATTCGGTTAACCTACTGGAGATGACCCTTAAAAATGTATGAAGACATTGATATCAGTGGTGGTATATGAAGATAATCATATTGAAGACTATGACATGAGAAGACATTGTGTGAAGACTATGGAAAGCGAAGACGTAGATGTTTCGTTGTTTCCTTCTCTTCTTTGTTGAGTCATAGGAATCACCGTACTGTTAAGTGGGGTCCAAGTGAACTAAGTCAGAGTGACTGAAGTGATGCTCAACCAAAACCTATGTCTTCGAGCGAAGACTATGAGAGCAAATCTTATCTAGAGTCGGATGAGTCAGCTTTACTTGTAGCTCAAGTAAAGTTGCCGTGTGTGTTTGAAATCTGACCGTTGGAACACGTGTCAGTTCCTTAGTGACCCAGGGTCACTTCGGACAAATCAGGTCGGGTTGCCCAGTGGCTATAAATAGCCCACCCCCTACACCATAAATTGGTGGCTGCTTAGAGTTATTGCACGGCTTTTGTCATTTGAGAGCAACCCACCTCCGAAGCATTTGAGAGAGAAATCCTTGCGAGGACAAAGCCCAAACACCTAGAGCCAAAGAGTGTTAGGCATCACTGAAGTCTTTCTGTCTGTGTGACCTGAAGACTTATTACACTTGAGGACTGTGTTTCCTCCAGCCGGTTAGGCGTCGCGTTCTGAGCATCCAAGAGTCATTGTGGATCGCCGGTGAACAAAGTCTGTGAAGGTTTGGAAGTCTACCTTGAAGACTTACCAGAGTGATTGGGCGAGGACTAGGTGTCATTAGCTCAAGGGGAACAATGTGAAGACGCGGTCTTCTGAGTTAAATCTCAGCCTCCCTAACCAGACGTACAGTTGTCACAGCAACTGGAACTGGTCTAACAAATCACTGTCTTCCCCGAGCTACTGGTTCTATCCTTCCCTTCCTTTTACTTACTGCTACACGTTGTGAAGTCATTGCATGCTTGCCTTATCTGGTTGACTTCACTGAGTATCTACTAGTTGTGATTGGCTTCATTCCTTCTTCCATCATGATCCCTACTGCCAGCTGCTATTAGTCTTCGTGTTTTCACTTCATTGAATACATGACTATGGCTTATCTAGTGTAGTCCACTTTCCGCTGCATACTAATAGGATTGAGTTTATCGTTTGTCTTTGAAACTACCATGTTTTGAAGCATTTCATTAAAATCGCCTATTCACCCCCCTCTAGTCGATATACTGCACTTTCAATTGGTATCAGAGCAAGGTACTCCCTTGTTCTGTGTGATTCGGTTTAACCACCTGGAGTTTTAGTTATGTCGACCGCAGGAATGAAAACAGTGACTTGCCCCATGTTTGACGGTCACGAGTATCCCAAGTGGAAGGCCATGATGAAGGAACGTCTCATGGCGATTAACAATGAGCTGTGGACCGTCACTGAGATTGGTCTTACCGATCTATGCAAGAGGGCAGAAGCTGATGACATTCACAAGTTCACTCTTCTCAATCTCACAGTGAAGGACCTCATCTGCTCCTGTCTGTCTCAAGATCAGTTCAGGAACATCATGCATCTTGATCATGCGAAGCTTATCTGGGACCGTCTCTCTGATGTCTATGAAGGTCATCGAACTCGTGATGATTCTGGGTTTGAGAAATTCAAGGAATCTCTCAAGACAATGACTTTCGATCCAGAACCATCATCCTCTGCACCATGTCTTATGGCAAAAAGTGCCAAGGTAACCGAATGCTATTCATCTGAATCTAGTGATGATGAATCTGGTGATGAATTTGGACCCAGCTATGTCAAGCTTGCTTCCCTTGCCACTAAACAACAAATTGCTCTGGAAAAGGCTCAAAAAATGCTTAATAAGAGCAATGATATGTTGGGTGAAGAAATGGATCAGTCGAAAAACTTAGCTCAAAGTCTTCAGAGGCTTCAGGCTAAGTTAACTATGCTTCAAAGTCTTCATAACACTCTCTTATCCGATCATGAAAAGCTAAGAGAATGTTATGAAGATCTTCAGAAGGAGCATGATTCATTACTTGCTCAACATGTCAGTGCTTCTCACGAAGAGTTTGACCACCATGTCTAAAATGCATTGAACGTGATAATGCTGCATCTGTTGCTGAATGTTCTACTGCTGCCACTATTGCAATGTCTTCAACTACTGATGTGGTAACTAACCCCTCTGCTGAGGAAACCACTACTATTGCTGATGAAAAATGCTAGGTTGAAGACTTTGCTTGAAATAGGGATGTACAAAAGCCTCAAAGGGCATCAGACTCTATGTGATGTCCTCAAAAAACAGATACTGAACCGAAACCCTAGGAAAGAGGGTGTTGGGTTCGACAGGAAAATGAATGTTGATGGTTCATACTCGAAGCCTAAGCAGTATCCCAAAACCACATGGGTTGCTGCAAAGGAACCTTTAGTGGATCCATCTACCTTATCTGGCTTCACTTGTGCTAATCCTGTTGTCATTGATGAATCCTTTGATGCAAACTATAAACTGTTTAACAATCAAAATGGTGAAGTGTTTGCCAGGTATATTGGTACTAACTGCAGGAACAGGCCACCTATGAAGAAGATCTGGGTACCCAAAGGTTGTCTTGAGAAGCTTCCAGCAAATATTATCATGACACCTCCTGGGATGAAGACAAACACTAGACCAAAGGCTTCATATGGCCCTAAGGCTTCATACAGACAAAGGACTCACCTGAGTCACCCTAACGCGGATGTTTTGCAGGGAAACCATACTCAGATCCATGAATATGAGCGTGTTTCTTCAAACCGCTATATTCATAAATCAAAGAATTTTTCTGCCTATTCTTATGAGTATTATTCTCCTCCTGCAAGACTATTTGCTAGGGCTCCACAGCCAAAATTCTCAGATGCTGCTCTTAGACTCATTGCTTCTAAGCCACCCCTGAAAATGTGGGTGGTTAAGAAGAACTAACTTTCTCTTGCAGGGAAAGGTCTCCAGCCGATAATCAAAGGCTTCTGATGCTATTGCTGGGGACCTAAAACACTTGTAGGGCACAAGATCAATTGCCCAAAATGACTTACTGCTCATACTATTCATAAATCACTTGTTGAACATCTTATCAGTCCTAACTTTCATCTAAGCTTTCATAATCCACTTATGCATCAAATGTTTATGCTTCATAATGGCTTTTGGTGAAGCCTATCCTCCTAACTGCATTGTAGGGAGTGACACCAAAGTCTTCAGAATGGATTATGGATAGCGGATGCACAAATCATATGACTGGTGATCGAAAACTTCTCATGGACTCAACCTTACGTCCATCTAACAAGAGTCACATCACATTTGCTGATACTGGTAAAAGCAAAGTGTTGGGTCTAGGTAGAGTTGCAATCTCAAGAGATCAACACATGGATAAAGTCATGCTTGTTGAATCTCTTGGCTTCAACTTAATGTCTGTCTCAATGCTTTGTGAGTTAAACATGATTGTGATCTTTGGTAAATTTCGTTGCCTTGTACTAATGGAATCTGACAAGTCTTTAGTATTTGAAGGATACAGAAAAGGTGATCTGTATATGGTAGATTTCTCAGCTGGACCGCAGATGGCCGTATGTCTTCTAGCAAAAGCTTCAGAGTGCTGGCTTTGGCATCGAAGGCTAGGACATGCTGGCATGAGGAACTTGCACACTCTCGCAAGGAAGAAGCATGTCATAGGCATCGAGGAAGTCAAGTTCAAGAAAGATCATCTATGTGGTGCCTGTGAAGCTGGGAAGATGACTAGAGCCAAGCACCCCTCGAAGACAATCATGACGACGTCCAAACCCTTCGAGCTGCTTCACATGGACTTATTTGGCCCTACTCACTACTCCACATTCTCTACCACAGCCTGTCTCTATGGCTTCGTCATTGTTGATGATTATTCAAGATACACATTGTCGGTGTACTAAGATAGGGGTACCTTAGTACCCCAACTTGTGCACGGGCAGTAGCAGCTTCCCGCGGCAGGGCTTACCACGTGCTCGCCGGAAACCTTTCTGGTCCCTATGAAGCCATTCAAGAACAAAGTATACAAGTCAGAAGATCAAGGCCCCGGCAAGAGGAGCTTGCCGGGAAGGCTGTACCAGGCTCAAGGTTATCACTTTAGCACAAGACCCTGGCAAGAGGAGCTTGCCAGGAAAGACAAGGAATACATACCTCAAGAGATGCCTTGGCGCGTCATGCGCCCCGGCAGGACCCGGAGAGCGACAAGCTTCCGGGCCCGACAAGATCACTACCCCGGCAAGGTGCTTGCCGGAGAGACCTACACTGTGTGCCCGCGCTCCAGCTCATCGGCCCACACGTCGCCCCGGGGTCCTTCCAGGGGCACGTGGCAGATGGCTGTGCAGCCTAGGGCATGCGGTGGCAAGCTGCGGTGATGAGGCTACCACCGTGGAAAACGGAGGAGCATGGACGGACACTTTTGGGGTCGACGGCGACGGGCATTTAATGCCCTTGTCCCCCACTGTCAAAGTTAGGTGAAGACCACTGTTCATCCACTGTTCAGGCACTATTCACGCATTGTTACAACTACCACCAAATTTACATTTTTACCCTCCTCTACGTTGACACCTGTCGGTGACCCCTTTGAGCTATAAAAGGAGGCCCATGCGCAACGTAGAAAAGGGTCAGTTCGGTTCGAAACCTAGACAACTCTCTCGCTCGGTGTAGCTGGTACTGTAGCTCTGCAAGCTCCCGAGCTCAAGAACTCAATACAACTTAAGGCAGGAGTAGGGTTTTACGTGTCCGCGCGGCCCGAACCTGGGTAAACTGCCCGCGTGCGCTCCTCGATCTGCTCTTCGTGCTCCCTCCGCTCCCTTACCGCAACGTAGAAAGGGGCTCCGGTCCCATAGGTGCTCGTGGGAGGACAGTTTCCCCCGACATCTTTGGCGCGCCAGGTAGGGGTGCGTCGAGGTTGTGCGAACCTGATCCGGCGCTCACGCGGGCGCATTCTTCATCAACCTCTCCAACTTCATCAGCTACATCAACATGCCTCCGAAGAAGAAGGCTTCGGAGGTCGGAGGCCCGTCTGCGTCGATTCCACCGCCACTAGAACCAACGGTTGGTGGAGGAGACGCCGGCGGAAGGGTGGTCGCCGGCGAGGAAACTCACGGCGCCACCAAGTCCAAGGACAAGACGGACGACCGGGTGAATTCCAAGGCCTCGGTGTCCGTGGACGCGCCACGCCTCTCTCGGGAGGTACAAGACCCGCAGCGGTGTGGTACAGGAGGTACCATACGCTTGCTGGGGCGTAGCCAAGCCGGAGGATCGCGGGATGCTCAAGGCCAGCGTGCTGGCACGAGCAAGGCGCGGTCGCCGGGACGGGAACATGCTCCTTCTAACGCTGTTAGAAGTCCGAGCGTGTCCCGCTCCTCGCACCGCTCGCCGCCGTTCCCCTCTTCTCCAGCAGAAGCTCTAGCAAGAGCACAGCTGTTCCTCGATTTCCCTCCAGCGGCAGACAAGGCCGAAGACTGGAGGGCGACGATTCAGAGCCTCATCGCCTTCGCCAACAACGACACGCCACAACAGCCGGCAACCTCACGGTCGCGGCAAGTCGATCAAGCGAAGGCCGATGGCGACAAGACCGCCGGGGGTGCAACCACCGTGCACTCCCCGCCGCGGAAGCAGAAATCGCCGCCCCGCCGGATTAACGTCGACGACGACTCCACGGCGTCGTCGGATCCGCGGGCTCGCCGCGATCAGCGCCAAGTCCTAGACGACAGGCGGCAAGAGGACGCTCGGACTCGCATCGAGCGTCGACGAGAAGCCCGAAGACAGTCAGATCAGCGCGCTGGGACCGCTATCGACGTGCACGCGCCCGGTGAACCAGGCGACTTGCCGTACGCGGCAGGTTGCCCTGCGTTCACCCGTGAGCTGCGACAAGTCCAGTGGCCCAGCATGAAAAATTTCAAGCCCGACGTACCCGAGAAGTACGACGGCAAGACACACCCCTCGGAGTTCCTCAGCATCTACACCATCGCGGTGCAGGCTGCCGGGGGACGCGACGAGAAGATACTAGCCAACTACTTCCCGCTAGTGCTTAAGCCAAACGTCCGTTCTTGGCTTATGCACTTGCCGGAGAACTCCATTTCTTCGTGGGCGGATCTGTGCCACCAGTTTGTTGGCGCCTTCACGGGCGGCCACAAACCCCACGGCCAGGAGAGCGATCTCCACATCCTAGCCCAGAAGGAGGGAGAATCCCTGCGCAAGTACATCCAGAGGTTCAGCCGCGTGCAACACAACATTCCCGACGCCCACCCTGCCGCGGTTATCAGCGCGTTCCACCAGAACGTGCGTAACCGCCGCATGAGGGAAGAGATGGCCATGACAAAGATCCGAGATGTCAGCGAGCTCTACGCTCTAGCTGACAAGTGCGCGCGTGCCGAAGAGGGGAGGAGACTCCCCGGAGAGGATGCTGGCGCAGGAGGAAGCGACAGCGAGGATGCCGCCCCGGCAAAGAAGGGCCGGCGGCGGAATAATAGAAAGAAGAAGAGCAAGGAGGTGCTGGTCGTCGAGCAGTCCAGCAAGGAGGCTCCCGCCAAGAAGGCACAGGCTGGCGGTTCCGGCAAGGAGCCCGCCCCTGTAGCGGCAGCCGACAAGCAGGACGGCTCCGACAAGCAGTACTGCAAGATCCACCGCACCAAGGGCCACGATCTTCAGAACTGCAAAAGAGTCGAGTACCTCGTAGAGCAGCAGAAGGATGAATACGAGCGTCGCGACAAGGAGAAGGCCCAAGGAGGCGGAGGAGATCCCAGCAAGAAGCGGCCGTTCAATGGCCGGGGAGGACGCCGCGGCAAGGCCAAGCAGCGGCAAGGTGACAGACCTCCCCGGGGCCGCGACAAGGATGAGGACGAAGACGACGATGATGACATGGAAGAAGGAGATAACAGCAAGCAGGAGTTCCAGAAGGCCACAGAGGTTCTGTGTGTCGATGGAGGCGCCTCTCTGCACACTTCCCACCGCCAGCTCAAGCAGTGGGTGCGAGAAGTAAATGCAGCTGAGCCGCCCGTCGAGTCACGCAGGCTGCTGAAGTGGTCCGGCACGCCCATCATCTTTGACCTTGAGGACCACCCTGACCGCACAACGGCGGTCGGGTGTTTGCCGATGTTGGTCTCACCAACTATCCGCAACCTCAAGGTCACCAAGATGTTGGTTGACGGCGGGGCTGGCCTGAACCTGATCTCCTCAGCTGTGATCAAGAAGCTACAGATCCCAGACGGCGAGCTCGAAGAAACCGGGTTGTTCCAAGGGATCAACCCGGGAAGGAGCAAGCCGAAGGGGAAGATTACGCTGCCCGTGACCTTTGGCGGGGAGCTCAACTTCAGGACGGAAAGGATCACGTTCGATGTTGCCGATATCCCATTACCATACAATGGGATACTTGGACGTCCTGCCCTCGCCAAGTTCATGGCAGCTTCCCACTATGCCTACAACATACTCAAGATGCCGGGGCCGATAAGCGTCATTTCTGTCCCTGGCGACAAGAAGGACGCGCTTATCTGCGTCGACAAGATCTACCGGGATGCAGCAGCCGCAGCAGAAAGCAACACACTTGCCGCTGAAGCTCCCGGGGGGAAGACTAAGACCAAGTCCGGCAAGAGCTCTGGGGCCCACTCCGGCAAACGCACCTCTTCGGAGTGCTGCGCTGCCGTCGAGGACGCACCATCGAGCTCCACCGGCAAGTGCAAGAAAGGAATGGCGGCTCCACCGGCAACCAAGAAGGTGTCCGCCAAGGAGGACGGCACTGGTGGTACGTTCACCATCAGTGCTACGCTCGACAACAAATAGGAAAGCGCGCTCGTTGCCTTCCTGCGGGTGAATGTCGATGTGTTTGCATGGCAACCATCTGACATCCCCGGCGTTCCCAGGAAGGTAATTGAGCACAAGCTTGCTGTTTGTCCTCATGTGCGGCCCGTCAAGCAGAAGGTCAGGAAGCAAGCCGTGGAGCGCCAAGAATTCATCGCCGAAGAGATAAAGAAATTGGAAGCAGCAGGCCTGGTTAGAGGCGTGATCCATCCTACGTGGTTAGCAAACCCAGTTGTCGTACGCAAGGCCAATGGGAAGTGGAGACTTTGTATAGACTTCACTGATGTGAATAAAGCATGTCCCAAGGATCCATTTCCCTTGCCGCGTATTGACCAGATTGTTGACTCCACGGCCGGATGTGAGCTGCTTTCCTTCCTTGATGCATACTTAGGGTACCACCAGATTTGCATGTCCAAGGAAAATGAAGAGAAGACTGCATTCATTACTCCATGCGGCACATACTGCTTGATACGCATGCCCTTTGGATTGAAGAATGCAGGCTCGACATTTGCAAGGGTGGTGCACACTGCTTTTGAGCCACAGATTCACAGAAATGTAGAAGCGTACATGGATGATATAGTGGTCAAGAGTAAGAGCAAAGATACCCTGATCCAAGACTTAGAGGAAACCTTTGAGAATCTGCGCAAGATACAGCTCAAGTTGAACCCCGAGAAGTGCGTCTTCGGAGTCCCCTCCGGCAAGCTTCTCGGGTTCTTTGTGTCCCAGAGGGGGATTGAAGCCAATCCCGACAAGATAAAAGCCATCGAGCAGATCGAAGCCCCGAAGCGCGTCAAGGACGTAAGGAGACTTGCTGGTTGTGTGGCTGCCCTCAGCAGGTTCATTTCGAAGTCTGCGGAACGCGCCCTGCCTTTCTTCAAAATCTTGAAAAAGGCAGGTCCTATGAAATGGACTCCGGAAGCGGAGGCAGTGCTGCAAGATTTGAAAGGATACCTATCCTCTACTCCGATACTTGTCGCACCTAGGCCACAAGAAAAGTTGCTGCTATACCTAGCGGCGACCAATCAAGTGGTTAGTGTTGCGTTAGTAGCAGAGAGGGAGGCAGATGAGGAACCCACATCCCCGGCAAACGAATCCAGCGACAAGCAGGGGGCTTCACCGACAAGCTCTGGCCCCGACAAGGACAAGTCTGCGCAGGAACAAGGAGAAGTGCGAAAGAAGATGGTGCAGCGCCCAGTGTATTTTGTAAGCTCCCTCTTGCAGGGGGCTAGATCAAGATACTCTGGGGTGCAGAAGTTGCTTTTCGGTCTCCTCATGGCCTCAAGGAAGATGAGCCATTACTTCCAAGCACACGAGATAATGGTGGTCACTCGCTTTCCGTTGAAGAGGATATTGCAAAATCCAGAAGCAACAGGCAGGATTGTCGAGTGGGCACTAGAGCTGTCAAGCTTTGGTCTCAAGTTTGAGAGTACTTCAACCATACAGAGCAGAGCTTTGGCAGAATTTATAGCAGAATGGACCCCAACGCCCGATGAGGAAGTTCCAGAGACAAGTGTCCCCGTCCAAGAAACGAGCAGAGAATGGATGATGTACTTTGATGGTGCTTTCTCGCTGCAAGGCGCCGGTGCCGGCGTGGTACTCATAGCGCCCACCGAAGAGCACCTCAAGTATGTTATCCAGATGCACTTTCCCAAGGAACAAGCGACAAACAATACTGCTGAGTATGAAGGTTTGCTTGCCGGCCTCAGAATTGCGGCCGTGCTTGGGATCAAGAAGTTGATTGTGCGGGGAGATTCACAGTTGGTGGTCCGACAAGTGAATAAGAGTTACCAGAGCCCATTGATGGAAGCTTATGTTGATGAAGTGAGGAAGCTTGAAGAGCACTTTGAAGGTCTGCAAATGGAGCACGTCCCAAGGGCTCAGAATGATATTGCAAATGGCCTCTCAAAGTGTGCTGCAATGAAGTTACCTGTGGAACCAGGGACCTTCCTGCTCAAGTTAACTCAGCCATCCGTTACACCATCAGTTGGGCAAAACAAGAAGAGAAAGTTGGTCTCCGGCGACTACTTGCCGGCGGATCTTCCAGAAGCCGCCGCCAAGGTCCCCAAGATCAGCAGCCAAGATGCTGAGGAACAGTTTGCTCCTGCAGATCCAAGGGTCTGTACAGTTGAAGCAATCGTTCCCGAAAAGCCTTGCCCCGGCAGGCTTACCGGGGGACCATCAGCTCCGGCAGAGCCACAGGTTCTCGCCGTAGAAGTTGGGGTCCCCGCAGCAGCCCTCACGCCTTTAATCCTTGCCGTCGAGCCTCGGGCTCCAGCATGGGCACAGCAGATCATCCGCTTTCTGCAAACTGGAGAACTTCCCGACGAGCCAGAAGAGATAGAGAAAATAACCAGGCAGTCAAGTATGTACCAGTTCGTTGGCAATGAACTGTACAGAAGAAGTCTCAATGGTGTCAGGTTGAAGTGCATTTCCAGGGAAGATGGGCAAAAGCTGTTGGCAGAGATACATGGAGGCATATGTGGCCACCACATTGGCGCAAGGGCACTTGCCGGGAAGGCGTTCCGGCAAGGGTTCTTCTGGCCAGAAGCCCTCCAAGATGCAACAGCGCAAGTAACCAAGTGTGAAGCGTGCCAGTTCCATGCCAAGCAAATTCACCAGCCAGCTCAAGCTCTCCAGACGATCCCTTTGTCCTGGCCCTTCTCGGTCTGGGGGCTCGATATCCTCGGCCCCTTTCCCCGCGCAGTCGGGGGCTTTGAGTACTTGTACGTTGCAATCGACAAGTTCACAAAGTGGCCAGAAGTGGAACCAGTGAGAAAGGTGACAGCACAGTCAGCAGTCAGGTTCTTCAGGTCAATTGTTTGCCGTTTCGGAATCCCTAACAGGATCATCACCGACAACGGCACACAATTTATAAGTCGCACCTTCATGCAATACGTCCAAGACCTTGGCGCCAAGGTCTGCTTTGCTTCTGTTGCTCACCCGAGGAGCAATGGTCAAGCAGAGAGGGCCAATGCTGAAGTGCTGCGCGGACTCAAGACAAGAACCTTTGACAGGCTGCACAAGTGCGGAAGAAACTGGATAGAAGAGTTGCCGGCGGCTCTTTGGTCAATCAGGACGACACCAAGTCGAGCCACCGGACAGACACCCTTTGCTCTTGTCTATGGAGCAGAGGCAGTTCTCCCCACGGAACTCGTATACGGATCTCCTCGAGTGCTCGCTTATGACGAGCTCGAGCAAGAGCAACTGCGGCAAGATGACGCATTGCTCCTTGAGGAGGAACGTCTCCAGGCTGCTGTACGAGCTGCTCGATACCAGCAAGCCTTGCGTCGCTATCATAGCCGCAAGGTCAAGGCCAGGAGTCTCGAGGAAGGCGACCTTGTTCTTCGGCGTGTTCAGTCCGCCAAGAATTCCAACAAGTTGACGCCGAAGTGGGAAGGTCCTTATCGGCTGAGACAAGTCACAAGGCCCGGCGCTGTCCGCCTTGAGACCGAAGAAGGCTTACCGGTGAGCAACTCCTGGAACATAGAGCATCTTCACAAGTTTCACCCATAAGGCGCGGTTGCCGTGATCCGCTCCGGCAACCACCTTTTGTACAAGTCTTGCCGCTGTTGCATGTAAACCTTTGTACAAAGCCGGGCGCAGACCCCGTGTATCAGTAAAGTTTTTGTGCTTCGCACTACTTGTCATTTCCATGCTTTTTCTTTGTTATTTGCATGCATTATCTGACACTTTGTGCAATGCACATCCCCGGTAAGCACTAGCAAGCCGTGAGGCCCTATACTTGTTTTTCCTCCTCTTTTTCTTTCCCTCTTAAGCAGAAGGAGTATTCCTCGCGCACAAGTTTGCCGGGGGGGGGGGAAGGAGATGGAGGTACGAGAACCAAGTATTGTTCAAGGAAGAGAAGCCTTGTCGGGGAGCAAACAATCTATGAAAGCTAAGTTACCAGAATTTGAGCAATTCGAATTTTTAAATTTTTAGTTGTCTTCCTTGAACAACCACACTTTGTATGGAAAACCTGTGCGCGGAGGAACCTACCCGTGGCTAGCCGCACCCTTACTTTGTTTCGAGCGCGCTCAACGGTTTAAGTGAGCTGCGACAAGTGTCGCGCCCTTATTTCGTTTTCGAGTTCGCTCAGCAAGCTAAGTGCGCTGCGACTAGCTACGGCAAGGTTTCTTGCCGGAAAGGCCTTTGCCAGCAGGCTGCTAAGAGTCCAGCACTCAGCGCTCGCGGCAAGGGTCTTCTTGCCGGCAAGTTCCCTGAAAGCGTAGGGTGGAATATATACAAAGTAAAGGGACCAAAACAAGGAAGATAACACTGCATTGGTTGCTCAAAATAAGATTGTATATTACAAAGATAACTTGTCGTAATACTGATAGATTCTTGTCCATGACATACTTTGCAGCGGCAAAGGAAACAGAAAGAAAGAAGCCTAATCTACGCGGTCGCCTTCACGCCTTGTGATCTTGTTCACCTTGGCGACGATGTGTGCAACCTGCGCCTTCAATGCCTCCTGATCGGCTTCGGGCGGCAAGCTGCGGAGGACGTTCACGAGATTGATGCCGGGGTTGCGGAAGACGATCTTGGACAAGAACCGTTCCATGGTGCCCATGCAGAGCCGACGCGCCTCGTCGGCCAGCTGCACGGGGATCCTCTCCCGCAGCCGCGCAAGTGCCGGCGCTATTCCCCTGAAGAACAGACTCAACTTGGCGTTGTGGGGGAGATTCTCGTCCGGGGAGTACGCGAGATGCTCCGCCCTCAGCGCCACCATCTCCTTGTCAATATTGGCAGCGGAGGTGACCAGATCATCAGTCCATTGCTCCACCGCCCGGTTGAAGTTGTTTGCTGAGACGGCGGCGCTCTCCACCAAGTTCCTCTCCTTGCGGAGTTCGTCCTTCAGCTTCGTCTCGCGGTCCCGGGCGGCGTCGAGCGAGCCGGTCAGGGTGGAGACCTTCAACTCTAAGTCAGCGATGGAATCCTTGGCGACAGCAAGTTCTGTGCCCTTCTCGGAGAGACGTACCTGCAACTCAGAGTTGGTGTGGGCGTCTTTCCCCCGCTCCACATTGAGCGCAGTAACTCTGTCCTCGCTTGCCTTCAGGAACAACTCCAGCTGCTCCACCCTAGCCGTCAGATCCTTCTTAGCAGTCTCCGCGGCGGCGGCGGCGTCCTTCGCCTCCTTCAGGGCCTCGCCAATGGCTTGCTCCCAGGCGGTGAGGTCGTCCTCGTGGCTGTCGAGGTCGACCTTCCGCCGGTTGAGCGCTCCTTCCCGCTGAGACAGCTCTTCAGCAGCCCGCCGCTGCTGCTCCTCGACCTCAGCCTTCTCCAGGAGGAAGGCCTGCTGTGCCCCGGCAAGCTCTTCACGCTCCTCCGCCGAGTTGCGGAGGGCCGCCTGGTTGGCGGCACGGTGCTCCGCGGCGCGCTTCTCCAAGTCTGCTCCAGCCTGGGTGGCGAGAGCTTCCCTAGACTCCAGTTTCGCCTGCCTGGCCCGGTACAAGGCCAGGAGCCGGCGAAGGAGTCCCTCCTCTTCGGGCTCGTCGCTGCTGCCGGGCGCTTCAACGACCTTCAATCCCGCGGAGGCGAGGACCTCTCCGTCAAAGGTCTCTCCCTCCGCGGGGGCTCGAGACGAGGACGCCCACGGGACTTGTATGAAAACCCCGTTGGCGGCCTTCAGGTAGACGCCCTGCCCAGCCGTGGAGGCGGAAGGGTCGGCGGCCGGTGCAGCGCTTGACGCTCCTGCTTCCTCCGGGCCAGCAGTGTGGTCGCCGGTCCCTTCCCCAGCCGCGGCGTCTGCGGGCGGGGCGGTCTCTTCAGCGGCAGGCTCGCCGGCTCCAGCCATGCCCTCAGTGGCAGTGGCGTTGCCGCCGTCGCCGTGCACCTCCTCCTCAACGGTGGCCTCCGTCTCCATCGGCTCTGGGGCAGGAGGGTCTAGCAGAAGAAAAAGGAAAGAAACAGTCAAGCAAATATCCAAAAAAAGACAAGTTCAAGAAGAAGAAATTGCAAGACTCACCTTCGCGGACTTCTTCAACGACGGGCTCCCTCGCCGGGGAATTCCCCCTTGGCGGCGGAGTGGTGGCCCCTGCTGGCGGAGGGCCGCCCGCGCCCTCCCTTGGCGGGGTGCTCACCCTTGTCGGGGTGCTCACCCTTGGCGGGGTACTCGCCCTTGGCGGGGTGCCCGTCCTTGGCGGAGCATTCTCCCTTGCCGGGGAGCTCCTCCTTGGCGGGGAGGGTGGAGCAAGTAGCTCTTCGGGGGCGAACTCCGGGCGCTCCTGCGGCTGCGGCTCCACTCCTGCACAAGACAAACAAGACATCGAAACGTCAACCAAGATGATAACCTCATGCGCGGCCCGTCAAGCAGAAAGATAAAAACCAGACTTACGCTGGGGGCTGCGCTGGGGGCTGCTCCTCGGAGCAGCAGGTTGATCCGGCAAGTTTGCCGCTGGCACGTCTCCGGTCGCCGCGGTGGGCGAGTCGTCTTCAACCTCGACCACAGGGATCTTGGCCCTCTTCGCCATCCGCTGGGTCAGGGTCCTGAAAGCAAAGCAAAACAAGATCAGAATCAACAAGGAAAATCAAGACAGAATCGAAGAAACTAAAGAATTGCAAGTACTTACTCCTCTTCCTCTTCGTCGGAGCTGAGGGCGGAGAAGTCAAACTCCGCCTGGTCTGCTCCCGCGCGAGGAGCTCGAGGAGAAGGCTCCCTCGGGCGCTTGGCGGTCTCCGGGGCTGTGGGCTGCGAAGACCCCGCCCCCGTCGTCGCCGAGGACCGAGGGGCAGAAGGATCACCCGTACCGCTCCGGGAAGATCCCCCTCCGCTTGGCGCTTGAGCACGGGGCGCTTCCTTGACGACTTCGCTCATCCTGGTGGCGCGCGTCGCACGACGCGCTGGCTGCTGTCGAGGCGCCTGCGGCCCCGTCGTCTCAGCTGCCTTGCGGAGGCGCTTCTTCGGTTGCTGCTTGGGACTTGCCGGAGGCGGGGAGTTCTCTGAGGATGAGGAGGCGTCGTCATCAAGATTCAGAGATCCACCAGAGTCTTCATGAGCCTCGGCGCCCTCCTCCTCCTCGGCAGGCCCGCTGGACTCAGCGCCGTGCCCGGCGGCCTCGCTCCCCCCGGCAACCTCGCTCCCTCCGGCAACCTCGCTCGTCGCGGCAAACTTCACGGAAGGCTCCCCGGCAAACTCCTCGGGCGCAAGGATTTCCGCCTCCTCTGCTTGGCTCACCGCGTCCGCGGCCTGTGCCTCGTCCACAGTGTACCCAAAGTCACCCGCCGCTACAGCTGCGGCGGCCTCCTCCATCTTGGAGGCGATGTAGGCTATGTCCCGTTCGGTAGTGGCCCGGGTGAGGCCTTTGTTCTCCTCGGCGTTGCGGGGCATCTCGACCAAGTTGTCGAAGAAGGACAGCACAATATCCGGCGGAGGCTCTATCCAAGTGGGGGCGACGCCATGGGAGTCGCACGCAGGCATCATCGCGCGCAAGGAATCACGGGCAGTGCTGTTGCACAGCGGCACCACTCCCCGGGAAGGTTTGAACCACTCCGGGTGGGCCGGGTCATGCTTGAAGAGCTCTCGGACCATCCCCTTCAAATCCAAGGCAGTAAAGTTATAGTTTAATCCAGGGCGCAGCCTCATGATATCTGCCGCATTGCCGAATTCCCAGGCGGGCCTTTTCCTTTCTTGTAAAGGGGCGATGCGGCGGCGGAGGAAATCTGCCCCAACCTCTCCGATAGTCAGATTGGCAACCCGGAGACGAATAATCCTGATGAGGGCGATACTAAGCTTGTTGTCCTCCGGGGCCAATTCGCTCCAATCCCTGCCGCGCACTATGGCAGTTGTGCGCTGCGCGGTGAAGCGCTCCGGCTTATCCTCCACCACCCAGCACCAATCGGCTCTCCATTCCTCCCACTTGCCGCGGAGCTCTCCCTTCAGGTACGAGTCCTTCTTGTTCAGCCTGAAGATCCAGGAGATGCCGCCGGAGAGGGGAGGGCCAGCCTCTACTCTAGGCATGAAGAAGTGGCGGAAAAGGGCTACGTTTGTATGAATCCCAACATAGTTTTCGCACAGATGTACGAAAACGGCCATCGTAAGGATGGCGTTGGGGGTGAAATCTAGGAGGTGGAGGCCATATGTGTTCATGATATCACAAAAGAACTCCGAGAACGGAGGGCACAGACCACAGTGGAAAAATGCAGCGAAGAAGAAGTACCCGCCGGGGAACATATCTTTGGCGACGGCGGGAAGGCTCTGGTGCGGGGATGAGCTTTGGTCTCCCTCGCCCAGAACAAATAATATTTGTTCCGCAGCTCCCTCGCGCCAAGCCTCGGCGCGAAGACCACACACCTCTTCCGCAGGGCGGCCAGCTTCGCCGCCTGCTCGGACTTCTCCTTCTTGGCCTTGTCGTTCTTAGCCTTGTCGCTTTTCGCCTTGTCGCTCTTCGGAGCCATGGCGGAGGCGGCGAGGAAAGAGGCGAGGAGCTCGACGGCGCCGCGGATGCGGAAGACGGCGGAGGAGGGGCGGAGGCAAGAAGCAGCGGAGGTTTCTGGAGAATCAAGACGCAATGAAGACGATGGAGGGGAACTGCCCCTGCTTCCTCTGCTTTTAAGGGGGAAGTGGGGGACGTTCCGCATTTCCCATTAAAGAAACAGGCCACGATCTCTCCCATGACGCCGCAATCGACGCGTGCTGTTAGGGAGGGATGCGGCGGATACGGAAGGAGATACGACTTGCCGTGGGCCGCGTGTGCCCGTGCACTGTTTTGGGCCTGGCCCAACAGGGCTCGGCACCGTGTGTGGCCCAGGCCCGGGGGCTCCTGTCGGTGTACTAAGATAGGGGTACCTTAGTACCCCAACTTGTGCACGGGCAGTAGCAGCTTCCCGCGGCAGGGCTTACCACGTGCTCGCCGGAAACCTTTCTAGTCCCTATGAAGCCATTCAAGAACAAAGTATACAAGTCAGAAGATGAAGGCCCCGGCAAGAGGAGCTTGCCGGGAAGGCCGCACCAGGCTCAAGGTTATCACTTTAGCACAAGACCCTGGCAAGAGGAGCTTGCCAGGAAAGACAAGGAATACATACCTCAAGAGATGCCTTGGCGCGTCATGCGCCCCGGCAGGACCCGGAGAGCGACAAGCTTCCGGGCCCGGCAAGATCACTACCCCGGCAAGGTGCTTGCCAGAGAGACCTACACTGTGTGCCCGCGCTCCAGCTCATCGGCCCACGCGTCGCCCCGGGGTCCTTCCAGGGGCACGTGGCAGATGGCTGTGCAGCCTAGGGCATGCGGTGGCAAGCTGCGGTGACGAGGCTACCACCGTGGCAAACGGAGGAGCATGGACGGACACTTTTGGGGTCGACGGCGACAGGCATTTAATGCCCTTGTCCCCCACTGTCAAAGTTAGGTGAAGACCACTGTTCATCCACTGTTCAGGCACTATTCACGCACTGTTACAACTACCACCAAATTTATATTTTTACCCTCCTCTACGTTGACACCTATCGGTGACCCCTTTGAGCTATAAAAGGAGGCCCATGCACAACGTAGAAAAAGGTCAGTTCGGTTCGAAACCTAGACAACTCTCTCGCTCGGTGTAGCTGGTACTGTAGCTCTTCATGCTCCCGAGCTCAAGAACTCAATACAACTTAAGGCAGGAGTAGGGTTTTACGCGTCCGCGCGGCCCGAACCTGGGTAAACTGCCCGCGTGCACTCCTCGATCTGCTCTTCGTGCTCGCTCCGCTCCCTTACCACAACGTAGAAAGGGGCTCCGGTCCCATAGGTGCTCGTGGGAGGACAGTTTCCCCCGACACACATGGGTGCACATAATACTCTACAAGACTGAAGTGCAAGATGTCTTCAGACGCTTCGCCAACCGAGCCATGAACAACTATGGCATCAAGATCAAGCATATCAAAAGTGACAATGGCACTGAATTCAAGAACACTGGCCTCGATCTTTATCTGGATGAAATGGGAATCACCCATGAATTCTCAGCCCCGTATACACCTGAGCAAAATGGGATCGTTGAGCACAAGAACAGAACTCTAATTGAGATGGCTCGAACGATGCTCGATGAATACAAGACACCAAGAAGGTTCTGGCCCGAAGCTATTGATACTGCATGCCATATCATCAACCGTGTTTATCTTCACAGGCTTCTGAAGAAAACATCCTATGAACTCCTCACTGAAAAGAAGCCTAACGTAAGTTACTTCAGAGTATTTGGAGCTAAGTGCTCGATCAAGGATCCTCATCACAAGTCAAAATTTGCACCCAAAGCACATGAAGGCTTCATGCTCGGATATGGAAAGGATTCACACTCCTACAGAGTCTTCAACATCTTTCTCTATAAAACTGTTGAAACTGTGGATGTGTGATTTGATGAGACAAATGGTTCACAAAGAGAGACCCTACCAAATGTGCTAGATGAGGCTTCACCGAATGAATCCATCAAGCTAATGGGAACTGGTGAGATCATGCCTTCTGAAGCACAACCTGAAGAGGAACTCATCATCTCTGCTCCAAATCAGCCTGACGACAATGCTCAGCCTGAAGACAACACTCCTGACGATGACAATGTACAGCAAGAGCAAAATCTTCGTCCAGCTCATCCTCGTGTTGCAAATGAAGTACAAGTTGAGAGGATACTTGATAGCATAAATGCTCCTGGTCCACTTACTTGCTCAAGAGCAACACAGCTTGCAAATTTCTGTGGGCACTTTGCTTTTGTCCCAATATCTGAACCTAAGAAAGTTGCTGAAGCTTTTATGGAACCTGAATGGATTCAAGCAATGCAATAAGAGCTTCAATAGTTCGAGCTGAACAATGTATGGGAACTTGTCGAGCGTCCTGATCCTCGCAAGCACAACATAATAGGCACAAAATGGATCTATCGCAACAAGCAAGATAAGCATGGTCAAGTGGTCAGAAACAAAGCTTGTCTCATTGCTCAAGGATACACTCAAGTCGAAGGGATTGACTTCGATGAAACATTTGCTCCTGTGGCTAGACTTGAAGCTATTCGTATACTGCTAGCCTATGCAAATCATCACAACATACTTCTATATCAAATGGATGTAAAGAGTGCCTTTCTCAATGGAAGAATTGAAGAAGAAGTGTACGTTGCACAACCACCTGGCTTTGAAGATCCAAAACGTCCTGATATGGTATACAAACTCAACAAGGCACTGTATGGCCTCAAACAAGCGCCTCGTGCTTGGTATGACACACTAAAAGACTTCCTGAAGAGCAAAGGCTTCAAACCTGGATCCCTAGATCCCACACTCTTCACGAAGACATATGATGATGAACTATTTGTCTGCCAAATCTATGCGGACGACATTATCTTCGGCTGCACGGACAAGAAATACAGTGATGAGTTTGGTCACATGATACAAGAGCAATATCAAATGTCCATGATGGGTGAGCTAAAGTTCTTCCTTGGTCTTCAAATTCGTCAGCAAAGCAACGACATCTTCATATCTCAAGAGAAGTACCTTAAAGATTGCCTGAAAAAGTTTGGAATGCAAGACTGCAAAGGGTACTCGACGCCAATGCCTGCTAAACATCATCTGGGTCCCGACGCCAATGGTAAAGAGTTTGATCAATAGGTATACCGCTCCATGATTGGTTCTTTACTTTATTTATGTGCATCTAGGCCAGATATTATGCTTAGTGTTTGCATGTGTACTCGATATCAAGCGGCACCAAAGGAGTCGCAACACTTAGCTGTGAAGCGAATACTTCGATATTTGGCTTACACCCCAACACTAGGATTATGGTATCCAAAGGGCTCAGAGTTTGATCTAGTAGGATTTTCAGATGCTGATTATGCTGGTGACAAAGTTGATCGCAAGTCCACATCAGGCACATGTCACTTTCTAGGACGATCACTTGTCTGTTGGTCTTCAAAGAAGCAGAACTGTGTATCACTCTCCACTGCTGAATCTGAATACATTGCTGTTGGATCTTGCTGCGCTCAGCTTCTCTAGATGAAGCAAACACTCAAGGACTATGGAGTCCATCTGAAGCATGTGCCACTCTACTGTGATAATGAAAGCGCCATCAAGATTGCCAACAATCCAGTTCAGCACTCGAAGACAAAGCACATTGAAATTCGTCATCACTTTCTCAGAGATCATGTTATGAAGGAAGATATTGATATCATACATGTCAACACTGAAGAGCAACTGGCATATATCTTCACAAAGCACTTGGATGAGAAAAGGTTTTGCAAGTTGCGGTGTGAGCTAAATATCTTAGAATCCTCAAATGTCCTGTAATCAGACACACATCCTAACACTTATGCATATTGATGACTTAGATGTGCAACACACGAAGTAAAGTATATCTTCAATCAATGAAGACTTACATTCTAAGTGTGGATACATTAACATGGAATTTGACTTTGGAGCGCCACGATAATTGTGCGCCGTGTCTGGGTCTAATACTTCCTATACGGTGGGTAACGCCACCACCAAATTCTTGTTTGAAGTGTTTCTCGTGGCATTACATTTGCAAAGTCTTTGCACTTGGTTTATCTTCATATATATATATATATAGAGTTGTGTTCTGTCCTCAACAGCATTCACTTATAGCTATGTCTTCATATTTGAATCTTTTGGACTAAGTGAATGTGTGATACGTCCAAAACGTATCTATAATTTCTGCTTGCTCCATGCTTCTTTTGTGTGATATTGCTATGATATTGATGCACTTCCATACACTTTTGATCATATTTGGACTAACCTATTAACTCAGTGCACCACAGTGCCAGTTCCTGTTTTCTGCTGTTTTTCTATTTCAGGTTTCCCCCATATTAAAAGTGCTCCAAAAATTCCAGGAAAAATATAGGAAAAATCAGCGTACAGGAAGCTTTGCGAAGAATCAAAGGTGGGCCAGAGGGGAGCCAGGGGAGGCCCAGGCGGCCACCTGGCGCGGCCCCACCCCTGGCCGCGCCAGGGGGGTGCCTGGGGCCCCTGCTCCGCCTCTGGCTGCCCCCCTTCACATATATATTCCTCTCGTCCCGAAACCCTCGAAGGCAGAACCCTTTTTCGCGATCTCGCCTCTGTTCCGCCGCCGCAGCGCTTCCAAGATCAGGAGAATCAGGAGAACTCTTCCCGGCACCCTGCCGGAGGGGAGAACCACCACCGGGAGCTTCTCCACCACCATGGACGCTTCCCGGATGAGTCGTGAGTAGTCCACCTTGGACCATGGGTCCATGATCAGTAGCTATGTGATGTTCTCCTCCCCTCTTTGCTCTTCATGGTTTAGACCTCGTGAGCTGCCCTACATGATCGAGGCACATATGTAATCTTTTTGCTGTTGCTTTGCTGAGTTTGCTGGGATCTGATGGATTATGAGACTATGTTCAGATTGTGTTTGAGTAATATATTTGATTCACCTCTTTTATATCTTTGTTCTTGAGTAATTCTTGCATGTTCTCCGTTGCTGTTTATCGCTTAGGCCAAGTAGTAGGTAGTAACTCCAAGAGGGAGCGTTATGCTTGATTGTGGGTTCATGCCCCCTGATAACTAGCTTGAGTGACAGAAACATGAGTCTAGGGGATGTGCTGTTGCCACAAGGGAGAAAACAACGGTGCTTGTACATGCGGGTGCAAGGATTGTTTACTTTACGCAAAGTTCTTTTAATGCAGTTGTCTGTTGCTTTGAGTTTACACTTTGGGTGGGATTCGCAACTTAATACCAGCGAGATGTTCTGGATAGATATCTCAAGGTGGATGATTAGTAGTAGATGTAGATGGATTTCGGTCTACTTGCCTTGGCGTACCGCCCATGCTTTTGAGCCTCTACCTTTCTTTGCAGCATAGTTAGCATTGGTTTGCGCACATAATCCTGTCAATTGCCTAGCTGTAATTCGTTCACCTCACATAGCTGTTTTATCGTCTTTTGGGAGAGAGACATCACTAGTGAACATCATGGGACCCCGGTCCATATTACCACCGCTGATCACACCTTCTATTTACTTCTTGTTTTTATTTCCTAGTTGCAGTCATAGCTATCATTATTATCTCTTGTGTTTGATCCTTTGTAAACAACAAGGGCGGAGGGATTGACAACCTCTCTGTACTCGTTGGGAGCAAAGTTATCTGTATCTGTGTGCAGGTCCCGTCAACCGCTAAGTTTCTGGCGCCGTTGACACCTACTTGTCGACCCTCGGAGTCTCACGGGATTCGATCCTTGGTACCTTTGCCAAGGGAAATTTGCCGCTACGCTACATCTCAACCTTCCACTTGGGGTAACCAACGAGGGGCGAGAAGCCATCAAGCAAGTTTCTGGCGCCGTTTCCGGGGACTCCACTCTTCAAGATAGGGGAGTTGCACGCTATCTTTTATCTTTGCTTTTTAGTCTTGTTAGTTTACCTTTCAGTTTTTGCTTTAGTGTCCCTTACCAAAAATCACAAAAATAGTTATCTTGCTTTTAGTTGGCATTATGTCTGGTCCTTTTGCCTTTGGTGAGGCAGAAGTGCTCACCTTTAAACAAAGAGGTGGTGAAAGTCTAAAAGATGCTTGGTATAGAATTAATGATTCTCAAAAAAGAGCCACCAAGAAGCAATCTACTACTATCCTGCTTAGAAATTTTTATGTTGGAATTACTTCTTGGAATAGGTTTATTCTACATTCTGCTATCAATGGAAATTTCCTAGAAGCCCCAGTTTGGGAATCTCTTAGTATTATGGAAAATCTTGTTGGAAATCCCCCTGTTGTTAGCATTCAAGAGGACATTACCCTAGCTCACATTATGAAAAAACTTGAAAAGATAGAGCTAGAGATGCCAAGCATTAATAAGATAAATGAGTTGGACTGTAAGATCCAACGGAATTTGAATAGGCTTGATAGCTCCATGCATAAAATTCTCAAAACTTTGGAGAACATCAAATCCCATGACTTGGATTCTTCTAGGATAGACAAGATTGAGGAAATCTTTGACACTTTAGGAACTACTTTCTCCTCAATCAAAGCCAAAAAGGTAGAAACTCCGGCAAAGAAGGAACCTAAGTTCGTTTACGTTCCAAAGGCTCCTCGTTCCAAAAGTAATCCATCTATTGCCAAAGGGGTTGAAACTGTGAAGACTTTGGAAGAAATACCTCTCTTTGATAAATTTATAAATGAATCTCCCATTGACTTTCCACCTTTTAGTTTTCTCCCTAGAAGTATCTTTATTAGGCCTTTATTTGAAAGTCCTCTTAAGACTAGTTGTACTATTGAAGAGCTTTTTGATGATCTTGATGATGGTTCAATTGATACAACTTGATCTTTTTGCATCATGCCTAGCTTAAAGGCATAAAAGAAAGCGCTTTTGGGAGGCAGCCCACAACGAATTAGGTTTTATTTTGCTTTTTTTGTGTCTTGATGTTTGTTACTACAGTAGCATCATCATTGTATCTTTTCTTTTCAGCTTTGTGCCAAGTTTAGCCTCCGATTGCAAGAAAGTTCAAAAGTTGTGACGTGCTGTCCAGAAAACAGATTCTGTCCTTGGACAGAAAAATTCGAATAAAATCACCAGATCATCTTTTTGATCTGAATTTCTTTGACAGCGTGCTCTATACAATTGGCTTTCGAGCATCTGTTCTGAGTTTTTTGATTTGAGTTGCAGAAGTGCCCCGAAAAAATTATTTACTACCTGCTGGTCTGTTTTTCACAGATTCTGTGTTGTTTTGCCTTTTCTTCGTTTTGCAAACCTTGAGCTTGCTTTTTCTTTGCAAAAACCTTTTGGCAATCTTGAGAAACAGTAGCTCTTCAAGATTATCTTTATTTCCAGTAGGGAAAAATTATTTTATTGTGGGTACTAACCTCGCTAATCAGATTATGATGAGTTATGTATGAAGGGAGTTTTCAAGTGTGCGAGGGAAGATGATAAAAGAAGATTCAGGAGGGTCAAACGCTCAAGCTTGGGGATGCCCCCGTGCACCCCCAAGAAATATTCAAGAAGACTCAAGCGTCTAAGTTTGGGGATGCCCCCATGCATCCCCTTCTCCATCAACAATTATCAGTTCGTCTTTCGTTCCACTATAATTTTATCACTTCATGCGTTATGTGCTATGCTTGGAGCGTCTTGCTCTTAGTTTGTTTTTTTAGTTTTCTTTAGCTTCGCTTGCTGTTCATAACACGTTAGAACCCAGCTTTCTTTGTGTGGGAGAGAAACACGCTCCACTTCAACCTAGAACACAACATAGGATTTTCATGCTTATCTTTGCTGTGTGTGTTCTTTGTCTTTCCATAGCTGCTGTCATGTTTAGCTCTTAGTTTTCATGCTTTTCTTTTTAAAGAGCTTTTGTTTAGTTGGTTGCTGAACTCTCTTGAGTTTTCAAGTTTATCTTGTTAAGAGAGTTTGCCTGTTGCACCGAGTTGTGTGTCTTAACTTAAAGTAGGTAATTGAGGTTGCTATTTAATTTTAGTAGTAACTTACAATAGTTTTGAGGTATTGCCATGAGTAATGTCTGAACTTTTGGTGTCAAGATCTTTAGCCTATTAGTGATAGATGTCGTATTTTGGGCAATCCGTGTTTATTTTCGAAAACCTACAAAATAGTTGAGAACTTTAGCTACTAGATGGATCACTAATCTTTGGAGGGATCGAATATTAGAGTACACTCACGTACCATGAGTCGAGGATGCGCAAGGATAACCAAACCCCCATACACTCCTCCTCGGGGTACTTTTCTCTTTGTGAACCTCCTAATTAGATTGAGAGTTACCGATAATAAGTGCATGAGTTCTTCGGACTAATGTGAGTATTCGAAAGTTGACATTTCCACCTAGCCATATTTTTCTAGCCTCTTCGGTACCGTGCATTGCCCTTTATCACCTCGAGAGTTGGCGAATACTTTGCCGGTGCATCCAAATCCTTGGCACGATACGCTCTGTCATCATAAGCATCATTATATCCTTCCTCAAAACAGCCACCATACCTACCTATCAAGGCATTTCCATAGCATTTCCGAGATACATTGCCATGCAACATCCATCTTCTCATGACTTGATCTTCATGTCATACATGCTTTTTGCTTGATCGATGAGCCGCATGCTAGTTGGGCCTTGCCCTAATCATTGCTACATGACGCGCTAGTATCATTGCATATCCTGCTACACTGGCAGAGGCATACATTTGCATACATCATGATAGTTTCATCTTCTTTATGTTGAGTACTTTTGTAAAGTGTGAAAGATCTTCTATACTTCTTGTAATACATAGAGTGTTGCCCCTAAAGTGAGGAAAAGATCCCAAAGAGGACAAAATCAAAAGATCCCAAAGAGGACAAATGAGAGTTAAATAGAAAGAGCCATTGAGGCCACAAAAAAAATAAAAAAATATATAGAAAAAAGAGAAAAAGAAATAAAAAGAGAGAAGAGGGCACACTACTATTCCTTTTGAGAGATCCACACTCGTACTTCATATTATACCTTGTACTCCATAGAGATTATCATTCATGCATATAGCTATGTGGGGACCTTCACACTATAGAACTTGGCTTGTATATTCCAATGATGAGCCTCCTCAAAAGAGCTCTAGGTCTTCTTGAGCGAGCAAGTTGGATGTGCCCCCACTAGTTCCATTGGAGAGGTTACCTTAGCTCATATGTGCATCCGTTGCATGGCAATCCCTACTCCTCACATCATATCTATCATTTGGCTTTCTCTCGCCTATGATTGTCCTCATTGATGTGAGCCTTTCACACCTTTTTTGTCTTCCCCCTTCATCATTTTTCTCTCTTTGCCATCCTAAGTGTCAACTTTCTTGCTTACGCTCATCCATTGCATGAGTGCTCAAAATATCGAAAGGGAGTGGATCATTTTGACTTGTACTTGGCTAGTGGTCTGGGGATGAGTCAAGATAAGATTCCAAAGAAGACCAAGTGTGAAACTTTAGTAGATTAAGTTCTCAACAATACAAAATCTATGTTTTACTCTCTCGTATATCCCTATCCCCTTTCTTGCACGCAAACACCATTTGGAGACATTTGAGTCACGAACAACGAGAGCTCTTGCACCTTTATGTTCTTATGTTGCTTGTTACAATGCTAATATAGACTCTTGCTTGTTATGACTTGAATTGAATTACATGCCTTGATTGCTTTATTTAAAAAGTTCTTATATGGTTGGTAGCATGTCACCACGGAAATTATACTTGTTATCATTTACCTACTCGAGGACGAGCAGGAATTATGCTTGGGGATGTTGATACGTCCAAAACGTATCTATAATTTCTGCTTGCTCCATGCTTCTTTTGTGTGATATGGCTATGATATTGATGCACTTCCATACACTTTTGCTCATATTTGGACTAACCTATTAACTCAGTGCACCACAGTGCCAGTTCCTGTTTTCTGCTGTTTTTCTATTTCAGGTTTCCCCCATATTAAAAGTGCTCCAAAAATTCCAGGAAAAATATAGGAAAAATCAGCGTACAGGAAGCTTCGCGAAGAACCAAAGATGGGCCAGAGGGGAGCCAGGGGAGGCCCAGGCGGCCACCTGGCGCGGCCCCACCCCTGGCCGCGCCAGGGGGGCGCCTGGGGCCCCTGCTCCGCCTTTGGCTGCCCCCCTTCGCATATATATCCCTCTCGTCCCGAAACCCTCGAAGACAGAACCCTTTTTCGCGATCTTGCCTCTGTTCCGCCGCCGCAGCGCTTCCAAGATCGGGAGCATCAAGAGAACTCTTCCCGGCACCCTGCCGGAGGGGAGAACCACCACCGGGAGCTTCTCCACCACCATGGACGCTTCCCGGATGAGTCGTGAGTAGTCCACCTTGGACCATGGATCCATGATCATTAGCTATGTGATGTTCTCCTCCCCTCTTTGCTCTTCATGGTTTAGACCTCGTGAGCTGCCCTACATGATCAAGGCACATATGTAATCTTTCTGCTGTTGCTTTGCTGAGTTTGCTGGGATCTGATGGATTATGAGACTATGTTCAGATTGTGTTTGAGTAATATATTTAATTCACCTCTTTTATATCTTTGTTCTTGAGTAATTCTTGCATGTTCTCCGTTGCTGTTTATTGCTTTGGCCAAGTAGTAGGTAGTAACTCCAAGAGGGAGCGTTATGCTTGATTGTGGGTTCATGCCCCCTGATGACTAGCTTGAGTGACAGAAACATGAGTCTAGGGGATGTGCTGTTGCGACAAGGGAGAAAACAACGGTGCTTGTACTTGCGGGTGCAAGGATTGTTTACTTTACGCAAAGTTCTTTTAATGCAGTTGTCTGTTGCTTTGAGTTTACACTTTGGGTGGGATTCGCAACTTAATACCAGCGAGATGTTCTGGATAGATATCTCAAGGTGGATGATTAGTAGTAGATGCAGATGGATTTCGGTCTACTTGCCTTGGCGTACCGCCCATGCTTTTGAGCCTCTACCTTTCTTTGCAGCATAGTTAGCATTGGTTTGCGCACATAATCCTGTCAATTGCCCAGCTGTAATTTGTTTACCTCGCTATGCTGTTTTACCGTCTTTTGGGAGAGAGACATCACTAGTGAACATCATGGGACCCCGGTCCATATTACCACAGCTGATCACACCTTCTATTTACTTCCTGTTTTTATTTCCTAGTTGCAGTCATAGCTATCATTATTATCTCTTGTGTTTGATCCTTTGTAAACAACAAGGGCGGAGGGATTGACAACCTCTCTGTACTCGTTGGGAGCAAAGTTATCTGTATCTGTGTGCAGGTCCCGTCAACCGCTAAGTTTCTGGCGCCGTTGACACCTACTTGTCGACCCTCGGAGTCTCACGGGATTCGATCCTTGGTACCTTTGCCAAGGGAAATTTGCCGCTACGCTACATCTCAACCTTCCACTTGGGGTAACCAACGAGGGGCGAGAAGCCATCAATGTGATCGGATCCTAACCTCTCTATGCTTTCTCATCTCACATTCTGTCTGTCCAAATCATATGCATTATGTTGAAACTGTCGAATATCTTCTCTGCGTCCTTGTTAGCAGAAGATATGGAGACAAACTTTAAATCTGATTTTAATGCTCCATCCTTTATGCCTGAAACCCGGAGAAGTCGGAACGACCACTCCGACAGTCGTGGTGAACGTGGGTTCGAGGGACAACTCCCAATGCGTTACATGACCGCCACATGTCACTTGTACGTGAACCGTCAGGGGCACCTGCATAATTGCACTGTGCCATCTCCCATGCCTATAAATGCACGTCCCATCACGGTCAAAAGTTCTTCTACCACCTCTCCACCTCGACCATCCCTAGCGCCTCTGCTAGCTTTTGACGACGCCGACGACGAAGCGCTTCCCTGCCGCAACCTCGTCGACGCCGTCCTCACGCCGGCCGCGGACATCTTCTACTCCGTCGTCGCCGTAGCTGTCCTCCGTCGCCAAGTTAGGGCACGGAAGACCGAACTACTGGGCATCCAACTCCTCTCCGTCTAAGTAGTTCATCATGTGGTAAATAAAACTTGCTTTTTACCATCTTCTAGATCTATAAAGATTCATCTATTTTACCACAAGAAGTTTTTGCCTACTTAGATATATGGATCTATCATTTCTGCATCTCATATCTTGCCTAGTACATTCACATATGCTTCAACCATAGTTAGATTCCTCACTTGTACCTATTCGTGGATTCGTATAGATCTGGAACCAACTCTCATGAGTGAATGTCTTCGCGCTATGAGGTCAAAGTCTTCAAAACTGTTTTAATCTTCAAAACTTGCGAGAATGCATATGACCTCTTCCCCTTCCCTCGCATCGCTAATGCTGTCACAGGTACATGTCCGTGGGAGAATCCCTTGGTTCTCATAGTCTGCACTCATTTGCAGAATTTTTGCAGCGTCACATTCACTCCCCTGAAGACAGTTCCTGTCTGACCAGCAGACCGAAGCATTTGCCTGTTTTGAAGCCATTCAGTTTGAAGCCCTTCAGGTTGAAGCAAATGGTAACTGACAAGATAGTTAGAAAGGGTGGCAGACAGCGCCGTGGCAACACCTCCATTGATTTGCCTCCTGATCTCATTGAGATGTACAAAACTGATCCAGAGGAGGATTATAATCAGAGGAAGACACGAATCCAATGGATTCGCAGATACTGGGCTGAACAATGGTTTAAATACAGGTTCGTGACCCAAGAGTATGCTGAGAAGAACGCCATCAAGCATCCATGGGGAGATATCACCTATAAAAATCTTCCCCCCAAGACTCGTGCTGAAGCCATTGCTCAAGGCTTCTATCCTTGCATGGTCAGAGGGCCTCAGCCTGCAGATGCTGATACTAGCTCTCTGCTCTGGTGTCGCGACGACAATCTGTTCAAGCGAAATCTTCAATACGCCAAGAACTCGGCCAAAGAGAACAAGAAGCATTGGGGATTAGACTTCAATTCTGGCCCCTCTGCGCCCCGCGCTGATGGCACGCGCGAAGCTGAACCAAAACTGGTTGAGCCATTCTACAACTTAGAAGGCCTCATTGTCGGTGTATTTGGATCGACACATATGGGATCACAAGAATCCCTACTACGGTTGCGGGGCGCGGGGTTGAGAGAAGAGCGGATCTAACGGTCAGGACACAGTTCCTTTACCGAGGTTCGGGCCGCAAAGATGCGTAAACCCCTACTCCTGCTTTGGTGGATTATATGTTGATGTTCTTCAGGCTAGTGAGGAGCTCCAAGAGAGTCATGAGGAGTTCTAAAAAGCGGAATCCTCCTCCTGGTCGCCTCGGGCCTCCTTTTATAGGGAAAAGGGGTTGCCACAGTGGCACACAGGAGGTGGAAAGGGTACAATGATGCGAGGTTATCCCTCGCATTATAGGACAAGGTGCATTTAATGCGCACAGCTTAGGTGTCTTTGCTTTATCGGGGATGAGGGGAGACACCCGTCTTGTCCGTCGCTGCCCCTCCTCGTGTTTACACGCGCCGTGGCCAGCGGTGCCTGAGGTGCCATGTAGGTAGACAGGCAGCTGAGGTGGCGTAACGGCGGGTCTCCACGAGGATCTGTGGGTTTCCACGCAGGAGCCTGTCCAGCTGGTCGGGTCGGCAGCTGCGTGGGTCGGTGGAAACCCAGTTGGTGCGGGCCTGATGGTGTCCCCGTGGGTGTCCTCGGCAAGGGCCTTGCCGGGACCCCGGCAAGGGTCTTGCCGCGGCGCCTGCTGTCATCCCCGACAAGGTGCTTGCTGGGGGCCTTGTAGTCCTCCTTGGCTAGGATCCCGCCAAGGGTCGTCGTCTTCTTAACTTATATCTGATCTTGAATGTCTTCACAAAGATCTGCATGCCACCACGGGGATATCTCCCGAATCCTCGCCCCAAGGAGGCGGTGGACTCAAGGGTGATTCGCTCCGTAGGCGCGGGGCGAGCTGGAGCGGCAAGGGTCTTGCCGGGGCTGCCAGAGCCGGCCCCGGCAAGGATCTTGTCGGGGGAAGCCGCTTCATCCCTTGGATCTTTGTGGTCTTGTTCTTGGCGTCGCTCCAGTCTCCATTGAGCTTCAGTCTTGTCCCGGCTCGCCTCCCTCGCCATGCTTGGTGTGGTGGCGCCGTGGCTCAGACTGCCCGTGCACAGTCATAGGGGTACAAAAAGTGTACCCCTTTTTTTGTACACTGACAGGAGCCCCTGGGCCTGGGCCACACATAAGCGCGACATGTTGTTGGGCCAGGCCCAGAACGGTGCGCGGGCAGGCGGGGTGGTTTTCACCATGGTAAAATTTCCGCGCGCTGCGCCTCCCACGACCCACGCGCGCGGCGCGGGGTGGAGGGGCGTGCGTGACGTGGGCGGCATACGTGGAGCGGTTTCCGCACGCATGCGTCACGTCGCAGTAAATGCGAAAGGAGGCGGCCCGCGTCTTCCCCATAAAAAGGGAATAACCGCGAGCGCGCTGCTCACTTTCCCCATCTTCGCGCCTCTTCCAATCCCAGAGCCGCTGTTCCCTCTCGTCCTTCCTTCCGAAGCCTTCGCCGTCGCTTGTCGCCGTTGCTTCGCTATCTTCTTCCTTCAGCCCTCCCATTCTGCCGCTATGGCGCCCAAACCCGCCAAGGGAAAAGGGGCGGCCAAGGGCGCCGGGCCTGTGGCGCCTCCGGAGGGTGCGCTTACAGGGGATCGGACGAAGGCTGCTTTCTTCATCCCGTTGTCGATCGATGTCTTCGAGCTCCGGGCCACCTTCAGGCCCCCTTGGGGGGCGGAGACGGGGGATCGGGCGAAGGGCTTGGGCCATCCGGCGACGCGCGTCGTTCCGGCCGCTTGCGCCCTGCCCAGCTCAAATCGGTACCCCTTCTTTGTCGATTATTTCTCTTGCGGGTTGTGTCCTCCCTTCTCCGATTTCTTCTGCGACGTCATGCACACCTTTGGCTTCTGTCTTTTGGATTTTACCCCAAATGCGGTGGCGTGCATGGCTTTCTTTGCGCACCTCTGCGAGGGCTTTGTCGGAGTGCAGCCCAACACGGCGCTCTTCCGCCACTACTTCATCCCGCGGATCCAGCCGGGAGGCTCGGTCTCCGGAGGCATCGCCTGGATTCCGAGACTCAAGGTGGTGTACCCGGAGGGCGCTGTGAAGGAGATGTGGGACGAATGGCGTGGCCGGTGGTGCTGGATCGAGGAGGACGAGCCGCCAACATTTTTGCAGGATCCGCCGGGAGCCGCCGGTCCGCGGAAGCGACTGGAATGACGTCGACGCCGCCGGCGGGAGGCTCACTATCGCCGTCACCAGGATCACCCGGCTTGTCCAAGCCGGACTCACCCTCGAGATGATCGGGGCGGATTTCATCCGCCGTCGGATCGCTCCGCTGCACAAAAAGGGGAGGCCAGCTTGGCTCTTCAAGAACCCGGCCGATGTCATGCGGCTCCGCACTGGCCTCAAACACAACTTCATAGTGATGGGACATGCCCATTTCTGTCAGCGGCTCTTCCAGCTGGATGTGTGTCACGGTGGCGAAGTCGAGCGGACCGGCAAGGCTGTCAAGGGGCAGTTCTTCAAGCTGCCAGCGGTAGTGGTCCCGCTGTGCAACATTTCACGCCAGTCTGAAATTGTCGCCATGATGCCGGAATGCAGTGCGCACGGCCCCGTCCCGAGCTGGCAGGAGCCGGAGGACGAGGTCGTGCAACAGTTCTTCGATTCTCTTGTCAAGGTGTGGGTCAATCCTGACGCCGAGCGGTGGCTCGTCAGGGACACCACCCCGGAAGAGCTGGACTACATCGCCGCTAGGGCAAGGGAGGCACAACTCATCATGGAGGCCGGCAGCGCCAGAGGTACTGAGGACCAGGACGCCGCGGCTGCGGAGGAGGAGGAGTTCGCCTAGTGGGTGGCGGCTGCCGGAGAGGCTAGCAGCGCCAGCACCGGGGCTCCGCTGGTTGAGGATGCGGCCGACGAGTCGTCGTCGGAGGAGGATGTGGCGGCTGGCCCGGCGCCAGCCAGGGGAAGAGGGCGAGTGTTGCGGCGGGCTTGCTCTGGCGAGCCGGTCCGGCCCGGCAAGACTGCACAACCTCAATTGGCCCTGGAGAGGTCCGGGCGCCTCACAAGGGCCACAGCAGCGAAGAGGTCGACGAAGGCCGCCGAGAAGAAGAAAGCGGCAGCTCCCTCTCCGTCTAGGCGCGCACAAACTCCGCTCCCTCCTTCGCGTCCCCAGGCAGACGTCGATTCGGAGGGTGATGCGGAGCTCCCCTTCGACCTCGGGCCCCTCAGCCCGAAGAGGAAGAGGAAGACGGCAGAGGAGGAGGAGATGGACGGCGAGTAAGTATTCCATTCTTTATCGTCATCCCCATCTCTCTTGACCACGCCACCCATCTTGACTTGTTCTTGCTTTTTCAGGGACGCAGAGACGTTGGCCCAGAGGGTGAAGAGGGCCAAGGCTTCGGCGAGCAGCCAGCCCCCGGCTGGGGCTTCGGAGACACCACTGGTGGTGTTGAGCAGCTCCGACGGCAGCCCCCGGCACAGCTCCCTGCGTAAGTTCGCCAACCTCTTCTCGCTCGACATGCAGTAGGCGTTGGATGCTAAAGGTGCTGACCTTGCCGGTTCTGTAGGACGGGAGCAGCAGCAGGAGGAGCCGCAGGGGCCACTCCCAACACACCACCCCCATCGACCACGCCGCCACGAGGGGCGTCCCGGGCAAGGGCACCAAGCATGGAGCTCACACGCATGGAGGAGGAGGAGGACTTGGGCGCTGGCGGCCCGCCCCCGGCGTCCGACGCCGGCGAGGAGGGAACTTCCGCCTCACAGCCCGACACTGGTGAGTTGCTTGCCTTTTGTCTTTGCTTTCCCCTTGCGCTTTTTCTTGACTTCATTATCCTCGTCACGGCCCAAGCCCTCCTTCAATGGATGCGGAGGATGTGGATGCCGTCATCAAGGAGGTTGCCGAGGAGGCCGCGGCAGAGGCCGAAAAGATCGCCGCCGAGGAGGCCGCCAAGGACGCCGCCGGGGCCACCGCGGACAAGGCTGCTGAGGATGTCGCCAAGGATGCCGTCGAGGGCGCCGGCGGTGGGCCTGCCGGGGAGGCCGGCAAGGCCACAGCCGAGGAAGAGGCGATCGATGATCAGGCTTCTTCCTCCGTGGCCTCGGGTCCCGGTAGGTATCTGAAGGTGGGCGACAACCTTTTTGTCCATCTCGCCGGGGCCTCAAGCTCCCGGGCGCCCGCCGAGGAGGAAGTTTTCGACGGCGAGGTGTTCGCCGCCTCCAGGCTCGAGGTTGTTGATGAACCGAGCGCTGGAGGCGATGGCTCCCCAGAGGAGCAGCTCTTCCGGGCCATGGGGGCCAACTTCCGGAAGCTCCAGGCGCTCTACCGTGCTCGTTTGGACAAGGTTAAGTCCAGAATGGCGACGGTGGACGAAGCGGAGGCGGACTTCCAGGCGCGCGTCGCCGAGGCGCAAACCTGGTTCCACCAGTCCCGCGAGGAGCAGAGGGCCTCCTAGGAAGATCTGGCCCAGCGTAACGTGGAGCTCATCATGAAGATGGCTGCCATCGAGAAGGCCCAGGAAGAGGCGACGAACTTGGCTGCCGCGGTGGAGGCCGTCCGGAACCAGCACCAAGCCGCCCTCGATTCCCAGGAAGAAGACCTCACCGCGCGTGAGGCGAAGCTTGCTGCGACACTCCGCGGAAAGGATGAGGAGCTTGAGGCTCTTGTCGAGCGGCGGACTCACGAGCTGGGGCAGAGGCACAAAGAGGCGCTCGATGCCCAGGCTCTGGTCCATGCCGGCAAGATACAAGAGCTGGAGGTGGAACGGGACGGGCTGAAGGAGCAGGCCCTCAGGCAGTCTGACGAGAAGACCAGACTCAACTGCGTCTTGACAGAGGCGCAGGGAGTGGTCATCAGCAAGACTGGGGAGCTCTTCGAGGCGCAAAGCTCCATCAGAGATCTCAGGCTGAGGCTGGAGAATCTCGAGAAGACGTTGGCGGAGAGCTCTGCTCGGGAGGGGGCCTTGGCCAAGAGCCTGGAGGAGGAGAAGCAACTGCGGGCAGACGAGGGCGCCTCCCACCAAGAATACGTGGTGGAGGAGAACAGGTGGATCAGCCGGCTGGAGGACATCGCCGGCAGGGTTACCTCACAGTTGGCCCTCATGGGGATGCCGAACGTGAGGTATGCTCCTGAATGGAGCGGGTCCGTCAACGCTAAGCTGACCCTGTTCTTCGAGGGCGTCCTCAGCGCCTTGACTGATCTTCACTCCAATAGAACGGCCACGCTCGCCGGGGAGGCCCGGCGGCTCTGCCGGGGAGTCATGACCAAGGTCCTCACCAAGGTGGCGTTCTGGAACCCCACCCTCGACTTCGAAGCCGCGATGGACAGCTTGCCGGAGGATGCCAACCTCACGGCGCTCAAGGAGCACATCAAGCCTGTCATCAGCCGCATCGACGAAATCAAGAGGGTAGAGGGCCAGCGCCGGGATTAAGCATCCCGTTCTTCCTTGCCGCTGCGGGTTCATTCCCAAGACAAATTTTATCTTTAGTTAGAACCGCAACGATGGCATAATGTAATATAACTTTGAAATATCTTCAGAATCATGCATGTTATTTTCCTGTTTGCTGCCTCTTTGTGTTTCCACCCTACGTCGACTAGGTCGGCTTGCCGGCGCGAAATACCTAAGGCGGCGTCTTGTGGTCGGGTCCCCATTGGCCTGCCGGGTGAGCGTGCCGCCGGCTCTTCCACCTTGCCGCTCTCAACGCAGCCGCTCGAACTGTCGAGTTTGACTCGAGTCAGAGTCGAGAGCTTTGTCAATTGCGAAAGGGTCTGCCACCTTGCCGCTCTCAATGCAGCCGCTCGAACTATCGAGTTTGACTCGAGTCAGAGTTGGGAGCTTTGTCAATTGCGGAAGGCTACCCTACCGTTTCAAACGCAGCCGTCTGAACTGTAGAGCTGACTCAAAACAGAACAAAGGCGTTGCCGATCGGGAAGGGCCCCATGCACGTGCAGGTTTCTTTTTGCACAAAGAATGACAGCTCCGAGGATAATAACTTTAAATAATAGGGTAGAAATATCCAAAGTTCGATGTGACTTAGCTTTTATTTGCAGTCGCTCGAGCGCAAGTCTTCTGGCCTCCTCAAAGGGCCACGAAGGCGAGAGAGCGTCGGGCCGACCACTAGAGCCGATTCTCTCAACTGCGCCCCCTACCTGGCGTGCCAAAGATGTCGGTGTATTTGGATTGACACCTATGGGATCAAAAGAATCCCTACTACAGTTGTGGGGCGCGGGGTTGAGAGAAGAGCGGATCTAACGGTCAGGACACAGTTCCTTTACCCAGGTTCGGAACGCAAAGATGCGTAAAACCCTACTCCTGCTTTGGTGGATTATATGTTGATGTTCTTCAGGCTAGTGAGGAGCTCCAAGAGAGTCGTGAGGAGTTCTAAAAAGCCGAATCCTCCTCCTGGTCACCTCGGGCCTCCTTCTATAGGGAAAAGGGGTTGCCACAGTGGCACACATGAGGTGGAAAGGGTACAGTGATGCGAGGTTATCCCTCGCATTACAGAACAAGGTGCATTTAATGCGCCCAGCTTAGGTGTCCTTGCTTTATCGGGGATGAGGGGAGACACCCGTCTTGTCCGTCGCCGCCCCTCCTCGCGTTGACACGCGCCCTGGCCAGCGGTGCCTGAGGTGCCATGTAGGTAGACAGGCAGCTGAGGTGGCGTAACGGCGGGTCTCCACGAGGATCTGTGGGTTGCCACGCAGGAGCCTGTCCAGCTGGTCGGGTCGGCAGCTACGTGGGTTGGTGGAAACCCAGTTGGTGCGGGCCTGATGGTGGCCCCGTGGGTGTGCTCGGCAAGGGCCTTGCCGGGGCCCCGGCAAGGGTCTTGCCGCGGCGCCTGCTGTCATCCCCGGCAAGGTGCTTGCCGGGAGCCTTGTAGTCCTCCTTGGCTGGGATCCCGCCAAGGGTCGTCGTCTTCTTAACTTGCATCTGATCTTGAATGTCTTCACAAAGATCTGCATGCCACCACGGGGATATCTCCCGAATCCTCGCCCCATGGGGGCGATGGACTCAAGGGTGATTCGCTCCGTAGGCACGAGGCGAGCTGCCGCGGCAAGGGTCTTGCCGGGGCTGCCAGAGCCGGCCCCGGCAAGGATCTTGCCGGGGGAAGCCGCTTCGTCCCTTGTCTCTTTGTGGTCATGTTCTTGGCGTCGCTCCAGTCTCCATTGAGCTTCAGTCTTGTCCCGGCTCGCCTCCCTCGCCATGCTTGGTGTGGTGGCGCCGTGGCTCAGACTGCCCGTGCACAGTCATAGGGGTACAAAAAGTGTACCCCTCTTTTTGTACACCGACACTCATCAGTCACATCAGGGTTCAAGGGGCGGATGTGGAACAGCCTACGGCAGATGCTGATTCTGATGAAGCACCTGCAACACTGAAGCCCAAGAAGAAGAAATCAAAGGCTTCAAAGACCACTCCTCTACTGGCTTCTAGAGTGAAGCCTCTAGCCACTTCTCCACCTGCACCAAGTGTGCAATCTGAGGAACACTCTTGTATCTCCAAGAGCAGGCAACTGAAGAAGAAGCCATCATGCAACCCCAGTCCAGCTCTCACTCCTGATGCTGTTCTGAAGACTGCCAATGATGCCCTTGATCTCTCAAGTGATGAAGATGTTGGTGACGATGCTCTGGAGCTACTGATCAAAAGCAAGCAAGATGCTGAAATCTTCAATGATTTGCCGCTCTTTGACATTGAAGTGCTCAATAACTTCATTGATGAATGGTTTGACACCCCCAACCTCAGCTTCGACGATCTTCAACTTCCAGTTGACCTCAGCGTCTCCTTCCATGGCGCCATTGCTTCTGAGCTGGCTCTGGCTCAGAGAATTGTTGAGCTGAAGCAAAAGATCGATTATGAAAAGGCCCAGTTCAAGAAGCATGTGGACAAGCTCAGCGTGCAAGAAATTCAAAACTTCAAGGTTATGATGCATGAGCTCAAGGAAGCCTTTCGCCAGAGGCGTGAGGAAGCTAAAGGTTCACGTGATCGAATCAAGGACTTGGCTGCCAAATGTGTTCAAGCGTTCAATGAAGCTGAAAAGCGCAAGGCCCTTGGGCGTCCTGGCATTGACCCACGGATGGCTGCCAAGAAGAAGAAGAAGCAACCCGTGCCCGAAGCTGAAGAGTCAGGGCAGGAAATGCCTCGCATAGTCTTCCCTGCTAGCATGACTGGCACGAAGCCTAAGGCAACCCCAACCGCTTCAAAGCTCAAGAAGACAAAGGTGGCTAAAGCTGAAGCTCGCAAGTGCAAGCAAACTACTGATGAAGCTCCACCCACCAAGAAGCGCAAAACCAAGAGGGATAAGGCTGCTTCCAAAGAGCCTATCTTTGTCGAGCCAATCTCAGTTGCTCGCCCTGCATCTGCCCAAAGAGAACGTCGAATGACTGTTCATGAGTCTACTCCCACAGAGGCTGAAGACATTCCAGCTGCTGACCCCACCGCAGCTGAAGACATTGGTCCTCATGACAATGTTGAAGATGATGAAGTCCTTCCTCAAATCGAGTACAACATTGACTCTTCGCCTGTTCTTACGAACAGCGAACGCATCAGCATTGGTCGTCCATTGACGCCAATTGCACAGGATGACTTGTGGGCTGATCACCCACAGGATACACCAGCCACACCTCAGCTAACTCAAGACACCAGTTCGGTGCTTGAATATGAAGACTTTGAGGCCCAACAACCTCCATCTCCTCAGGCGTCGCCAGCTTTTCGCAGGCTTCGCAAAGGACCAAGGCCTCAAGTCGTCGCCCCAAGTGTTCCAGAAGGAGTAGAGCAACCATCTGTACCTGATGCCGCTCCTACTGAGAACCCCTCAGAATCTGAAGCCAAAGCGGCTGAAGATATTCCGGCTGCATCAGCCGAAGAAGAACCACCCCAAGGAGAAGAATAACCCCAAGCTGAAGATGAATGTACTGCCACACCACCTGTTCTCGAGGAGAACGTGTCCGAGCCTCCAGCTCCTAAAGTGGAGGCTACACATTCAGAGGCTTCCACCACCAACACTGAAGCCAATGACGTGGTCATGGCTGAAGCTAATGTGTCACCTGAAGTGACTGCGCCTGAAGTGACTGCGCCTAAAGTGACTACTCCTGAAGCCAGTGCTGCGCTTGAAGCCAATGCTGCACCTGAAGCAAATCTGCAGCTTGAAGATAATGCCTCTGCTCCCGTTCCGCCTCCCAGGCCCCATACCATTGAGCAAGCATACAACAAAGATGACTAGCTTGTTACTGTCCGGTGGCCCATTCTGACTCCGCCACCTACCACTGGACTGCGTGCTGCTGGTCCTTAGTTTGATCATCATGTTGAGCACAGGCCCCAAGTTCAGAAGCCTAAGCCAAGTCTGCCAAGGTTTCCAGGTATTGCAACCTCTCAAGGGTCATTCAATGCCAATAGCTTCACTGCGCACAACACCTTCTTTGACAGCGCCAAGAACCCATATTCCAAGCCAAGAATATCATCAGATAGGTTCTGGAGCCATCAGCAGCGCAGCTACTACTCAAGAGTACTCTATGATCAAGGGCTCATTTTCCCTCATATGTGTCTTGACACTGAAGCTATTGCTGGTCTGCCTTGCCTGGAGGAAGCTCTTGACTGCTTCCGTGATGCTGGCCTGCTCAATTTTGTAACAGACAAAGAGCATTGGAATGAAGAGCTGCTTCTGCAATTCTATGCAACCCTCCACATTCGAGGCTACAGCAGGGATCTGAAGACATGGGGATGACAGGCAATGTCCATCATGAAGCTAAAGCCTTTGATCTCATTGAGCTTACTAGCCTGCCCACTCCAGGAGATCTGTATGAACCTGGCTGTCAATTGCACACTGAAGCCTTGGAGAGTATATTTCAGAAGCGCCAGCCCAACATGAGCCAAATGCTAAGCATGATGAAGCCTCTACCAAGTGATGCTGAATATCCTAAGGAATTCTTTGTTGAAGACCTAGAGTACCTGTCGCGCACCATCTATCATATCATCAGGCGTACTCTATGGCCCATCAAAGGACATTCTTCATTAGCCAATCTT
Organism: Secale cereale; assembly: GCA_902687465.1. Lineage (NCBI taxonomy): Eukaryota > Viridiplantae > Streptophyta > Magnoliopsida > Poales > Poaceae > Secale > Secale cereale. The sequence goes on along the minus strand of LR738709.1, from coordinate 660,952,302 downwards.
GAAGGCACCATGAAGACTTTGGTCTTCTATATCTTCAATGGCATCAGCTTCAATGCTCAAGATTTCTTCATTAAGCAAATGGCTATGTCTGGATCTGATCTGTTTGGCCTAAATTTCTATGCCCCTTGGATTATGCGCCTCATCAAGTTGCATTCAGCTATCACCTATCAGCCCTCTGCTCGCAACCATGACATCTTCTTGCCTGAGGTTGATATGTCAGCTGAAGCTATCTACCAAGAGCCTGCAAAAGAGCCTGTCAGTCTTCACAACGCTGATCACCAGAGCTTCACTCAGCAGATTGAAGGAGTTCCAGCAGTCTCACGCATTTATCCTCTGGCTGGTCGTACTTGTCTACCTCGACACGCTGAAACCGAAGCCACTGAGAGGACCATCGCCCAAAGGCCTCAGAAGCGATCTCGTGTTCTGAATAACCGGGAGCTTCTGGTTGCCCTTCATCAAAAACATGATAAGCATCACCTCTGGTTAAAGCGTCAGATGCAAAGCCTCTTGGTGGATGTCAATCGCATTCGCAATCTTGCCACCAAGAATGCCTTTGTTGCTCATGAAACCTGTCGGAGGTCTTGGAAGAGTTTGACCTTGCTGAGTGCTGAAGTGGATCTTCAAGACGATGGCTTCACAGAGAGATTCAAGTTTGACCACACTCCTCCAAAGACTGCTGTTATGCATCGAACTCCATCTCTTGAAGATTCTGAATACTCCTCCTCCCCTGCAACAATTGACGCCAGGGTGGTCGATGATCAAGATGATGCTACCTCACCCCCTCCTACTTCAGCGCGCATCGACACTGCACCAACTACTTCTGCACCGCCAAACACCAACACCGACCCTGCATCCTCTCCTGCTCCAACTGGGAACAAGTAGAGGCTCTATGTCTTCAAACCTTTTTGGTCCTTACTGACAAAAGAGGGAGAAGCATATGTGTTGTTAGTCTTCAAGCGGGTCCATATGGGCGGGTGCTTTATAATTTGCCTAGTGTTTACAACTCTCGTTTTGCTACATTTGGTTCTTTGAGTTGTAACACTTAAACTGATGGTCGTCTGCTACGTTTTTATGCTACTATGTAATGCGATGATAAATTCCGCATCTACTATCTTATATTCCGCACTTAGTCATTATTGCAGACATCCATTTTTCATTATGCATGTCATTATCTTCGACATATCAATTATGCATGATGAATTGTCTTCATAAGTTGAAGAGGATCTCCACAAGTACAACCTGCCATGTGCATTTGCATTCAAAGGCAAATCAACTATATGCACATCTTCAGGGGGAGCCTTTTGCTACTTACGATGACAATACCTTTATCCTTTACAATTTCACATATCTTTATCCCCGTTGAAAACTTCAACCAGTTTGTCATCAATCACCAAAAATGGGGAGATTGTAAGTGCATCTAGTGCCACCCCTAGTTGGTTTTGGAGTATTGACGACAAACCTGGTTGAGGGACTAATGTGTTTGTGAGAATTGCAGGATAACACAGGTAGTAGTTCCTCATTGCTTCGGTTAACCTACCGGAGATGACCCCTAAAAATGTATGAAGACATTGATATCAGTGGTGGTATATGAAGATAATCATATTGAAGACTATGACATGAGAAGACATTGTGTGAAGACTATGGAAAGCGAAGACGTAGATGTTTCGTTGTTTCCTTCTCTTGTTTGTTGAGTCATAGGAACCACCGTACCGTTAAGTGGGGTCCAAGTGAACTCAGTCAGAGTGACTAAAGTGATGCTCAACCAAAACTATGTCTTCCAGCGAAGACTATGAGAGCAAATCTTATCCAGAGTCGGATGAGTCAGCTTTACTTGTAGCTCAAGTAAAGTTGCCGTGTGTGTTTGAAATCTCACCGTTGGAACACGTGTCAGTTCCTTAGTGACCCAGGGTCACTTCGGACAAATCAGGTCGGGTTGCCCAGTGGCTATAAATAGCCCACCCCCTACACCATAAATTGGTGGCTGCTCAGAGTTATTGCACGGCTTTTGTCGTTTGAGAGCAACCCACCTCCGAAGCATTTGAGAGAGAAATCCTTGCGAGGACAAAGCCCAAACACCTAGAGCCAAAGAGTGTTAGGCATCACTGAAGTCTTTCTGTCTGTGTGACCTGAAGACTTATTACACTTGAGGACTGTGTTTCCCCCAGCCGGTTAGGCATCGCGTTCTGAGCATCCAAGAGTCATTGTGGATCGCCGGTGAACGAAGTCTGTGAAGGTTTGGAAGTCTACCTTGAAGACTTACCAGAGTGATTGGGCGAGGACTAGGTGTCCTTAGCTCAAGGGGAACAAGGTGAAGACACGGTCTTCTGAGTTAAATCTCAGCCTCCCTAACCAGACGTACATTTGTCACAGTAACTGGAACTGGTCTAACAAATCACTGTCTTCCCCGAGCTACTGGTTCTATCCTTCCCTTCCTTTTACTTACTGCTATACATTGTGAAGTCATTGCATGCTTGCCTTATCTGATTGACTCCACTGAGTATCTACTAGTTGTGATTGGCTTCATTCCTTCTTCCATCATGATCCCTACTGCCTAGCTGCTGTTGGTCTTTGGGCGTTCACTTCATTGAATACATGACTATGGCTTATCTAGTGTAGTCCACTTTCCGCTGCATACTAATAGGATTGAGTTTATCGTTTTCTTCGAAACTACCATGTTTTGAAGCATTTCATAAAAATCGCCTATTCACCCCTCTAGTCGATATACTGCACTTTCAATATGCAACTGGGCGGTTGAGTTTCATTTGCCACATCGCGTGTTTTGTCAGTTTGGTCTATTCCAGACTCACCCGCCGGAATGGGTGGACACGGACAAATCACTTCATAGGTAAGAGAGCATGAACCATATTGACTAAGCATCGCCGGTACTTCTTGATTGTGCTAATGTTTGGTTCTCTACCATGCAGGTTGGACAGGAGAAAGCAGCGGAAGATAAAGGACTGGGACAAGCATCATGCATCGTATGTTACCCGTTTCCATCTTAGTGTGGAGCAAGCTCGTAAGAGTGCACACGTCCAGCTTCATGAGCATTGCTCAATTGCTTTTGATAACTACCTATGATGGTTGCTTGCAAATACTTGAGTCGAGATATGCTCGCCGACATACAACGATGAAATTCTTGAAGAGCCCGTAAACTTTGATGATGTATCGAAGCGGCCCTACAACAAAGATATCAGGGACGGGCAAGATGTCCCTGCTGTGCCGATGATTAACTATGTGGTAAGTGTTCACTTATTTACTTTCCCGTTGGCAGTACTACACATGTTTGAATGGCTATCGACGTGTACTTCGTTCTCATCCGCAGCGTGACCAAATCAAGAAAGCGGCTGATGAAAGCCAGTCTATTTTGGAGCAGAGACCGGTTGGAGAATGCAATGATGAAGGTCCATTTCGAAAATTTCTGAAGGTACATATCGCACTCAGCTGTCCATGTTACATATGTTGCGGAGTTTGGTATCTTATACACTTGTTCATGTTACAGCGTCAGGCCAAGAAGTTAAGGCGGTTATCAAACCTTCTTAGTTGCCGTGACCCAGAATATGATGAACCATCTGCCTCTAGGTCTCACCATGAAGGGGACGATGTGAGTTCCTCATTTGCTTATCTGGATGATGAGGGTGCGGTCACCCAAGAGGTATGACTAATCTTTTAGATTTAATTCTCACTTCATTATGACGCCGGTCTTCACCATATTGTTTGATTGTGTGATAGATTGACAATGACGAGACTATGGCGGAGGCTCAAGTTCGGTCCGCATACATGTTGAAGCCTAGGCAGCCCATAAAACGGTTCACGCCCACCGACTTTGACAACAGATGCAACCCAAAGGTGGACGTAGGGACCTCGCGGATGGCTAGCTTGGATGATGAGGCAGAGGAGGAGGTGGAGGAACAGGTGCCTCGTCCTAGCAGGAAGAAGAAGCTTGCCTCCAGGCGTGGCACCAGGAACACGCGTGGCACGTAGTAGTGGTTCTGTTTTTTTATTGTGGATGTGCTCTTGTACCCGTTTCATTAGGTTTATGAACTTGTGAGGTCATGTCATATGTTGGTGAACTCGTAGTAGTGCTGTACTTGTGTTTGCGAACTTATAGTGATTTTAATTGTCCTAAATGATGTGATGTTCAAGTTATTAGTTCGGTGTGGACTTCTGATGTTGAAATCCTTGCTTATTACCTCTGTGTGGACTTGTGAGGTTATCTGTTCCTGCAGTTTAGCAGTTAACAGTACTGCAACGCCCAACACAAAGGCGCTACACTACACAGAGCAGCGCCCGTCCCCTAGGCGCTGCACTACAGGCCATGGCTATCCAGAGAGCCACATAAACTTTGCATCATTGAGCGCACACGAAAATTGCTAAGTCAGCGTGCAGCGCCCAAGGGTCAGGCGCTGCACTATATAGTGTGACGCCTCTTTGTTGGGCGCTGCACTGTATAGTGCAACACCCGTCCCCTAGGCGTTGCACTGTTGTTTACTGCAAAAACTGTGTGGTTTACATCAGTTTCAATTCAGGGGACCATCACAATACTTGCAATAACTGGAGCATCACACCCATTTCAATAAACACAAATTTTATGCGATGACTTGATAACTTAAGATAAATGAAACATTACCACGACATGGTTCATGACACAAATGGCAGCTTGCCCTAGAAGAAAGTTCATGAACATCGCACATAACCTCACAAGTTCAAGATACATTCATTAGAACATATGTGACAACAAATGGCTTCTTGCCCTAGTCCATGACGAGTGAACCGAAGCGAAGTCCCTACTGAGTCGAGCGAGGCCATTTTCCCTTCTTGTCACGTGCCTCATCCTCCTCTTGCGCCTCGCGAGCCTTTGCAAGCTTTCTTGCCCTCTCCTCCTGACGAGCAAGTTTCTCTTGGCGAGCCCTCCCCTCCTCCCGTTTCTTCCGATCCATCCTCTCCTTTTGACGACGCTCTTCCTCCAAGCCTCTTCGAAGGGATTCTTCGAACCGGCGCTGGCGCCTACGACAATCTTGATATTGGTTCTTTTTGACATCTTCGGGCACTTCATGATCTATCCGCGTGAAGTACTTGCATAGTGGGGGGGGGGTGACTACATACACAATTTTAGTTAGTGTCGACACACGTTTGAGAGAAACATGTTACTTGTCTAGCTTACCGGTGGCTCGTCATAGGCGTTAGTTGGAAGTGCACGATCATAAGCATAGTTGGGGCATACAAAGTATGTCCTCCCTTCCGTCCATGACTTCTTTCGGTCGGTGGACACCTTGACCTTGCAAACATCCCCACACCAACATGGTGGGATGTTAACATCTTTCTCCTTCACCTTGTCCAATCATGCACTCTCCCACTTGTTCGGCATGTCATCATGGTTAGCACATGGTGGCCTAGTCATTGAACCGGATGAAGCCATTCCTACGAAAGTAGGGTTTCCCCCAAAATATCAACACATTGATATGTATAGAGGGAAATGCATCACCCAAGGGTTTCCCCACAAATTACCACACACATGCCCAAATCCAAGCAAGAACCAGGGTTTCCCCAAACTAGTTTGATTTGAGGTAATGTGACATTTTTTGGATGAAAACGAGGAGATCAGAGGAGATTACCTTAAGGGAGGGGTTGGCTTCCAGATCCACAGACAAATTCTCCAAATTTGAGAAGGATTTGAGAGGGGGGATAGGGGCAGAGGGGAGACACTGAACTTCGAGCTGCTGTGCTGGGTGTGTCTATCTGTGGTGGGGGTAGGTGGGGAGTGGGTGGGGCAGTTGTACTGGTCAGGTGTGCAGCGCCTATGGCTTAGGCACTGCACATTAACTAGTGTGGCGCCCTGGTCTTAGGCGCTGCACACTTGGACATGCTAGTCCAGAGGGCAACAGAAGCATTCCAGTAGGTTTGCCTATGTGCAGCGCCTCTCGCTTAGGCGCTGCATAGTACAGTGCAGCGCCCCTCCCTTAGGCGCTGCACATAGACTTAGCCATTTTTTGGGCAGCAAAACTACTGGAATGCTTCTGTTGCTCTCTGGACTAACATGTCCAGATGTGCAGCGCCTAAGGGAGGGGTGCTGCACTGTGTGGTGTGACGCCTAGCCTTTAGGCGCTGCACACTTGGACATGCTAGTCCAGAGAGCAACAGAAGCGTTCCAGTAGGTTTTCCAGTGTGCAGCGCCCATCGGTAAGGCGCTGCACTACACATTGCAGCGCCTAGGAGCTAGGCGCTGCACTATCTACTGTTTTCAGATGACAGTTTTTGTTTGTGTTTTCTGGTTCACACAGGTGGTTTTCTGGTTCACACACATGGCACATATTCATATCCAAATCACATTTGGTACTACATAGCACATACAGTAGTCCAAATCACATAGTCATACATACATAGCACATAGAGTAGTCCAAATCACATAGTCATACACATAGTCATATTCGTTCATAAAAAGGTCATGGTCCTTGTCCCTTCTTCATCTTCGTCTCTTCTTCTTCTTCTTCCTCGTCGCACCACCAAGGGATCTCACCTTCCCCCTTCGTGTCCTCCACCCCCTTCAATGTTTCCATACCTATGAAAATGGTAATATAATAGTTATTCACACATTGCAATATGACAACACAAACATTGAGCCAAAGTAACAAGATCATAGTAAGTCACATGCGACAATGGCCCATTGAGCCAAGAGAACATTCCTCCACTACGGCCGCCACCATCACCACGGCCTAGATCACCACGACCTCTACCACCACCACGGACTATACCACCACCACGGCCAACACCATCATCACGACCTAGACCACCACTAAGGCCAAGACCATCACCACGGCCTCTACCACCACCACGGCCTCTACCACCACCACACCCTCTTCTAAGACCTAGTTGACTCCCTCTTTGTTGCCTAGTTCCTTGTTGGCTTGTTTGGTTTGATTGGTTTGGCACTTGGGCACTTGTTTGACTTGGTTGGCTATCATTTGCTTGGCTCGTGCTTGCATCATTTTTTTTTGATCTCTTTCTTGATTTGGGACAAGTTCTTGTGTTGTGTCCCCTATGATTGCACTCCCCACAACAAGATTGCTCACGAGGCTCTTGGAATTGGCCGGCGCCGTATTCTCGAGCGCCGCCACGGCCCCATCCGTCCATGTCACCTCTAAGATGCTTTGTCTTACGTCTTCCCTGTCTAATGACCTTCAATTCCGGGTCCGGCCATAGTTGAACTCCATGATACTCCGGCCATTGTGATTGGTGCAAGTATGGCTCAAACCGGGGAGCCCATGTATTCTTTACCGTCATGATTGAGAACTCGGACTCCCGCACGGTAAGAGGGTGATTGACGTCAACATTCCTAACATGGGATGCGTTTAACAAGTGCGAGCATGGCAGATGAAGCAACGATGGCCTCATGCAGCTGCAATCACACCTTGTTAGGAAGACCTTGAAAGCGCGGCCTCCGTGTTGGTGGCCATCGTTCGAGGTTCCTTCAGGCTCTTTCACTTCATACTTCCACTCATTGTCGTCATATAGAACAACTTCTTGGGAGTCTGCCTTTCGTGATTGAAATTCCAACCATTCTTCAACCTTTGGTGGGAAATTATACTTGTGCTTTTGCTTGTTCTCACCAGCAATCTGCTTATCCGTCTCCATTGAGTACTTTAAAAAGTACGCATTCATCTTGTCGATGGTGTATTGAACTATTGCCGTCACGGGTAATGCACGAACACCCTTGAGAACCCTATTGAAGCATTCTGCCATGTTGCTTGTCATTTGACCGTACCTCCGACCATCTTCATCGAAAGAACGTGCCCACATATTCCTTTCCACAATGTGCTTATTGAGAAATTCAAGACCACCGGGGTCAAGTTTCTTGTGTCTGAGCAATGCATTGAACAACACGGCAAACCGCTTGTCGGAGAAAGCGAGACAACAATCTTGAAGATCATCAACCAACTCCTTGATACCACATGCCCTATAGAAGTTTGCAGAAAAGTGCCTCATGCACCATCGATTGTGCAACTTTGTATGTCCGGGAATGTCAACCACAACCGCATTTAGAATTCCTTGATGGCGATCTGATATGACACAAATTTCCCTTTCAGACGGTAATACCCTTGTTCTCAAATGACGCAAGAACCACTCCCAGTTATCATTGTTCTCCACCTCAACCAAAGCGAAAGCCAAAGGCAACACCCGGTTATTGGCATCACTTGCTATTGCAACCAAAAGAGTGCCCTTGTATTGTCCGGTCAAGAACGTGCCATCAATGGCGATGACGGGCCGACAATGCTCAAAAGCCCTCACACATTGCTCAAAGGCCCAGAATGCACGGCCAAATACTCGCACGGTCCTCCTGTTGTGAATCAATATTTGGTTCCCATGAGGCTCGACCACATGAACCATGCCTGGGTTTGTGGCGGCCATAGCTAACAACAACCTAGGGAGTCAGTTGTATGCTTCCTCCCAATTGCCATATGACATCTTGAATGCGGCTTGCTTCGCCTTCCATGCCTTCCCGTACTTGATCTTGTAATGAAAGATGGCTTTCACAACATCAATGGCACTCTTAATGCTCATTGTTGGAAGTGTGGATATTTGGTTGGAAATACTATAAGCGATGAACTCGGACGTGAGTTGTCTGTGTTGTTGGTACACAAGCTCGCCATCCGTATTCTTGTGCCGGCACATGTGAGTTGGTAGACAACTCACTATGCGCCAAGTGGGACCTCCTTTCCATGGCCTTGCACGCACAATCCATGGACATTTTGGCACTTCACACTTAGCCGTGTAACGCACATTGACGTCCGAGTTGGCCACTCTATGTGGACGATAATGCGTAACCGAATAGTTGTCGAGCCACATCTTCAATTCCAAGAAAGAATCAAACTCGCAACCGGGAAATATCCCGTTCTTGCCATCTACCAGATCACGGTGAGAACTCGGCCTAGCTCCAAGAGATATGCATTTGCCACCATCCACAATGGCTTCATCCGCGAGACTAAGATCCTTGAACAATGGTGTCTTGTGATCCCGCCCGAATACCTTCTTGAATGCTTGGGCCTCGTTCGGCGTGAACCCCTCCTCATCAACTTCTTCAACGGGACCATCGTCATCCGAGTTCGATGCATATGCATGGGAAAAAGGGATGGATTGGTCCATTGTCTCTTGCACATGATATTGCTCGAGATCACCCACATTGTTGTCATGGAGATCACCTTCATTGTCATCCTCCTCGTACTCATCATTCTCCTCTTCAAAATCTTCATTTCGGTTGTTTGGAGTCGGGCTCAATGTTGGCCAATCCTGTTGCGTGAAATGAGGTGCACTCATTTGATCTTGGTTCATGGGTGGGGAGTGCTAGCAACCAACAGGGAGGGGTTCCAGTTCAAGTCCAAATGCAAAGTAGACTCAACCTTCTTGGACGGAAATAACTCAAGAGCCTTGTCTAGAGATTCGACAACCGTCTCCTTGTATGCAACCCAACGTTGCTCGGAGTTCACACACATTGTCTTCCAACGGATGTGCATTCCAAAACCAACATTATGCCTTCCCTCGAACTCAACAACATCACTTGGGTCCATTCAATTCAAATCCTTCCTCACTTGTTCGAAGAGCTCCGCATAGCTAGGACTACTCTCAAACACCATGTCAAGCTCATCCGGGTCCGGCTCAACATTGCCTTTCAAAAAGGCTTCTTTATCCACATGATGAACATAAACACATGTTCTTGCCATCCCTACAATAATAAAACACACACATATATCAAGTAAGTACTTAACCAAGTTTTTGCACAAAATACATAAGCCCTAACATAGATATGAAACCACACCCCTAACCCCCACTTGACAATAACAACAACCCTAACAATAGCATTACCCTAACCCTAACCCCAACATAAAACACACATAACCCTAACCCTAGCATAGTATGAAACCTAACCCTACCTAATTAGCAAAGAAACATAACATGTTTGAACACAAATTTCCAAATTCAAGCAAAAACTAGGGTTTTCCAAAACTAGCAACATTTGAGCAAATGTGACAATTCCTATGGATGAAAAAGGGGGGATCAAAGGAGATTACCTTAAGGGAGGGGTTGGCTTCGAAATCCAAGGACAAATACTCCGGATTTGCAAGATTAGAGAAGGTTTGAGAGAGGGGAGA
>LR738709.1:660911890-660942108 GCA_902687465.1 Secale cereale | reverse complement strand
TTGCTTCAGCTTGTGGGGTGGGGTGGGGGTGTGTGGGATGGGGTTGGGGGGTGAGGGGGTGGGACCACAGAAACTGGATAACAGATTGTGCATCGCCTAAGGGAAAGGCGCTGCACATTATAAGTGTGGCGCCCAAGGGAAAGGTGTTGCACTGCTGTTTGTGGGGCTGCACCTAGCCCCAGGCTGCTACGCTGGACGGGGGTGCAGCGCCTAGGACAAAGGCGCTGCATAGTAGGGTGCAGCGCCCTACTGTTGGGCGCCACACGAAAGGGTCAGCGGTGTGATTTTTTTTGAAACCAGTTCAAACTTTGAATTGTTTTTGTCCACCGGTCAAATATGTGTGTTTTGCCGCCAGATCTGACACCTGTACGTTGGTTTCTGTAACCGACTGGCAGTTTGCCACAACAGCTCGGCAGCCTCTGTAGTGAAATAATTTCGAGTTTCAAGTGCATCATCATAGACTCTGTAGTGTTTTTTTCTTTTTGGAAAGTTTAGCGTCTTTAGTGTGGTGTGGCCGTGTGGGTTTCATTCTTCTTCTGATGGGAAAAAATGGACCACCCCATACATCGGCCTGGTACTTCAGTATACCCGTAAGAAAAATTAATCAGCCCACATTGCACATCTAAGGCCTAAGTGCAAAAACTATGAATCTGATAACTAGCTCACTTGTTCCTTCCTACGTTCTAGGTGTACGCTTTACCCAAGATATGTTCCCTCGTATGCTTAGAGCAACTCCAATGGGAGTACCCATTTTGTCCGCCGCCGTCCGTTTGCGTCAGCGCGGACAAAAACGACGGCCCAACGCAAAGACCTATTTTTATTTTGTGTCCGCTTTGTGTTCGCGCGGACCCATTTCCGGCCCAAATTTGAGACACATTTGGGACCGAAGAGGGCACAAAGCGGACGCTTTCTGCGTCTCTTCGTCCGCCTCCGTCCGCTGTCGGTCCCGCGTGGCCCACCTGCCATCCACTCACAGATTATTTTTTCTCTCTCCCCTCTCTCTCGCGCTCGCCATGGCACAGGCTCTGCCACGCCGCCGCGCTCGCCCTGCTTGGACGCCGCCGTGCTGCCGCCGTCGTGGGGCCGGGGCGAGCTACGGCGGGCGCGTCGTGCACAAGCCGCGGTGGGCACGGTGAGCGTCGGGCCTGGGGCCGGGGCGAGCGGGCGCCGACGACACGCAGAACGCGCGAGAGCTGCATCACGAGAGCGGGGTGGGGCTATGCGAGAGCTCGCTCACCATGTGTTCGACTGAATGCCGACGTGGACATGCACAAAATGCGCCTGCCTTTCGTTGGGCGTACCAACCGACCCAAACGAAAAAGCGGACGCAGACGCGCGGATGGGCGACCCAAACGGACAAAAAGCGGACAAAAGTGATGTCCGTTTGGGCCGGCCCGTTGGAGTTGCTCTTAAAGCAGTTTTCTTGTATGCTAGAGGATGGACTTGATCACTCGAAGTCTCCAACCAGCCCCACCGCAACGGCGAACCCTAGCGTTCAGCGTGATAGAAGCCGTTGACGCATTGTGCCAGGTAGGCATAAGGCGGAGAAGTGCGAGCGAGGCGGATGGCTAGTAATGCATGCACTGGGTAGAGCTAAGCACCGAGGCAGGAACTCCACCGTTCTAATTTAAAATATGATTTCCATTTTCAATTCAAAGTTTGATTTTGCCTTCAAGGCTTAACCGTGAGGTTTTTTTATTGTAGAATTGTTGCAAAAATTAAACTTACACATACATCCTATCGATAAATTTTATACTAGATGCAATGCCGGAGCAAGACGATAGGTCAGTTTGGATCCTTCTTGTGCTCTCTAGATGCCAATATTGGCACGCCAAATAATTAGAGGAGGATTCTGCCGCCGGTCATTTCCTAAGAAACCAACGGGGAAAGTTGTTGGGGCTGGGGCGAACCAAAAAATTGAAGAAGGTCCAAATATAGGCCATCACTGAAGTCTACTTCAACTTTTTTGCTGGATTGCTCAGAGTGCCAAACCAAACAGACCCTATATCTCTTCACGCAGAGGGTACAAACCATGATTGTTGGGGGGGGGGAGCGTTGGCAGTGGCGGCTGGCGGAAGAGGAGTGAACGGCGACGCTGGCTGCCCAATGATGCGAAGCAATGCATCGGGTTCGCGTGATGATCTGCCGCTCCACGCCTAAAAACGGCAAAACTAGGTGCGTCCACCACGCCACGCTCGGCTTTCGGTCGCTGCATCAGCATGAACTCTCACGAATCACAGCGAACGCCACTTGTCCACGGCTGAGCCGGCTCGACGTTGCCAGACACTGCGGTGCACGGCGGATGCGATTTCGTAGCCGCGCGTAGCGGTGCAGCGGCCGAGTGTCATGGACATTGCGTGTGCGGTGCAGCACCGGTGTCGAAGACGTGGCTGCATATCCACTAGGAATCGAACATTATGATGTGGGGAACGACGCATACGATGCCCCAGACGAGGAGACGCGCGGGAGATATTTGCTCGGAATTTTCTCTCCGGTACGTCAAGGAGCCACCCACGTTCAAGGCCGTCCACGACGAGCTCTCTTATCTTTCCTGTTGATGAAAGGGAACTTTCCTGGTGAATCGTCACCAGCTATGAAATTCGAGGGATTGCGCGTGTAACGAGCTGTGAATTCCTCCTCCGGGGTAAAGAAAACTGTGGTCTGGACAACGCTTACATTCATTTAGAAATGACTCTTGATATGCATATGTCGATCCTAAGATGTACAACTTGGGCCCTCCTACCCGAGATCTGCCGGTTTTGACACCGACAATGGTGCTTTCATTGAGACCTCCGTTGTATGCTCACGAAACGCGATCGATGGCTCGTCTCGTCATCAGGAATGAGATCACCCTCGGAAACAACCTGGCCATAGGACAGATCCTCCAGCTCAGCAGGTTCGCTATATGCGCCCGCGTGGCCTCCGGGCCGACCGCACTTCCTGCGGCCATCGAGCACCACTCCTACATCATCTCCTACCTCCCCGATCACACGACCTCAGCGGATTCCTCGTATTTAAACGAGCTACTGGATCTCATCGCCGCCCTGGGGCTTCCATCGTCAGATGAACAAATCGGACTTAAATCTAGTTAGGAAGTCAATTCCACCCCGACCACTCACCTGGTGGCTGTAATCAAGGATCGAGCTGAGGATACATCACCTCTTAAAATGGAGACTGGCATTATTCGGATCTCCGAACCCATAGAGCCGAAGACACCTCTGACACGTGGCGCACCACGCCCTTCGAGCTCTGGGACAGACGTTGGGCCCGCGGAATCTCCAAACCCTGCCAGGCCCAGATCGTCCGCACCGGAGGTTGTGCAAACCCCGGACATTACATTGGGTCGGGACTTAAATTTATCCACACTCGCCCACCATAGTACGCGCTCTCCAGGAAAATCCGGACAACCGGACATATATGACCTCACGTATATACGATAGCGTCCCTAGGAAATAGTTCATCACTTCTGGGCCAGATTCCTACTTGTTAAAAACAAGATTAAGGACTGCTGCGACGATGATACGGTGCCTATATTTCACCGCAATTGTACGTACGAGGGAGTCTTGAACGCCCTCAACCGCCGTCAAATACGGAGCTTTGCAGAACTGTCGGACTTGGTACGAAAGTACTGTGCCATGGAAAACACTTGGAAAGCCCAGAGTATACCTCTGGAACAGTTCGTCTTCGGACCATACGCCGACAAGGCGAAACAGCCATACCTTGGTAGGGCGTCCGATAACACACACAATGGCAAGAAAAACAGACCTTTCACAAGGCACATATCCGTTCTGGATGAACTATTAGATAAACCTTGCCAAATACATGCCGCCCTAGACAATACCCCTACCAACTGCCTTAGAGCATGTTGGGTACCTGGCAGGTAGCAAAGAGCGGTGAATCAATCCCCACCACCGCAACGCCGAGGGAGAAAGGCCTCGATGTCTTCACCATCTTCGAGACGTTGTCCTCAAATAACCAGCGCAAGAGAGCGAAACGCGAACTTGCATAGGTCAATCAAATCAACATTACAAGCCCATGGAACGACACGACAATCACAATCTCTGCCGAAGATGAACCACGAGTCCGGCCGGTCTGAGCCACATCCGCTCTCGTACTGAACCCCATAGTAGATGGCTTCTGCCTCACTAAAGTACTCATGGATGGTGGAAGCGGACTCAACCTCATATACGAGGACACACTTGCAAAAATGCAGGTTAAAAAATCCCGCATTGAACAAAGTAATACAACCTTACGAAGAATCATCCCCAGCCGGGAAGCCCGGTGTTCGGGAAGCATTATGTTTGACATAGTATTTGATACACCCGAGAACTACAGGTCGGTGGAACGGCTCTTCCACATTGTCCCCTTCATCAGTGGATACCACGCCCTTCTAGGGCGGGACGCTTTCTCACGCTTTCAGGCTATACCCCATTACGGGTACATGAAGCTTGAGATGCTAGGGCCCAATGGAATAATCACAGTTACAAGTGATCTGGATAGAGCACAACGTGCCGAGAACAAAACTACATCTTTAGCCCTAGAGGCATTATCTGAAACCCTCACGGCGGAAGAACTAACCACTTTCCGATCTATAGTGGACAGGGACGACATAGTCCTTGACAAACGATCGAAATCTACCTCTTTTAAGCCGGCAGATGAGATTGTAAAATTCCAAGTGCACCCAACGGACCCTAATAAAACATCATCTATTGGGGCACAACTGGATCCGGCGATAGACAACGCTTTGCGCGCCTTCCTTCACGAAAATTGGATATATTTGCTTGGCATCCTTCAGATATGGCAGGAATCACACGCAGGCTGGCCGAACACAACCTCAACATTATCAAAGGGTTCAAGCCAGTCAAGCAGTCATTACGACGATTTTCTGAACCCAAAAGACAGGCTATGGGGGAAGAGCTAGCAAAGCTATTAGAAGGTGGATTTATAAGGGAAATCAAACACCCAGACTGGCTCGCCAACCTGGTCATGGTACCAAAGAAGGACACATCCTGGCACCTTTGTGACGACTTCACAGACCTAAACAAAGCCTGCCCTAAGGATCCCTTCCCTTTGCCCCGCATTGATCAAATTATCGATGCAACCGCAGGACATGACTCGTTGTGTTTCCTCGACGCCTATTCCGGATACCGTCAAATAAAAATGAAGGAATCCGATCAAGCTGCTACGGCATTCATCACTCCGTACGGCCCTTTTGCTTTAACACCATGCCATTTGGACTCAAAAACGCTGGCATCACATATCAACGCATGATTCAAACATGCTTAGAAAAAAAATTGGCAATATAGTGGAGACATACGTTGAGGATGTAGTCGTCAAGACCAAACACGTTGAACCTTGGTGGATTATCTCCGCCTTACGTTCGATAATTTACGAGCATATGTCATACGGCTTAATCCAGGAAAATGCATCCTCGGTGTTCGGGCCGGAAAGCTATTAGGGTTCATCGTATCCCATAGAGGAATCGAAGCAAACCCAGCTAAAATCCGGGCCCTGTGACAGCTAACTACGCCAACCAATCTCAAACAAGTGCAAAAGCTAGCAGGGTGCGTAGCGGCCTTGAGCCGCTTTATCTCCAGATTAGGGGAGAAAGCGCTACCGCTTTATAGACTACTGCGGCACACATACAACTTTGAATGGACGGATGCGGCTACGGCCGGACGAGAGAAAATAAAAACCTTATTAGCAGGTAACCCAATCCTAGCCGCTCCAGACGTTAGCGAGCCAATGCTGCTTTATATCTCCGCCACTCATCAGGTAGTAAGTGCGGTGCTCGTCATCGAACGAGATGAAGAGGGACATAAATTCCCAGTTCAAAAACCTGTATACTGTGTATCCAAGGTTCTCACACTGTGCAAGTAACGATACCCCCATTACCAAAAAATTGCCTATGCGGTATTCATGGCATCTTAGAAGCTTCGACACTACTTTCAAGAGTGTTGGATCACAGTGGCATCCGAAGTACCACTTAATGATACCATAAACAATAAAGACGCCACTGGACGCATAGCCAAATGGGCCATCGAGCTCTTACCGTTCGAAATAACGTACAAACCACGCCGGACTATTAAGTCCCAGGTGTTGGCCGACTTTGTCACGGAATGGACTGAAGTCGAGCTCCCGAAAGAGTACGGATCATACTCCCAATAAGCAATGTATTTCAACGGTTCCAAAATGCTAGCCGGATTGGGGGCCAGTGTCATATTGATATCCCCAACATGAGATACAGTCCGCTACGTGTTGCAGATCATGTACACGGACTCAAACAACACGACGGAATATGAGGCACACTGCATGGTCTCCGCATGGCCGTATCCATCGGTATACGACGCCTCGAGGTGCGCGGAGACTCAAATCTCACCATATCTCAGGTAAACGGAGAGTTTGATGCGAAGAATTCAAAAATGGCGGCTTATCGAAACACCATATTAAAAATATCGGCTTGATTTCAGGGGCTAGAATTCCACCATGTGGCTCGGGACAGTAACCAGGCAGCTGATATACTTGCTCGCATGGGCGCCAAACACGACCTAGTCCCACCTAACACTTTTGTGGAAAGGTTGCTCAAGGCATCAGTAACCACTACAAAAAAAGACACATCCGTGACAATTTGGGCCGAACGAAACTTTTTTCTGTCATACTTATGACACTTCTATGTCAATAATTGTGACAAAACACGGTATCATCATAGATGTGGTGGGGTCCTACTTCTATGACAAAAAATCATGACAGAAAATGGGCTTTTCGTCCTGGGCGGGCCAGAGACGCAGCTGCATGACATTCTTTGGGCCGTCCATGACGGAAAAAACCGTGGTAGAAGTGAGGGCGAGGAAAATACGGGGTGTTCCCGGTTACGGTGGGTGGTCGGAGCCGAGCGATGCACGTTTCTCTCATACACGCACGCGCCTGCGAGGCGTTGGGCTCTAACTGAACCCGAGTGAGGCATTGGGCTCTAACTGAACCCGAGCGATTGCACCGCAGGCTATGCGTTACTGAACCCGAGCGATCAATCGATGGCTGTTAACTGAACCCAATCGAGCGATTCCTTCGCTACTGCTGCTAACTGAAGCCGATCGATGCTGCCTCTGCATGAACGATGAGCGTTGCTGGGGAAGTTTGGATGAATAGTTCCCACTGGTGGTGGCTGAACAGGACCCCATGGTGTTGAACAGGACCCCGATCGATCAAGCCGGTTGGGGCTGCATGAACAGTACCCCGTGGAGGGCTGGATGAACAGGACCACCCTGTGGAGGGCTGGATGAACAGTAGGCGGTGGAGGGCTGGATGAATAGTAGCCCGTGGAGGGGTGGTTGAACAGGAGCCGGTGGAGTAGCGCGCAGTGGAGGCTGAACAGTCGCAGGTGGAGGTCGACGGTGGATGAACAGTAACCTGTGGAGGCTGGAGGTGTTCGACGGTGGAGATGAATAGTATCCCATGGAGTCCTGTTTTCGGGTACACCACACCCATCCCGATGAACAGGACCACTGTTTTGACCGTAGCGCTCCAACACAAGCCTGTTTCCTCCGTTTTGCGGTACGCCACACCCCTCCCGATCAACATGACTCCCGTTTCGACCGTAGGAGGTCTGTTTCCTCCGTTTTGCGGTACGCCACACCCCTCCCGATCAACAGGACCCCCGTTTCGATCGTAGGAGGTCCGTTTCCTCCGTTTTGCGGTACGCCACACCTCTCCCGATCAACAGGACCCCCGTTTCGACCGTAGGAGGTCCGTTTCCTCCATTTTGCGGTACACCAGACCCCTCCCGATGAAAAGGATCCCGTTTCGACCGTGGCCGGTCGAACACAAGGCCGTTTCCTCCGTTCTGCGGTACGCCAGGCCTTGTTTCTATCGGCTGTTCCGTCCAAGCCCTCCCGATGAACACGACGACGCATTCCGTTCCGACCCAGCCGTTTGGCTCCCCATGAACACGACGACGACACTGTTTCTCCGTTTCGACCCAGTAATGTACACGAGCCATGGCCGTACGTATGCACGAGTAGGCGTTCGAGACCCCGCCCGTATGTACGTACGTGGCCGTATTTACTTTCTTCCACCTTGGCCGCTGTACGTGTGTGTACATGCTACGTGTGCGCCTCTACTACGACGCGTGCGCGCCTCTACATCGACCAGTATGTACGTACACATTCGCGACCAGAATGACAACGCTACGTACACTTCGACCAGGTGGGTCCCGACTGTCAGGCACTTCCTTGAGTGCGAAGATGTAGCTGGTGGGTCCCAGCAACCAGGGGGGTGAATTGTTTTTTTTTGCCCGGACGCACTTCCTTGTGTGCGAAGATGTAGCTGGTGGGTCCAAGCAGTCAGGGGAAATGTTTTTTCGCGAAATACGGTGGCCTGTCTGGTGAGTCCCCGATGTTAGGTGGAGGAATAATTATTTTGTGCGTAATAAGGAGGCACTTCCTTGCTGTGGCCATGGACCCAGCTGTCAGCCTCTCCACGTACAGTGCACGTCCGATGCAAAGCCTTTCCTTGACCATGTTGACCACACCGCTCCGAGAGCACCAGGGCGGTGGACGACGGTGATGCCTAGGAAGGGGACGACGCGGAGCCGGGGAAGACACGGCAGTGGAAGCCCGCACGGAGAGGAGTACGAGGGTTCACTGGTTCGGCTGCGGTGTGAGGCTGCCGTCGCCGCAGAATAACATGGGATGTGGATGAGTGGAGGGATGGCCTGGCCAGCGGTGGGAGTAGTAGGGGGCGGTGAGGCCTCCGCGGCAGCACAACCGGCCACGAGAGGCAGGAGCACGAGGCACGACCGGCGCTGGTTTGGGCGGCTGGAGCAAGAAGACCAGAGGTTGAAGAAGCACTACGGCCGTTGGATGGACATCGTACGATCACTGGAGTTAGAATCATGCATATTTACTAAGTTGACAAAGCCCTCCGTCCCCGTCAACTTAGTAGGCCCACAAGTCAGCCTGTCACTATACTGGGTTCCAGCTAACAGGGAGAGTATTCACTTTTTTTGAGTAATAAGGAGGCACTTCTTTGCGTGCGAAGATATAGCTGGTGGGTCCGAGCTGTCAGCGGCGGTAACATTTTTTTTGCGAAATACAGAGACCCTTTCGGTGGGTCCTACATGTCAGGTGGAGGAATCATTATCTTGCGCGTAATAAGGAGGCATTTCTTTGCGTGCGGCCATGAACCCAAATTAGCCTCTCCACGTACAGTCCACTTCAGATGCATGTTAGTCGTTGACCACGTTGACCAGGCCGCACCGAGAGCACCAGGGTGGTGGACGACGGCGAGGCCTAGGAAGGGAACGACACGGAGGCAGGGAAGACTCGGCAGTTGTTTCGAACGCGGAGGGGAGTACGACTGTACGAGGGTTTACTGGTTCGTCTGCCGTCGCCGGAGAATAACAGCAGGTGTGGGTGAGTAGAGGGATCTCTAGGCCAGTGATGGGAGTACGGCGGGGCGGTGAGGCCTGTGCGGCAGCACAACCGATCGCGGGGAGGAGAGAGCAGGCAGTCCTACCGACGCTTGTTTGAGCGGCTGGAGCAGGAAGAGCAGAGATTGAAGAAGCACAACGGCTATTGGATGGACATCCAACAGTCGCTGCTTGTGCATCAACCTTTTTTTAGGAAAGCGTCAAATTTATGGAAAACATCATACAACCCATCTGCCATTATTTCTAATAATTTACAGCCCATTTGCTAATTCTTAAGGTTTTTGTGGAGCCCATTTTCTTTTTGTTAGCATTACAACCCATATTGTGACCACGGTTAAAAAATTATACAAAATTTTGCATATTTCGGTGCGGTCCGAACTGTTTTTAATCCCGAAATTTCGAGTCACATTCAAACTGATTTAAAAAATAAATGTATATCAATATAAAATCCAACAAATTGTCCACGCATAAAAAATAATGCAATTTAAAATCTCGAAATGAAAAATAAATTTGAAACTAATTACCGGTTTGATGTGTTTAGAAAATGTACAGCCCATTTCTCATTACTGATAGACCATTTTCTCGTCCAGCCGAATGAAGCTCTCCTCGTCTTGAAAGATTTGCAGCCCAACAGGCCTGACAAAGCGACTTACTTGGCAAATCACAAAAAAACTGGGCTAGCCATTTTCAGAAATAAAAAAAACTACTGGGCTGGTCTGTGGTAAACATAAAAGAGAAGGCTGTCTAGACAGGCCAGAGTGCCCCGCACAGCCTAGTTGACACCCTGCTTCCATCTCAAAAACAAATTAGGGCCAGTTCTTTTGCTGGCTTTTTTGGGCTTCCAGAATAAGCTGCCCCCTACCTAGCTTATTCTAGAAGCCCAAACAAAATTTTCTTTTTAGAAGCCTACTAATCAAATCTTAACTACTAGGCTTCTAAAAAAATAAATTTAGTTGGGCTTCAAGAATAAGCTGGGTAGGGGGCAGCTTATTTCAGCTTATTCTAGAAGCCACCAAAAGAACTGGCCCTTAGATAAATGCCACTCCAATTATGTCGATTCATAAAAATGCTAGTGCAATTTCCAAACTTTGAAAATTGACACTGCAATTTCTGCAAACATTGGAAAATGCCACTGCAATTTGCAAACTTTGAAAAACGCCACTCCAGACTTCGAAAAATGCCACTGGAAATGGCATGAAATGGCATTTTTCAAAGTTTGGAAATAGCAGTGGCATTTCTCAAAAAACCAGATTTGGAGTGGCATTTATCAAATTAACCCAAAACAAAAATAACTGGGCGAGCTGCTGGGTCCCTGCTGTCAGCCGCTCGTTGTGCAATTCTCTCGTTTATTGACTATGTTGACAATGGCATGGGACCCAGATGTCAGAAATCCATTAGGAGGAGCCATTTTTTTATTGGCTTGAAATAAGGAGGCACTTGCTTACGTACTGCCATGACCTTGGCGGGTCCCTGCTGTCATCCTCTCCACGTACAATTATCTCCTGATTGTGTACGCCTCAACTTGGTAGGTCCACAAGTCAGCCTCTAAACCCGTGGAGGACAAATACAACCCATTTAAAAAAATAAAAGCCCATTCCATACGTTCAAACAGAAAGTTCAACATTCAGAGCAAAGTATCAGGATTGATCCACATATAGAGTACTGAACTTCCACGTTGACAACCATCATAGCCAAGTTAACTATCTACTCCCACTAATACTCTAGTAGCGTACAAGTACTAACTTACTCTTAGCTAACTAGACGATGTCGGCCGCCATCTGCGGTACACGCGAAACGCCGGCACCGGCGTCCTCCGCCTCGCCTCGGACTTCCTAGAGGTGCGATAGGGCGCGTTGCTTGCGCGCGTTGGCCCTTTCCATGCCGGCGTGGTCCACCGAAGCTTCGGCTTCTAAGCGGGAAACCCACTTGACGAGCTGGTAGTAAAAATCGGCGTCGCGAACGCGTGCGTGCCCGACAGCCTCCAGGGCTATTTGCCGGGCGCCGGCCTCCACGTAGTCGGCCCAGTTGCGGGCGCTTTGCTCGCTACACAGAGCGTCTGTGCGCTACTGCTCCATGTCCCGCTGGCGGCGCAAATCGGCGATACGTTGCTCCTCCGCCAAGCGATCGCGCTCCAACCACTCATGCTCCTCTGCCAGGCAGTCGCGCTCCAACAAGTCCTCGATCTCCGCATTGCCATCTAAAGACCAATAGAATGCCTCCTCCCTCCGTTTGCCTTCCAGTGAAAAACCGAACACTAGTTCTGGCGGTGATCGCCTCCGGCCTCGCCTATCGCGGACGGGCGGGGGCATGGCGGACGTGGCGAGAGCGAGGATAAGTGGCGAGCGACGTCGGGCCGGTGGGGGCTTATGAGGATAGGGCGAGTTGGTTCACGGTGCCACCATAGATGGCCAGGAAACAGTACTTATAGGAGGAAGGTAGCGCGACGGTCATCAGAATTCAATGCATAATTAAGCAGGCATGGCTTAGCGCACCAGCTTGCCGTGGAAAACTAGAGAAACTGAAATTCTGACTGTGCCGTCCCGTCCCGTCCGTGCTGGGTCGCACGCCGGCATGACGGTCAAACGAGTGCACTCGAATCATCTCCCTCCTTGTCAATAATGATTCCACGGATTTAAACGGACCGCAACAATTAAAGCGTATCTTTTTTCGCATCAGTTAGCTGCCTTAATTACGGTCAGCTGCATGCACGCACTCAAAATCACTCGCAGCCAATACGCGGAGCAGCATGCAACGAGTCGCAGCCGAGGGTATTAGTTGATGAACTTTAGCTGGGAGATAAGGCATTTGCGAACTAAAACCGCCAGGAGCGCATTAGTAGGCTAGCTAGTGATCGATCAGTAACTTGTAAACACTAAGCGAACAGATATAAGGAACTGTTAATGCATCTCAATGATTCACAGATCATGTACAAATATGTAGCTCCAAAAGCAAAGATCAGCCACAACTAAAACCAACTAGTACGATTCCCATACATAAGATCAACATGTTAATGCATCTCAATGATTCACATATCATATACAAATATGTAGCTCCAAAAGCAAAGATCTAGAAAAAACATATGTTCTTCCTACTAACATGGATGCTTCTCTTGGCCAACATTCAGTACAGACTGAAAAACAAATTTGTTTGTGAAGTCTACAATTCCTCTTGCAAACATAAGTGGTTTCACCAATAGCTGGAACCATCAGAATGAACCACACATGATGGAGGAACATCCACTGCAATATGATTTGGTCTTCTCTCGATCACACAACGAGACTATTTTCGGAATACAAACTTTAACTTAGGCAAAATGATGCCCATTGTATAATCAGACCAAAGAAATGAAGCACCTAGTGTTGGCCAATAAATAGTACAGTACTACTTTCTGCAGTCCATGAAGTGACTATCCAATCTTTCTGTGTCTATTTTCAAATGGCACTGCATGCTGTGACTATACTATTATCATGTGCAGTTCAACCAAAATTGTGGTCACTTTGTGTGTTTGCCAAATAGCAATGGGCAGACATCTCTGTCTGCACAAATATCAAGCAGCTAGTAAACATATACCCCACCTTGTATTTTCGGTTTAAACATGTCTCTTTCGCTTAGCATCATGTTTTGCACTGGAAAATTTGATACAGTCATGTTTGGCCCTGGACAATTTCATACTGAATTGATTTGCTTGTTCAGAGCAGAAATATAGCGCCTATTATTCATCAGACCAAGGATATCCATGTTCACAGTGATGGAAGAGGTGAAATCGATACAACCGAAATTGAGCATCCAATCATTGAATCCTGTCTTGCACCTCCAATGTAGGTCCACCCTGCCAATAAATTCACAAGCAAACCACTAGTATTACTCTCTAATGACAGTACAAAAAGAGTAGCAAGATAGTATCAAACCATGTACCTTCTTAATGAACAGCTCATAGTGCCACCAATTGGATATAAAGGTTTGGAAGAAAACATGCTCCTAATGTTGAACCAGTTGGACTTTTTGTGCAGTTCCACTAAACTCGAGCATCCCTATTTGCATAGATATTGAAAGTGTGATTACTATAAAAGTGGCACTAGTTGAAGCATAGACTCACAAATATAAGCATTCCAATTTCTTAATGGGAAAAGGTTTCTATAAGATGTAGCACTGGAAGATTTCCATAAGCTCTAGCACTGGAAGATTTCTACAAGAATTAACAATACAAAATGTAAAGGTAACAAGTTTCAGCATTGGTATACTAGCTGTGCAAGAGCATTAAACCAAATACAAAAGTCTGAAGGTAACTAGCATTATTAACTAATGATAGTATTAAAAAATTGCAAACCATGTACCTCCAAGGTAAATATCATTTCGAACTCGGGTGAACATGAAAAATTGCTATCCCAATCTTATCAAAGGTGTGGCTAGCTTTACTGGCAGTGTTTGAGTGAACTCTACACCCTCTATACCAATGCTGAAACTTGTTGCGCAGCTAGTATACCAATGCTGAAACTTGTTGCTCTGGGAAAGCTTGCCACACCTTATATATGTCGATACGCTAATGCAACACCATTCAAATAGTACATATATACACTAATCCACTGGCTAGTGGAACAGTGGAGTATTTTTCTATTACGGGGTAGAGTATAATGGTTTTACCGAACTGATCTCCATAAGCTAGCACTTGAAGATTTCTATAAGCATTAACAATACAAAATGTAAAGGTAACAAGTTTCAGCATTGGTATACTAGCTGGCAACAACATTAAACCAAATACAAAAGTCTGAAGGTAGCTAGCATTATGACCTAATGATAGTATTTTTTTGCAAACCTTGTACCTTGAAGGTATATATCATTTCGAACTCCAGAGGACCTGGAAATTGCTATCCCAATCTTGATAGTCGATTAAACATAAAACTTGACCAACCGAATCGAAGAAAACAGCCGGATAATGAGGTGCCCACTCTTGACCTTTCCTCTTGTCTTCATAATTTTTGTGCAGTTTAACCAAAATAAAGGACATCAGCGCCTTGGCATTTTGGTGACACTGTACAAAAAAATTGACTTATCTCATGAAAGTGAGGTGTGTAATCTATAAGCATTAACAGTGCAAAAATCTGAAGGTAGTAACAAGTTTCATCGTTGGTATACTGGTTGTGCAACAACATTAGAATGCCTTAGCTGAAAAATCTTTAATACATCCACAATCAACAGCTAACCCTGAAATAATCCAGAGACATTAAATGGCGTTGCTTAAATTTATCGGTGGCATTAGAGTGAGTGCGACATTAGTTAAATGTGGCATCACTTTAGCAGCAGCATTGGTTGACTTTACCGCTGGCGTTATACTAACAGCAAAAAAATTGGCAATAAGAGCATGGGAGACCCATTCGTACAGTGGGCGCACCAGTACGATGTACCTCCACAGATGCATAGAGTGGTGAGGGAGGCATGGTTGCCCAGAGCAGCAAATATCCAGGCAACATATGTGGATTACGTCCCATTTTTGTTATGTTCAGCCACCTTTTTCCTATGTGAGGACAACAAACCGATCGACATGGTCATTCTCTATTGCATTGTCATGCCTTTCTACCCTTCTTCAACCAAGAGACACTAGACTCGTTCCTTAGCTACTGATTTTCCCCTTTTCAACCTAGATGCGGGTTCGATGCCTACTCTCTTGGACACTACAGTCTCCCTTCCTTTCCTTATTCAACCCAGACATGGATTAGTCTGCATGAAGTAGGGTTTCCTTTAATAGTGCAAATAAAATTTTTCATCTGCGTGACCAGCAGAGCAGAGGATAGCAAATTAGGAAGATGGTGGAGTGGAAAAAGATCCACATGCAGCGACGTGGCAGATGGGGCAATAGAACAAGGGTATGGTTCGAAAAGAGGTAGCATACCTGAGGGTCAGCGGGAAGTGGCTTCGCTCGTGGTCGTCGTCCTCCGCACGCACTACGGCAGCGAGCTTGGGGACGGAAGCCATCCCGTGCGGGTGCTAGGTCTGAGAGGACGGCCTTGTCGTCAGTGCGTGACCTCGCTCGCCGACGACGAGTGCCTCAACGCTGCATGTCCTTTTCTTCCCTGACGGATCTGTGACCACCGGTGAGGAGGGAGAGAGAGGCCATCTTTTTTAGATCTGGAGATAGGGTGATAGTGTGAGAAGCAAGTGGGCAGCTCTTAGCAAGAAAGCTCTGAAGCTCCAGCCTATATATCTTATTTATACTACTAGTACTAGAGGTGGAGTAGTGGTAGAGTAGTTTATATTTTCTCTGCAAACAGTACCAGTTAGTCGTGCTTCAAAACTGAACGGCACGCCATTAAAAAAATAAAGGTGGATAACTAATGCGGCACCTCGGGCCAACGCGGCCAGATCGCATTTTGCACGAGAAATTACAGACCATGTTTCGTTGACATGTGATCCCGTGTACCAGATGAATGTCTCCAAGTTCGACCACCGTGATGCTAGGTGCGAGCCGAGGAACACTGTTGGAGAGACCCCCCTCATAATTTTCCTACATTGGTCGTTTGATTCATAGGATAGAATGCTATATGATTTTTTTCCCTATGTAATGATGTTTTAATTGGCAATCTAGCATCCACTCCAACTTTTGTTTCACTTCCTTTGATCCTACGAAGAGAGTACTTGCTCTAAATGATGTGTTGCTGCAAGAGCCACCTATATTTATCAAGCATGCTCTAAAAAGGTGGACCAGCTTTGGCTATAGTAGTACTGTCGGTTAGTAGGTGACCTTGCGCTTGGCTCTTCTCCTCTTCTGGAAGTCGAACAATAATGATGGTACTACTTCTGGCAATCTGACACCAAATGAATTGTTGCACGTCCACTGCTTGTAAGCAAAAGTTGCTCCTTGTGCTGCGAGCCACCGCGCATGCGTTGGCGAGTGCGAAGGCGTAGTAAGCAAGCTTCTCGTCATTCTGCGAGTTGACGGGACACATCAAAGTTACGTACTCTGTCATTAGTACTCTCTTCAAATATATTTTTATTAGTACTCTCTTCAAAAAGGGCCGACCATGTCCATGGCTACCATCACGTTCTCTGTCATTGAGTATGTGCACTATTCACGTGCCATCGAGGAGAAAAATATATTCCGTAGTACTAGGTGCCATCGAAGTGCACGACTCACTTACGCACTGCATATCTCCATTTTCTTGCATGACACGCCACCTTGATGCTAGATGTCACGCGTGTCATGGGGGCATATAGTATGATTTTGAAAAATGGAGGCATATAGATGCCCCGCGTGTCGGCAACAGGATGATCAAAGCTCATGTCTTAAACGAAAGAGTGGGAGAACATAGATTCCCGACGACCGAGAAGGAGCTACAAACCTCGGGGTGGAGTGTCTGCACTCATAATATTTTATATTATTCAGCGATAACTAATGCGGCACCTCGGGCCAACGTGGCCAGATCGCATTTTGCACGAGAAATTACACACCATGTTTCTTTGACATGTGGTCCCGTTCCAACATGTCAGTGAGATGATGGCGAGTCCTTTTGTAGAATTTCCGAAAGGACGTGTAGGCCGGGGCGCCTCTTCGTGTACCGTGGCAAACTGGCAACCGTCCACCGACTCTTCGCCTTTCCCTGTCGATTTGGAACTGCTGTCGCACGCTCTTCCTCCCTCATCCATTTTCCTTCACCCTTCCTTCTGCCATTGTTCGATCATCTTCTCCATGGAGGGAACAAGCCGGAAACGACCCCGTTATTCTTGCCCCGATCTGAATGATGACGTGGTGGGGGAACTCATTGATCGGTGCGACGTCATCACCTCAGCTGGCATGGCAGGTTCGTTCAAGATCATTCTCGACTCAACTAATAACATCATTACAAGGAACCCAAGGGTCCAGGAGCGGTTTGATCTCCCCTACCTTCTTCGCCGTGACCCTGCTGACCGGCGCGGGGACGAGGGAAGCCTTGCCTTGTGCAAGTTGATGCCGCTTAATAATGATACGTATGAAGTTAAGATGCCATCACTTGAGGGCAAGCATTGAGCAGACGCAAATAGAGATTGGGTTGTTTATATTGGGTAAAATTGCGAGTGGGAACTTGTGAATGCGTACACTCATTAGCGGATTCCACTTCCAAAAATCTCCGAGTGCCCTGAGGTTGAGCACACAGATGATCGACGTACGTTCAAATATGATCATGGTGACTGTCGTCTACAGAAGATAGCAATTTCTTGAGTTCCCAGCCGCTCTTGGAATTACAAGAACTATAAAGTTGTTGCTATCTTCGACAAGTTTGTTGCCGTCCTTCATGGTTCTACTAGATGGATATTGCTCAAAAATCAGTTTCTAAACACGGATGTGTACTGTGATGCAATTGAATACGAGAGGCTTGTGTTTCCTGCCACCACTCGTGGCACTGTTTTTGCATGGGATCCTTATTGTTTCGGTACGTTTGTCTTCCACCGTAATTATAATTGTTTCATCCATATGCATGCGAGTTAGCAAGTTTCCTTCTCTACTAATTAACCTTCTTCTTGTGTTTCCAAGGTCCTGTGAACATTCCACCACCTATACTTGAAAAAATTTATAACCAAGGGGGAGATGACGATGGTGATGATCACGAGCATGAGGACGAGCGGGGCCCATATGCTCACTGGCGGCTGTCAACTAATTCGAATGGATCACCACTTCTTGTCTAAATACAACCCACTACTGATGTTACTACTGAGGGAGCAGGTGTTGTCTCCCATGGTCACACTCTTCGGACCTATTCCAACACCCGTTGCATGGTTATGGATACTAGTGTGCTAGCGCCAACACCTTCCCCCTGGTATAGTATTGATAGTCTTGGAGCAAACTCGCTCTTCCTTGGACAAAACTATCCAATGATGGTGAAAGGCGATCCAACTGATGTTGATACAACGGTACTACCATTTATGAGAAGCAACTGTATCTACACGTCGGACATTGCGGTGGCTCCCCACCCTGGTCGTGATATAGTAGGCCGCTTCAGCCTGGATGATCAGTCCTGCGTTGGTCTCGAGATTGACACTAGCTGGCCCTTCCCAGAGAATCACTTGTGGTTCAATGCAAGCGTTTCCAACGCCGGGGATTGGTTGAGTTGAAGTTCATTTCATTGCTTGTTATTTGTTGTGTGATGAAAACTTTAGTATTTATAATGTATCCTCGTTGTCGTTGTGGGTTGATGACCTGTTGTAGGTAATAAAATGATATGCCTGTGATAAACTTACTAAATTTATGAATGGCTTTCGAGTCGCTTCTCAGAGTGGGTGTTGCGACGAGGAAAAAATATATTTTCCGAATACATAATTGTACGTGCATTGCAACAGGTTATCGGATGAGGCCAATCAACAATAGTACACTATTTGTACTAGGTTCACATGCGGCACTATCTCTACGTCTACGTACGTAATACAACAAGTTTTAAACTTGAGACCAGCCACCCATCCTCACAAAGAACACTTTTTAACCTAGCACAGACTCCAAGAAATTTGGCCACAGTGTGAGGTGGGCCATATGTTAATGTGTTCGCTGTACGTAACCAGCACCTTGAATCCTCGATACTACTACTATAAGTAGTAGGAGTAATAGGGTGGCATGGGCCAGAACAAGCATTCACGTCTAGGAGTACGGTACACGCCACCAGCACGACTTCCATCTGACACCATATTTGTTGGAGTCCGTGCTACAACAATATCTTCAACCTCGTCGTTTCTCTAACTCAGCCATCGCGCGGCGGACGAGGTGGGGGTTTGCCGATAGTCGGTTTCCTCAACTGCGGTCCCACTTGTAAGGCCAACTCGAACGCACGACCCCAAACGAACCTCCGTTTTTCCCGGATTCTGTCCGTTTGGGTAGGGCAATGGGGTCGTGTTCGGGCCATTTGTCGGATGCGGTGGCCGTGCGCCAAACGCGCGGACGCATCCCGGCCGCGTACATTTTTCTTTGCAAACACATATTTTTTTTTCATCATTGATTTTTTGGTACATGGAAATACATCACCAAAATTGTGACTAGAAAAACAAGAACCACAAGAATACATTTTAGAAGATATCCAACTTCCATAACTGCTCCTGTAAGTTGGATTAGTGCCTTCTTGATACATTCATTGTTGATCTGCGGAGGCTCGATCCTGCGTGCTTCTTTCTTCTTCAAGTGTAAAGAAGTAAACGTGTCTAGCCTCTATTCTATCAATAAGTGCACTAGTCTCATCTCTAGCCTCTATGCTAGCTAAAAGTGCTAGAACATATACTAAATTGCGCTCTATCAATATATCGTTGTACTCTTCTTCCCAATACCAAAACTTGCATTCATTCTACACAATAAATTTTTAAGTTAGCACAAGTAGTCTAATCCGAGAGCACAACCGAAGATTTGGTCGAGTTCTTCCTCCTTTTACCGACACATGGGACATCCAGCATCCAGGTCGTGTCATGCAAGAAAATAGAGTGGTAGTTGAAGCCACGTGATGTGCATCTTGGGTTAAACTGTAAACAGAATCTTACTACTCTTGAGTAACTCCAAAAGAGGCCACCGAAGATCTTTATTGGATTTGGTTTTCATCACCAGCACGTCGAGGTGAAAGATGTGCAGGTTCAGTCGGTCCTCTTGCGTTTTCACTAACATGTGAGACCGCATATGAGCAAACAGACGATGGGCTCCGCGCGTCTGCTGGCTAGCTGAGAAGATAGATAGAGGAGGGCTGAGCACGGACTCCAGGAAATTTGTTCTACGTAACCAGCACCTCGATATAATGGGGTGGCATGGGCCATAACTAGCATTCATGTCTAGCAGTATGGCACACGCCACCCACACGAGTCCCATCCGACACCAATTTTCTTGGAGTCCGTGCTACAGCCATCTCTTCTCCCTACAATTTTCTCAGCCACCGCGCGGTGGGCGGGGTGGGGGTTTGCCGATAGCCGGTTTGCTCAACTGTGGCCCCACTTGTAAGTGAAAGTGCAACACATCACACATTCCCCCTTGAGCGGCATGCCAGACCAACCATGTGGGGGTGCGACGCGAACACGGCAGGCTTTTCCTTTTGAACTTGTAACTTGTAAAATTTGGTTCTGCTCCATGGCGCGACCGATAGATAGAAATAACAATTTTCCCTAGAGTAATGAGAAGTTTGGTTCTGGCGCGGTTCATGCATGGAGTACGTAGGAAAATTATGAAGTTGATGCGAAAGGTAAGATAATTACTAGTAGTACCATATACTACTACATGGATTTGACGGAAAGATAAAGATACATACAGATCCATCAACGACATCCTCACGCCCTAGTGCACCGACTCACCAACCAACATGTGAGGAGCAGCGGCGTTGGCGGCAAGCTCAACGTGCTTCTGAACAATGCCGTCCAAGGTTGCCCTGCGGTCCAAGAAGGCCAATGTCCTATCGTCCTCCTCTTGCATGTAGTAGTCCTTGTGGACGATTTGCACGTAGACGTGGGTGATTATGTCGATGGTGTCTTGCTGCGCTAGGTGCTGCGCGGCGAGCGCGACCTCGAGGTGGACCTTCTCCGACGCGACGGCGGGCAGTCGCAGGGCCACCAGTGCGTCGAAGAGGTTGTCACCATAGAGGCCGTTGAGGGTGGCAAGCAAGGCAGAGCCTGGGCGCGTGGGCTGGAGGCGTACGTCAAGGTCGTCCACGAGCTTCTTGACGACGGTGAACTTGTCGAGGAAGCCGACGAGGACCTCATCGAACAAGGAGACAAAGCTGTCGTCCAAGCGGCCCCTCGCCCTGGCGGCCTCAAGCACTACCTGGAGATGTTCCTCGGTGCCGGGCCGCAGGCCGGCGTTGTGGACCATCTGGCACAACCGGCTGATACTTGTGCTCATCGCCTCCATGGGTCTAGCTTCTAGTCAACTGATCTTGCGATTGGAGTGATCACTCTAGCCCTTGGGTGCGTAGGTGCGTAGGATTTCATAGATTGGACTGGCGGGAGCCTTTATAAGAGAAGTGCAGATTGCGTTGAATTCACGTGCGTGTTGGCCATCTACTCCTCGCCCCTCTACTGCACTTGCCTTTGGCTGTATGACAGGTTGGCCAGCCACTCGTTGGGCCCATGTGTCATACACCCAAAGGCAGGTGCAGTAAGTCAATGAAGCTGCGTCCCCCTCCGTGACCGTGCATGCTTTCAATGACTTGAGACTACCAAAAATCACATGCAGTGGTTAGTTAATTGCATGTAATCCTATTAAGTAGCAAAAAGACATTAAGTTATATCGCCGATAGGAATAATACAATACACCATGTATTTATTTACAGAGGGTGTAGCCCATTTTTTGTGACATGCATTACTAGATATTGCTAGTCAAATACTAAATCCAGATGGACGTGGTAGTACTACTAAATCCAAACGGTGGTGCTAGTACTAGTAGTAGTAGTACTACCAATGTAGTAGCACTGTACTATCCGTTGGTCAAATTATTACGTGCTGCTCCTCACAGAGAAGTGACAAGACCGTACGCCGGAGATGAGACCTGAGTATAGGCGCCGTGTTCGGCATACCATAGTCAGCCTCACCGTCTGCAGTCACTATCACCATGGCTGTATACCTAGCCTGCTTACAACTAGCCGTGTTCGACATAATTTCCCATGCGTAGATGCCCGTGCATTGCACGGAACACCAAGATTGGGGGGTGGACGGCGCCGGCAGCGGCTATCGCGCCAGATTTTTCCATGGCCTTCTAGATATGGTGGGGAGGAGATAAGGCTGATTGTGAAAGACAAGGAGTTGTTTGTAAATAGGGAATAAGTGCGGGCATCTTTTTGCAAAACTGGAGAAGTTTGGTTTGTATGCGTCAGATCTAGATCCGAGGGCTATTGGTGAAAGATGGCAGGCACAACATCATCACCAACTCAGGACCTGTTTGATTCACAGGATTTTGAAAACGCGATAATAGGACACATCAATATTACAAGTTTCAAACTGATATTACAAATGTTAGGAGTAATGCTGCACCTACGAAGAGGGAATTACTCGAAAGTTTACGTAAGAACTTTCGTTACTTTAGGTGGATGCATCATTATCGTACAAACTAAAATCCACCGCCCTGACAAGTCACAAATGGGCAAATAAGTTTTCGAGTCTCTGGCCACTTGATGTTTCAAAAACAAATTCAGCTTTAGACGCTTGCGGTGATCACCACGCCATTCATTGTTGCGCAGAGAACGCCAAGCCTCATTACCTTGAGCACACTTGCCTCTAGAACAAAGAACCTGACCAATTTAATCTCAGATGTGCTGCCTCGATAGTCGACCAAATCAATTTCTGTAAGATGGAGATCAAGGCATTCGATGAGATTGTTATAGTGCAGCACATTTTTCACTTTCGGGTCTTTTTTAATCTGGAAAAGAAGAGAACATATTAGAGCAGCTGGATGTATAAGATTGCCGTGTCATCAAGAGGTACCAATATCATTCTGTCATATGATAGGGTTGGCTGGCTAGTCATATTTTTTCACTCACTCTCTCTCTCTCTCTCTCTCTCTCTCTCTCTCTCTCTCTCTCTCTCTCCTCTCATTTACCTAGGAGTACATGAAGAGCTTGGGCATTTGTTGCCTTCCACTATGTGACTGATGCCATATTTCGCAAAAGTATGCCACATAATATGCATCAATGTCAAATCAAAAGATTTTGGCACCGCTCTCGCGATGTGAGAGAGTTGGCACCGTTGTGCACACAGACCCACATGTATAAACAAATCAATCAAACCAAGTACACCAGCCTCTCACTCTCCCAAACAAGTGTTTTTTTATTGCCTCAGTCCTCAATGCACCCTCAATTTACTAGCGTGCGGGGTGCTACCACGAGTGGTTTCAACTTTTCTTACTTCACCGCGTGTCAGATGGGCCTCTAGTTTACTTATTTTTACCCACTGCCACATGGTCCAGCACACGAAGATACAGAACACGAGCTGACAAGGCAGCATGTGGACTGGTTGACCAGTCAACTAAACAATATACGGAGCTATACGCTGACACAGTGAGCGTATAATCCGTCGGTATAGAGTGTTCGTGTGAGAGGGGAGGCCCGTGAGAGATAGCAGAGGGACAGAGAGAGAAAGAGCTACTCCCTCCGTTCGATAATGTAGTTCCAACATTTTTTTAAAAGTCAAACTTTTGAAACTTTTACCAAGTTTATAAAGAAATTACTTATATCTACAATACCAAAGATAAATGATAGTATGAAGTAAAGTACATGTTGTGATGAATCTAATGATCTTCCCAGATGTAAATGTTTTTCTCCACATATACCTGGTCAAACTTTTTTGAGGTTTGACTTTTCAAAACATCCATATGCTTATGGACGTGAGAGAGTCCGTAACTAGAGAGAGAGAGAGAGAGTGAAATAGAAAGAGTGAGTGAAAAAAGTGTGTGCGCGTGTGTGAAAGAGACATGGACAACACTCGATAAAAGTCGAGAAAAAACGTGTGTGTCTTATGCAAACATATCACACATGCATCTTCGACAACGGAAGCAAGGTGAGGAGATAGTGTGTGGTTGATTGCAACCGAGAGAGCAAGACCCCTAGCACTTGGCCAAGAGGGGTCTGACAAACAAGGGAGAGAGGTCGAGAGAGACATACGGAGAAAATGCAGACATGGGGAGGAGAGAGTGTATATTTGTCATAGAGAGATCCCCTGGAGATCGTGATGGGACTACATGGGTGGGAGATCGAGTGACAAGGTGTGTGCGCGATAGAAGATACCCCGAGAGATATCAAGATAGACGTATGGATGGAAGGAGACAATACGTGTGTTCCTGATGGCTAGTGAGAGATAATCATACTTAGGGGGGAGTGCTTACGCCTATGATGGAGTGAGGGATTATGGTACTTATTAGGGGGGTGCGTGTCACATAGAGAGAGAACAAGGGCGGAGAGTGTTGGATGGGTCTATATGTATAGCGCGAGCGAGACATGTGTATGTGTGAACCAGGGAGATATAAAGTTTGAGAGAGATTGAGGAGCCCCGATAAGGCTGAGTGGTGCGTCAGATAGCTGAGAGGGGGAAAGAGATATTCCATCCACTCGATAATGCAGTGCATGTAATTTTTTTAGAAGTCAAACTTTGGAAACTTTGATCAGGTTTACACAAATGTTATTTATATCTTCAATACCAAAGATACATCATACGAAACTACATCTCATGGTGAATCTAATCGTATATGTTTTCCATTCCAGATGTAATTGTTTTTCTCCACGTACATGGTCAAACTTTGTGATGTTTGACTTTTCAATA
This sequence comes from Secale cereale, assembly GCA_902687465.1. NCBI lineage: Eukaryota > Viridiplantae > Streptophyta > Magnoliopsida > Poales > Poaceae > Secale > Secale cereale. The sequence goes on along the minus strand of LR738709.1, from coordinate 660,917,453 downwards.
AATCAATATGCTATGGACCAAGGAGAGTGCCTAAGTCGAGAGGGATCAAGTGCGTGTGAAGGAGAATGAGTAAGTGTGCAAAAAGAGTATGTGTGTGAAAGAGAAAGTGACAACAAACGATAAATTAGAGAGAGAGATTGTTTTTTCATTTCTAAGGCAAACATATCACGCATGCATCTCCGAGATAGAAAAGCGAGGCGAGGAGATACACGAAGATAGCTAGTGGGTGATTGTTTGCAACGGAGAGAGACACCCCTATAGCACATGTCCAATAGAGGTCTGGCCAACAAGGTACAAAGATCGAGAGGGACACATGGAGAACATAGACGCATGGGGAGGGCGAGAGGGTGTGTTTACGATAGAGAGACCCCCTCGAGATCGTGAGGGTGCTATATGGGTGGGAGATCGAGGGAGGTGCGTGAAAGATGCCCCGAGAGAAATCGAGATAGACCATGCACATGTTTGTGATGGAGACTAAGATTAGCTAGTCATATACATATAGGGAGGACTGCGTGTGCATACAATTGAGTGAGAGACCATCATATTTGGCTAGCTAGGCATGAGATTGTGTGTGTGCGTGTGAGATGGAGAGAGAACGAGGGAGAGAGATAGAATTTTAGATGGGTCTATCGAGTGCGAGTGAGATATGCATGTGTATGTGTGACCCAGGTAGATGGAGAGTTTGAGAGAGAGGCGGAAGAGCTCCGAGACGACAGAGTGGTGCGTGGGAGAGTTATGGGCAACGAGCCAAGGAATTTGTGTGCGAACGATGAGTGCACCCAAGATATCTAGCTTGGACTAGAGAATCATACATAGTGTGCGAGAGAGACCTATAGATGGAGTATATATGCATGCGAACTAGAAAGACCCCCTCCCCCCACGCACACACACAAAGAGAGAGAGAGATAGATGGAGAGAAAGAGAGAGGACCAACAAGGTTTGTGTGTTGGATGCGTGCGACAGAATTGAAGATTGTCGGCGAGAGAGAGAGAGAGCACTAGTAGATAAAGGGTCATCAGACCCGGTTCATTTGGGCCTTTAGCCCCGGTTCCAGAACCGGGACAAGAGGGTCGGTACTAATGCTCTGACCCTTTAGTCCCGGTTCAATCCAGAACCGGGGCAGAAGGGTGTCCACGTGGCCGGTGCACCGAGTCCAGGCAGGAGGGGCTTTAGTCCCGGTAGGTGGTACCAACCGGGACCAAAAGGAATCCACGCGTCAGCATTTCTGTGGCTGTGGTTTTTGTTTTTTTTTGAAAGGGGAGGGGGGGTTTTAGGTTTTGGGGGGTTAATTTAGGTGTTTCATATATTGTGTTAGCTAGCTAATTAATAGAGAGAAGTGTCCTCTCTTATGTCCGTGCTTCGTCGACGCTACATACTACGCATACGTATATAGAGAGGACTAGAGTCACGCTAGCTAGCTAGCCACCTCTCCTTCTCCGAGAGATTGGTCGAACAACAAGTTCTCGTATTTCTATCCGACACTACCGGGCACATATATACAATAATTATCTCTTACAAAAATAATCTCCTAACATATGGATGCATGGTCCACATAGTATTCTCCGTCTTCAGCGATCACGTGTTCAAGGAAGAATGCCGCCAATTCCTCTTGAATTGCTCGCAGACGATCTGGTGTTAGGAGTTCATCCCGCATCCGAAACATCTAATTTGAAGTAGGGGGTCAATACATGAAATGATGATATAAATTTGTGAATATTATTGATTGCTTACGCACTTCAAATTGTTCATCAGTGTAGCCCCGCTCACAGGTCATGTGGCGGATGGACTCGCAAATGTAGTATCCACAATAATCATTCCCGAGTTCCTGCCACAACCACTTTACAAGAAATAGAGGTCAATCAAACTGATAAGCAAGAATGCCAAATTGGTATTGATGAAACTAGCGCTTGAATCAAGATATAGGAGATGCGCGCGCAGAACATGCTACTATATAGTACTTACTTTCGGGTATCTAAATTGTAGCTTCTTCGGCAGTCCCGGAGCTTTTTTGGTGAATATTTTCCAAGCCCTGCCAGACAAAGAAAACAATTAGTTGATATCAGAAATGAAGTTGCTGATATATATGCATGGTGGATAATATTGATCGATTTAACTTACCTGGCTAGCATTTGAGTCATGTCCGCATACTCCTCGGGATCTTTACGTTTAGAGTCGAAGACAGTTACTACTCCCTTCTCAAGCTTAATCTCTAAGAGAATATAGTGGAAGCTGCGCACGAATGCATGAGATCATCAATTACATCACTATAACCTTGACTGATATATAAGGGAAACCAAATATGCACAAGACATTAACACTCACTTGAAGTTGTAAGGAAAGAGTATTATATCTTTGTTTTCATTTACCACCAACGATTGTAGCAAGTTGGTCTCGGTATCGTCGGGACGCAATTTAACCTCGGTTGCATCTATGAGGTATGTGTTAATAAACCCAATATCACCTACTTGTCTTTTCTTCAATTCGACGATCTTCAATCTGCATAATATAGTGAGGATAATTATAAATACATGCAATGAAGATCAGCTATATAGAGAGACTTAATGAAAGAAGTAGTACTACTTACAGACAGTAGCAGGTGACCGTTGTTTTATCGAGGGCCAATTGATTGAAAAACTGATAGAACTCCTCAAATGGAACAGGCAACAGGTCAATTCCAACGAGGTCATGCTCCGGTTTAACTCTCAAATACAAGTTATTCCTCCCCCCAGACTCTCTGCAGATTTTCAAGTACCAATCATGCAATCTTCGCATATTCGTTGATAGAGATCTTTCATTTTTGACGAGAGGCTTTTTGTACTCGTATCTTTCTATCTGCACTTCCAAGAAATCATAGTGTACATCGTCGGACGCGTAATCTGCAAGATTGGTATAACCGGGCACCATCCTCGGATCATTAGCGACCATGTCGCTAGACACCTTGAGCGGGGGGCACGATTGGTCCGCTTGTTCGCCGAGCTGGGCAATTTGTTTCCCAGCTCGCCCTTCTGCTAACCTCTGATCACTTTTAGTACTTCCCGACCGCTTCGCTGCTTGATATGTCTTTTGGATCATGCGGTCATAGTTGTCCTGCGGCTTACTTTGCGCTGGGTGCTTCAGGGCAGCAAGAGTGCACTTTGCTTTCACCGCATCTATCTTCTCCTCCGGAGGTGGATGTCTCTGTGCTTTCAACCCTTCAAAAAAGTCCTTCACTTGGCCTTGAGCGATCTTCGTGTTTTCCTCGTCGGACCTCTCGTACGGTAACTTCTCTAGAGGCGTGAGAGAAGGACCGAATCTGCATCGCCTCCCGCCTCTGGCTGTACTGGTAGACGTCACCGGACCAGACGAAGCGGATGTCTTTTTTACTTGCTTACGCGCCGGAGTAGGAGCAGCCGGAGCGGCGGCAGGTCTCTTCCGCCCTTGCTGATTAGGCGGAGAAGGAGGAGCAGGCTGGCTGCTCGGGCGCGCCGGCGGCGAAGGAGGCGGAGTGCCGCCACGCGCCGGAGAAGGAGCCGGAGTGCCCTGATGGTCACTCGCCGGAGGAGGAGACGGTGGAGGAGGCGGAGTGTCCTGACTCGCCGGAGGAGGAGGAGGAGGCGGAGGCGTCCAGTTGAGAATGTTGATTAGGTCCTTCCGCCATAGGCATGGAGTCTTCAGTGAAGAACCCAGCCGAGTCTCCCCTTCACCGGTAGGGTGGTCAAGCTGGAGCTCCTCAAATCCCTCCGTTACTTCGTCGACCATCACCCTAGCATATCCTTCTGGAATCGGCCGGCAGTGAAAAGTGTCGTCGGGTCCAGAAGGATAAACAGAGCCAGCAGCCGCCTTGACCTTCATATTCATCCACTGTGCCATAAGGTGGCAATTTTGTGCCTGCGTGATAGCATCCACAGGATTCCTGGCAGTAGCCGTCAAGGCAGGCTCTGGCTGAAGCAGCTCGGTGGAAGCCACGCTGCTTCTCCGCTTAGATGGCGGGGTAGCTTCGGGGGAAGCTTCGGCAATTCTTTTCTCCCGATTTGCTTCCCGTTCCTCTATCGCTTGTATTCTGGCCCGCAGCGCCTGGATTTCGGTCGGCTCCATTTTCTTCCTCCTGTCGTGGCATTTGTAGCCTCCTGCGTCCGGAAACCCAGCATGCCACGGAAGGGAGCCTGGCATGCCTCGTGTCCGTCCAGGGTGCTCAGGATTCCCGAGGGCCATTGTCAGCTCGTCGTTCTCTCTGTCGGGGATGAACGTCCCTTCATGCGCTGCTTTTATATACTGTCGCATCTTCCTGAGTGGTGTTTCCAATTGCTTGTCCGTCCAAATGCACCACCCTGTTACAGGGTCCAAGGTTCCGCCAGCCCCGAAGAACCAAGTCCGGCAACGTTCTGGCCAGTGCATTGTCTCTGGTTCGATCCCTTTCTGAAGCAGATCATTCTCAGCCTTGGCCCACTTAGGCCGGGCTACGAGGTAGCCGCCCGACCCCGTGCGATGGTGATGCATCTTCTTCGCAGCATTTATCCGGTTTGTCTCCGACATCTTCTGACTCTTTTCCGACTTCTTATGGGCCACAAATGCGGGCCAGTCATCTTTGATCTTCTCATATATGCCCACGAATTCTTGAGTCTTTTTATCTTTGACAAACTTATTCAGTTTTTTCTTCCATGCCCTGAATTGGTCTGCCATCTTCGAAAGTGCAGCAGACTTGATTAACTCCTCTTTAACTGGGTTCGACGGATCAACCTCTCGCGGTAGGACGAAATTTGACTTCAGCTCAGTCCAAAATCTTCTTTCTGCATATCAGTGACATGAGTCACCTGAGCGTCGTTTGCAGCCGGCTTTAACCATTGATGGATGCTGATCGGGATCTTGTCCCTAACCAGAAACCCGCACTGATTAACAAATGTGTTCTTTGTCCGGATGGGTGAAATCGGCTCGCCGGAGCGCGAGATTTCTGAGATCTCAAACTTTTCATCCGGCCTCAACTTTTTCTTCGCTCCTCGTCTCTTTACCGAAGATTTGCTCGATCCGGAGGGCTAGAAAAAGGAACAAAGACGAGAGTTAATGAATGAATCAATTAACTAGTCAGCACATGCTTAACTAACATATATACCTCCTGGCCGGACTCGGTTCGGTCACCGGAGCCAGCATCACGGTCTCCTTCTTGCACCGGCATTGGGTCACCGGAGCCGTCCTCACGGTCTACTTCTTCCATGTGCATTGGGTCACCGGATCCATCAATATCATAGCCTAGATCTTCCAGCTGCAGCTCTTGTTCGACCCTCGACTGCTCGGCGATCCACAAACCCTAGACCCCCTCATGTCATATTTTGTCTAGTGTCAAAGGATTCAACAAAACCAATACTTCATCATTAGGCGAAAGTAAAAGTAGCATGATGGTACGAAGCTCTCCAAAGTTGTTTTGGAACGGAGTCCCCGGATAAGATAATTCGTAACAAAAGACGGATTATCCTATCAGGAACTCCGTTCCAAAACATCTTTGCATAACTTCGTACCAACATGCCTCGGTTACTTCTGGCAAATGATGAAGTCATGGAATTCTTCAATACTTTGACACTAGCTAGGCAAC
>LR738709.1:660885755-660898059 GCA_902687465.1 Secale cereale | reverse complement strand
GGGGGGGGGGAAGGAGGTGGAGGAGGAACCAAGTGCTGTTCAAGAAAGAGAAGCCTTACCGGGAAGCAAGCAATATATGAAAGCTAAGTTATTAGAATTTGACCAGCTCAAATTTTTAAAATTTTAGTTGTCTTCCTTGAACAATCACACTTTGTATGGAAAACCTGTGCGCGAAGGAACCTACCCGTAGCTTGCCGCACCCTTATCTTGTTTCCGAGTTCGCTCAACGATTTAAGTGAGCTGCGACAAGTGTCGCGCCCTTGCTTCGTTTCCGAGTACGCTCAGCAAGCTAAGTGCATTGCGACTAGCTGCGGCAAGGTTGCTTGCCGGTGAGACCTTAGCCAGCAGGCTGCTCAGAGTCCAGCACTCAGCGCTCGCGGCAAAGGCCCCTTGCCGGCAGGCTCCCCGGGAGCGTAGGGTGAAAAACATACAAAGTCAAGGATTAAGACAAGGAAGATAACATTGCACTGATTGATCAAAATGAGATAAATATCTTACAAAGGATAACTTGTCGCAATGGACTAATGAGTTCATAACACCCTATGCAGCAACAAAAAAGAGATAAAGATAACGGAGGCCTAATCTACGCGGTCGCCCTCGATCCTGGAGATCTTAGCCACCTTGGCAATGATGTGGGCGACCTGCTCCTTCAGAGCCTCCATGTCCGCGTCAGCCAGCAGGCTGCGAAGAACGTTGGTGAGGTTTATGCCCGGATTGCGGTATACGATCTTCGTCAGCACGCGCTCCAGAGTTCCCGTGCAGAGTAGGCGCGTCTCCTCGGCCAGTTGCGCGGGGATCTTCTTCCGCAGATCTGCAAGGGCCGGCGCGATTCCCCTGAAGAAGAGGTTGAGCTTGGCGCTGTGAGGGAGGTTTGGATCCGGGGAGTAGATGAGGTGCTCCAGCTTCAACGCCAGCAGCTCCTGGTCAATGTTGGACGCACAAGATACTAAGTTCTCGGTCCATACCTCCACGGTTTTGCGGAAGAGCTCAGCCGCTTTGTTGGCGCTGTCCACCAAGGTCCGCTCCTTGCGGAGCTCCTCCTTCAACTTGGTCTCCCGAGCCCGGGCAGCGTCGAGTGAATCCTTCAGTGTAGAGACCTTCAACTCCAAGTCCTCGATGGAGTCCTTGGCGGCCTTCAACTCGTCGCCCCTCTCAGAAAGACGCACCTGGAGTTCTGAATTGGTGTGGGCGTCCTTCTCACGCTCCGTGATGAGCGCGGCGACCTTCTCCGCGCTCACCTTCAGCGACTTCTCCAGCTGCGCGACCTTGGCGGCAAGCTCCTTCATGGCGGTCTCCGCGGCAGCCGCGGTGGCTTTCGCCTCCTTCAGTTCCCCGCCAAGGGCCTCCTCCCGAGCGGCAAGGTCCTCCTCGTGGGAGTCAAGGTTCACCTTCCGCTGGGCGAGTTCTCCTTCTCGCCGGGATAGCTCCACCCCGGCGAGCCGCTGCTGCTCTTCGGCCTCAGCTCTCTCCAGCACCCACTCCTGATATTCGCCGGCGAGTCGCTAGCGCTCCTCCGCTAGTTCGCGGAGGGCAGCCTGATTGGCGGCGCTGAGCTCCGCCGCGCGCTTCTCCATCTCCGCGGCGGCCTTGGCGGCAAGGGCTTCCCGGGAAGCAAGCTTCGCCTGCCTGGCCCGGTAAAGGGCCAGGAGCTGGTGAAGCAGCTTCTCCTCCTCGGGCCCTTCACTCCCGCCGGGCGCCTCGACGATCTTCAAACCCGCGGAGGCGAGCACTTCCCCATCAAATGCCTCGTCCTCCGCGGGAGCTCGCGACGAAGAACCCCACGGCACCTGGATGAAGATGCCGTTGGGGGCTTCAAGATAGTAGCCCTGCTCCTTGCCGGCGGAAGGATCGGCGGCCGGTGCAGCACTTGATGCTCCCGCCGCCTCCGGGCCGGCGGTGCGGTCGCCGTCCCCCTCCCCGGCCGCTGCGTCTGCAGCCGGAGCAGTCTCCTGCGCGGCCGGCTCGGCGGCTCCCGCCGTGTCCTCGGCGACAGGAGCGTCGCCGCCGCCGCCCTGCGCGCCCTCCTCCTCGAGGTTGATGACCTCCGTCTCCATGTGCTCGGGGGGAGGAGGATCTAGAAGAAGAAGAAGAAAAAGAAGTTCAAGCAAAAATCCAAAAAGAGACAACGCCAAGAAGACAAGTTATAGAGCTTACCTTGGCGGACGTCGTCAGCGGCGGGCTCCCTCGCCGGGGAGCTCTGCCTTGGCGGAGTGGCCGCCCTCACCGGGCTGCTCGCCCTTAGCGGGGTACTCACCCTTGGCGGAGTACCCGCCCTTGGCGGAGCACTCTCCCTTGCCGGAGAGTTCGGCCTTGGCGGGGACGTCGGGGCCTGCGGCTCCTCGAGGACGGTCTCCGGGCGCTCCTGCCGCTGTGGCTCCACCTCTGCACAAGTCAAGACAAAAATATCAAGATACTGAAACAAGACAAAATCTCCAAGCGCACCCCGACGAGCGGGAAGATGGAACCCAGACTTACGCTGGGGGCTGCGCTGGGGGCTGCTCCTCGGAGCAGCGCTCGGGTCCGGCAGGCTTGGCTCCGGCACGTCCCCAGTTGCCGCGGTGGCCGAGGCTTCCGCGACCTCGACCACAGGCGCCTTGGCTTTCTTCGCCACGCGCTGGACCAAGGTCTTGAAATCAAAGCAACAAACAAAATTAGCATCAACAATAATCAAGACGAAACTTGAGAAGGTGTAAGATCTTGGATTCTTACTCCTGATCCTCCTCGTCGTCCTCGCTCAAGGAGGAGAAGTCATACTCCACCTGCGGCGCGTCTGCACGAGGAGTAGAAGACGAAGATTCCCTCGGGCGCTTGGCGGTCCCTGGGGCTGGGGGCTGCGAAGACCCAGCCCCTGTGGTAGCCGGAGCCCGAGGGGCGGGCGGAGCTGCTGCTCCGCTCCGAGAAGACCCCTGCCGGCTCGACGCCTGCTTGCGGGGCGCCTCCGTCGTGGCCCGCGCGCGGGCCGCCTCCGCTGTGGCTGGTGCGCCGGTCGCCCCCGGCGCAGCTTGGCTCCCCCGGGGAGCTGCCCGGCGAGCTGGTTGTTGCCGGGGCGCCTGTGCCCTCTCTCCCGTCGCCGTCTTGCGGAGACGCTTCGGTGGAGACCGCTTTGGGCTTGCTGGGGGCGGGGAGGTCTCCGACGAGGATAGGTCGTCGGCGTAGAGCTCCGTAGATCCGCCGGAGTCCTCGGCCTCCTCCTCCTCCTCCTCCCCGGCTGGCTCGCTGGGCCCAGCGCCCTGCGCTGCGGCCTCTTTTCCTTTGGCGCCTCCGCTCCCCGCGGCGCCTCTGTTCCCTCCGGCAGCGCCTTCCCTTGCCGCGGCCTCGGCCACGATTCCGTGGATCCCGGAGTGCCTCAGAGAGGGGACCCCGGCGAGCGCGTCGGGAGGAAGTTGCAGCAGTCTGCGGATCTCCGCCTCCTCCGCCTGGCAGGACGCATCCGCAGCCTCCGCCTCTTCAGGCGTGTATCCAAAATCTCCTGCCGCTGCGGCTGCAGCGGCCTCTTCAGCCCGAGAAGCCATGTATGCAAGCTCCTGTTCGGTGGTGTCCCGCGTGTGCTCCTTGATGTCATCCTTGTTCTTCGCCACCTCCACGAGGTTGTCGAAGAAGCTGAGGACGTCTATGGGCTTGGGCGGAATCCACGTGCGGTCCACGCCGTGCGAATCACACGCGGGCATCATGGCGCAGAGACGGTCCCGGACCGTGCTGTTGCAGAGGGGCACCACTCCCCGGGGAGGTCTGAACCACTCAGGGTGGGTCGGATCATATTTGAAGAGTTCCCGGACCATCCCCTTCAGCTCCAGCGTCGTGAAGTTGAAGTTCAGCCCGGGGCGCAGCCTCATTATATCCGCTGGGTTGCCGTACTCCCAGGCCGGCCTTTTCCTGTCTTGGAGAGGGGCGATGCGGCGGCGGAGGAAGTCTGCGCCTACTTCTGCAACGGACAGCCTTGCTACCCGAAGACGAAGAATCCAGACGAGGGCGACGTCGAGCTTGATGTCATCCGAGTCTAGCTCGCTCCAATCCCTGCCGCGCACGATGGGCGTTGTGCGCGGCGCGGTGAAGGGCTGCGGCTCGTCCTCAACGATCCAGCACCAATCTGCACGCCACTCCTCCCACTTGCCGCGGAGCTCCCCCAGCAAGTACGACTCCTTCTTGTTCAGACGAAATACCCAAGAAATTCCCCCGGAGAGGGGGGCGCCGGCCTCTGCTCTAGGAGTGAAGAAGTGCCTAAACAGCGCTACGTTTGGGTGTATTCCTATGAAGTTTTCGCACATGTGTGCAAAAACCGCCATTGTGAGGATGGCGTTGGGGGTGAAGTCAAGAAGGTGGAGGCCATAGGTGTGCATGACGTCGCAGAAGAAATCAGAGAAAGGAGGGCAAAGACCGCAGTGAAAGAAGGCTGCGAAGAAGTAGTACCCGCCGGGGTAGTTGTCCTTGGCGGCGGCCGGATAAGCTCGAGTGCGGGGGTGCGCCTTGGTTTCCTTGGCCCAGAACAAGTAGTACTTGTTCCAGAGCTCCCGCGCGCCGAGCCTCGGCGGGAAGACGAGGTTCCGCTTCCGGTACGCGGTAAGCTTCGCTGCTTGCTCCGACTTCTCCCTCTTGGCTTTCTCCGCCTTCGCCTTCTCGGTCTTCGGGGCCATGGCGGAGGCGGCGGAGGAAAGGGGGAGAACGGCGGCGGCGGAGGTGTGGAGGCGGAGCGCAAAGGGGGTTTCTGGAGGAAGAAGAAGATGCAATGAAAGCGCAAGGAGGGGAATCGCTCCTGCTTCCTATGCTTTTATGGGGAAGTGGGGGGGGGGACGTTTCGCTCTTTCCATTAAGAGAACGTGGGCACGTCCCATCCCACGACGCCGCAATCGACGCGTGCCGTTACGGGGGGATGCGGCGGATACGGAAGTGGATTCGGTGCGCCGTGGGCCGCGCGTGCCCGTGCACTGTTTTGGGCCTGGCCCAACAGCGCTCGGCACCGTGTGTGGCCCAGGCCCGGGGGCTCCTGTCGGTGTACTAAGGTAGGGGTACCTCAGTACCCCAACTTGTGCACGGGCAGTTGCAGCTTCCCGCGGCAGGGTTTACCACGCGCTCGCCGGAGACCTTCCTGCTCCATATTAAACCATTCAAAAACAAAGTATGCAATAAAGAAGATCGAGACCCCGGCAAGTGGAGCTTGTCGGGAAGGCCGTACCAGGCTCAAGATTACCTCACTAGCACGAGGCCCTGGCAAGAGGAGCTTGCCAGGAAGACTAGAAGATTCCATCATAGAAGACACGCCTCGGGGCTATATGCGCCCCGGCGAGGGCCCGGAGAGCGGCAAGCTCCCGGGCCCGGCAAGATCAAGACCCCGGCAAGGTGCTTGCCGGGAGAGTTGCGCTGTGTGCCCGCGCTCCAGCTCATCGGCCCACGCGTCGCCCTGGGGCCTATCCAGGGACGCGTGGCGGATGGCTGTGCAGCCTGGGGGACACGGTGGCACTCCACGGTGGTGGATCCATCGCCGTGGCAGACGGAGACGCAAGGGCGGGAGCTTTTGGGGTCGACAGCGACGGGCATTAAATGCCCTTGTCCCCCACTGTCAAAGTAGGTAGCGACCACTGTTCGCGCACTGTAGCTCCACTGTTCCCGCACTGTTACAACTACCACCTCTTTTACGTTTTTACCCCTTTCTCCTACGTTGACACCTGTCGGTGACCCCTTGCATTATAAAAGGAGGCCCATGCACAACGTGGAGGGGGTTCGGAACCTAGATCACTCATACACTCGGTGTAGCTGCTTCTTCAAGCTCCCGAGCTCTCCAATTCAATAGACAACTAAGCAGGAGTAGGGTTTTACGCGTCTACCGCGGCCCGAACCTGGGTAAAACTGCCCGCGTGCTCGCTACGATCTGCTCTTCGTGCTCCCTCCGCCCTCGTACCGCACAGACAAGGGGCTCCGGTCCCATAGGTGTTCGTGGCGGACAGTTTCCCCCGACAGGTTTCTAGTCGTATTCAGGCCGTGTGGGCCCAGCAGGTGGCATTTTTTTTTCTTTGTTGCTTTATTTTTTAGTTTTGTTTCTACTTTCAACAAAATACTTACTGTTGCTATTTTTATTTATTTGTTTTCTTTGTTGCTTTATTTATTTGATTTTGTTTCTACTTACAAAAAAATACTTATTGTTGCTATTTTTTTTCAAGTTTTTTTGTTTTGTTTTCTGCATTATTTATTTTCTTTTGTTTTTTGCTTTATTTTTTAATTCTTTCTGGTAAAACCAATTATAAACTTTCTGTTAGTGCAAGTAGTATTCAAATTTGAATAGTTTAAATTTGAAATTATTTGTTTTCTTTGTTGCTTTATTTATTTTATTTTGTTTCTACTTACAATGAAATACTTATTGTTGCTATTTTTTATTTTTTTGCAAGTTTTTTTTGTTTTCTGCATTATTTATTTTCTTTTATTTTTTCTTTTCTTTTTTAATTCTTTCTGGTAAAACCAATTACAAACTTTCTGTTAGTGCAAATTTGAATAGTACAAACTGACAATGGTATCATACTCGTTTGTTACAAAGTTGGCATGGTATCATCATAATAGTTGTGGAAAAAACTCTTCACTTTTTCTTCGCTTGTGTCATTTGCTTATTGCGCCGTAACCATGGATAATCTTCATCGTTTATCAGGATGCTTGGGTCAGCCTTGACTTTGAAGGGAGGAATTTCATGAAACTTTTCATAATCTTCAGACATGTCTGTCTTGCCCTCCACTCCCAGGATGTCCCTTTTTCCTGAAAGAACTATGTAGCGCTTTGGCTCATCGTATGATGTATTCGCTTCCTTATCTTTTCTTTTTCTCGGTCTGGTAGACATGTCCTTCACATAGATAACCTGTGCCACATCATTGGCTAGGACGAACGGTTCGTCAGTGTATCCAAGATTTTTCAAATCCACTGTTGTCATTCCGTACTGTGGGTCTACCTGTACCCCGCCTCCTGACAGATTGACCCATTTACACTTAAACAAAGGGACCTTAAAATCATGTCCGTAGTCAAGTTCCCATATGTCCACTATGTAACCATAATATGTGTCCTTTCCCCTCTCGGTTGTTGCATCAAAGCGGACACCGCTGTTTTGGTTGGTGCTCTTTTGATCTTGGACAATCATGTAAAATGTATTCCCATTTATCTCGTATCCTTTGTAAATCAATACAGTCGAAGATGGTCCCCTGGACAACAAGTACAACTCATCACAAACAGTATTGTCACCTCTGAGACGTGTTTCCAACCAACTGCTGAAAGTCCTGATGTGTTCACGTGTAATCCAGTCGTCGCACTGCTCCGGGTGTTTGGAGCGCAGACTGTTCTTGTGTTCATCGACATACGGGGTCACCAATGTAGAGTTCTGTAGAACTGTGTAGTGTGCTTGAGACCAAGAATATCCGTCCCTGCATATTATTGAGTCCCTTCCAAGCGTGCCTTTTCCAGTCAGTCTCCCCTCGTACCGCGATTTAGGGAGACCTATCTTATTAAGGCCAGGAATGAAGTCAACACAAAACCCGATGACATCCTCTGTTTGATGGCCCATGGAGATGCTTCCTTCTGGCCTTGCGCGGTTACGGACATATTTCTTTAGGACTCCCATGAACCTCTCAAAGGGGAACATATTGTGTAGAAATACGGGCCCCAGAATGACAATCTCGTCGACTAGATGAACTAGGACGTGTGTCATGATATTGAAGAAGGATGGTGGGAACACAAGCTCGAAACTGACAAGACATTGCGCCACATCACTCCTTAGCCTTGGTACGATTTCTGGATCGATCACCTTCTGAGAGATTGCATTGAGGAATGCACATAGCTTCACAATGGCTAATCGGATGTTTTCCGGTAGAAGCCCCCTCAATGCAACCGGAAGCAAATGCGTCATAATCACATGGCAGTCATGAGACTTTAGGTTCTGGAACTTTTTCTTTGCCATATTTATTATTCCCTTTATATTCGACGAGAAGCCAGTCGGGACCTTCATACTGAGAAGGCATTCAAAGAAGATTTCTTTCTCTTCTTTCGTAAGAGCATAGCTGGCAGGACCTTCATACTGCTTCGGAGGGATGCCGTCTTTTTCGTGCAAACGTTATAGGTCCTCCTGTGCCTCAGCTGTATCTTTTGTCTTTCCATACACGCCCAAGAAGCCTAGCAGGTTCACGCAAAGGTTCTTCGTCACGTGCATTACGTCGATTGAAGAGCGGACCTCTAGGTCTTTCCAGTAGGGTAGGTCCCAAAATATAGATTTCTTCTTCCACATGGGTGCGTGTCCCTCATCGTCATTCGGAACAGCTAGTGCGCCAGGGCCCTTTCCAAAGATTACGTGTAAATCATTGACCATAGCAAGTACGTGATCACCGGTACGCATGGCGGGCTTCTTCCGGTGATCTGCCTCGCCTTTGAAATGCTTGCCTTTCTTTCGACATTGATGGTTGGTCGGAAGAAATCGACGATGGCCCAGGTACACATTCTTCCTGCACTTGTCCAGGTATATACTTTCAGTGTCATCTAAACAGTGCGTGCATGCGTGGTATCCTTTGTTTGTCTGTCCTGAAAGGTTACTGAGAGCGGGCCAATCGTTGATGGTCACGAACAGCAACGCCTTTAGGTCAAATTCCTCCTGTTTGTGCTCATCCCATGCACGTACACCGTTTCCATTCCACAGCTGTAAAAGTTCTTCAACTAATGGCCTAAGGTACACATCAATGTCGTTGCCGGGTTGCTTAGGGCCTTGGATGAGAACTGGCATCATAATGAACTTCCGCTTCATGCACATCCAAGGAGGAAGGTTATACATACATAGAGTCACGGGCCAGGTGCTGTGATTGCTGCTCTTCTCCCCGAAAGGATTAATGCCATCCGCGCTTAAAGCAAACCATACGTTCCTTGCGTCCTTTGCAAACTCCTCCCAGTACTTTCTCTCGATTTTTCTCCATTGCGACCCGTCAGCGGGTGCTCTCAACTTCCCGTCTTTCTTACGGTCCTCACTGTGCCATCGCATCAACTTGGCATGCTCTCTGTTTCTAAACAAACGTTTCAACCGTGGTATTATAGGAGCATACCACATCACCTTCGCAGGAACCCTCTTCCTGGCGGGCTCGCCATCAACATCACCAGGGTCATCTCGTCTGATCTTATACCGCAATGCACCGCATACCGGGCATGCGTTCAGATCGTTGTATGCACCGCGGTAGAGGATGCAGTCATTAGGGCATGCATGTATCTTCTGCACCTCCAATCCTAGAGGGCATACGACCTTCTTTGTTGCGTATGTACTGTCGGGTAATTCATTATCCTTCGGAAGCTTCTTCTTCAATATTTTCAGTAGCTTCTCAAATCCTTTGTCAGCCACAGCATTCTCTGCCTTCCACTGCAGCAATTCCAGTACGGTACCGAGCTTTGTGTTGCCATCTTCGCAATTGGGGTACAACCCTTTTTTGTGATCCTCTAACATGCGATCGAACTTCAGCTTCTCCTTTTGACTTTCGCATTGTGTCCTTGCATCGACAATGACCCGGCGAAGATCATCATTTGGTTCCTCTTGATCTTTAGCAGCTTCACCCGTTGCAGCATCATTGGGCACATCGTCTGGTTCCTCTTGATCTTCACCAGCTCCCCCCATTGCAGCATCACCGTATTCAGGGGGCACATAGTTATCATCGTACTCTTCTTCTTCGCCGTCTTCCATCATAACCCCTATTTCTTCGTGCCTCATCCAAACATTATAGTGTGGCATGAAACCCTTGTAAAGCAGGTGGGAGTGAAGGATTTTCCGGTTAGAGTAAGACATCGTATTCACACATTTAGTGCATGGACAACACATAAAACCATTCTGCTTGTTTGCCTCCGCCGCATTTAGAAACTCACGCACGCCCTTAATGTACTCGGAGGTGTGTCTGTCACCGTACATCCATTGGCGGTTCATCTGCGTGCATTTATATATAATTAAGTGTGTCAAAAACCATTACAGAACATCATAAATATATAATTAAGTGACCAAATGGATAAAAGTTCATCATCACATTAAAACCAAAGTACATACATATATAGTTCTCATCTAACAACATATAGCTCTCCATACACATCGAAACTATGTAAAACATTTCAACGCGAAAACAAATGCTATCATAATCGCAACCAAGGTAACAATTGATCCAACGGCATAATGATGCCAAGCCTCGGTATGAATGGCATAGTTTCTAATCTTTTTAATCTTCAACCGCATTGCATCCATCTTGATCTTGTGATCATCGACGACATCCGCAACATGCAACTCCAATATCATCTTCTCGTCCACAATTTTTATTTATTTTTTCCTTCAAGAATTTGTTTTCTTCTTCAACTAAATTTAACCTCTCGACAATAGGGTCCATCTTGATCTTGTGATCATCGATAACTTCCGCAACATGCAACTCCAATTCCATCTTCTCCTCCTCCATTTTTCCAATTTTTTCTTTAACGAAATGTTTTCCTCTTCAACTAAATTTAACCTCTCCACAAGAGGGTCGGTTGGAATTTTCGGTTCAACTACCTCCTAGACATAATAAAACATCTATGCATGTCAGGTTGGTCGGCATAACTATCATAAGCACTAAAACAAATAGTTATAAATTAAAGATAATATACCACATTCGAATCGTAGACCGGACGAGGGCCCACGTGGGCGGATATCAAAACCATCGCACTATATAATAACAAGCAATAATAAAACGTAAGAAAATTAGACAAATATCTATCTAAAGCAATAATAAAAGTAAGAAAAGCATGGACATAACAAGAGGCTCACCACGGTGGTGCCGGTGTCGAGATCGGCGGGGGCGATCGACGGCGGCGAAGACGGGGACGGGACGTGACGGACCGCTAAACCTAGACAAATCTCGGAGAAAATAGAGCTTCGAGAGGAGAAAGGGTTAACTAGTGTGGCTCGGGCATTCCACCGAACACGTTGTGTGCATAGGAGGTGAGCTAGAGCACCACTAACCCCTCTCCCCCTCGGCCAGAAAAAAAACAGAGCAGTGAGCTCTGCTCTTGAGTGAGGGGGTTTATATAGGCAACTCACTGGTCCCGGTTGGTGCTACAAACTGGGGCTAAATGGGTGCCTTTGGTCCCGGTTCATAAAACCAACCGGGACCAATAGTGGTGGGCCAGGAGCAAGAGGCATTGGTCCCGGTTTTTAGCTCCAACCGGGACCAATAGGTCCAGACGAACCGGGACCAATGGCCCACGTGGCCCGGCCGGCCCCCTGGGCTAACGAACCGGGTCCAATACCCCCATTGGTCCCGGTTCTAGATTGAACCGGGGCTAATGGGCTGGACCAATCCCCTGTTTTCTACTAGTGGAGAGAGAGAGAGAGAGAGAGAGAGAGAGAGCAGGGGTCCGGGAGAGGGGGAGGTCGCGTTTTATGCATCAAAGACTGATATAAACCATGTTTCGATATAAACTTGCATTCAAATATTTAAATTGGAGAACATATGTCTGCAATCCACACATGAATGGACATATGCGTATATCAAACAAGTTCATTAATTTGACTTTCAACATGTTCATGGAGTACTATAATACTGTACAACATGCTATTCGATTGAGGTGTTCAATTTTGGATTTAGTTCACTATTTTGACCTGGTGAACGAGCTATTTCATTGAATCGAGGTATTTCATTTTGGGATTGATTCCCGTTTTTGTGTGGGTCAACTATTTGTCATATAGTAAATCGCTAGCAACGAGCATGTAAACACACATTACTCCCGAGCATCATCTCTCCATCTAAAAAAGAAGTGGCAAGCTAATATTTCTAAATTTGATTCGAATCGACTTGGTAAGGTAGACGTGGATGCTCGTTCTCCCAAATTTTGAACGAACCGTTAAACATCCTCAGCTCGGTGGAATTCGCCCGAGCAAATAAATGGGAGACACGAAATTACCGTCCTATGTGGGAGACGCATTAATTGGCCCGTTGTGCATCGAGGGTAGGTTCGCAACTTCATTCAAGCGCGCCTTCTCCTCGGCCGAAATGACATGTGCCGAATAATTCATATACCATGGTCGGCAAAACATGCTCTCCTCGCCCGAAATAGCTCGCGCCCACTATTTGAAAAGACGCTCTCCTCGCCCGAAATCGCTCGCGCCCACTATATTTCAAAACACGCCCTCCTCGCCCTCCTCGCTCCAGCCCACTATTTGGGGAGAAGCAAAGTTACTCTACTATACCCGACCCTCGGTACACAGACCCAAGCCGAGAAGCCTAAAGGCAGGGGTAGAACTGTAACTCCCCCTCACATTTCAGACAAATGCGTACATGGTTCCACTCCCCTCCCA
>LR738709.1:660861002-660885682 GCA_902687465.1 Secale cereale | reverse complement strand
CATTCATACCTCGTGGGCGCCAAATCACCTTCTCCCCGGAAGCTCCCTTCTCCCGAGCCGCGAAACCTCAGCCCCTCTTCCATGGCGCCCCCACCGCACCAATCTCACAGCCGCCCTCCTCCCTAATGCCGGAGACGCTGACCGTATGCCGTCGTCCACTGGGCAGTGTGCCTCTTACTCCGTGCTGCTGGAGCTGCCTCGATGACGGCCGCGTGAACCGTACCGGAGCCGATTCACCCCCGCCATTGTTCACGGCGCCGGAGCGGCTCCAACTTCGGATCCGTCCAAAGTCCCAGCGCTGCTTCCCCGTAGCCGTCGACCGTCGCGACATCATTGTTTCCCTGCCGTCGGTGGCCACCGAAACTACGCCGGCCTCACCGACTCGGTAGCTGGACCTGCCTACTTCACCATACCGCTAGATAGGTCGCACCCTCATCTCAAATCACTTTATTTAGGCGTCAGTTGTCTAAATTTTTATTCTGGGCCAATCGATTCCCAATGGGAAGCAGTACCCCTCGAGGCGGCGGAGCTCCTAGGCTGCCGGTTGGCTGGTGTCTAACGTGAGGGTGCGGGGCCGCAAGTTCGCCGCGGAAGCAGCACTTAGATGGCTATCTTAGAGTTGCGTGGGATCAAGGTACTGCCGCTGCCGGATCTGGATGACGGGCAGTCTTTGTGGATTGGCCCGGGGGCGGCGCAACCACGACAGTGCGATGGTGCGGGGAGCGGGGTTTTGGCTGGGGCCACGGACGACGGAGGCAAGCTGCTCTGCCGTTGGTCACTGGCTCTTCGGGGAAGATTCCTAACAATGTCAGCCGGGAGGCACAAGACGGCTATCAAGGCATCCGGCGTAGATCGGACAGTACCAAAATAAAATAAAATCGTGTGACCCTAATTTAGTCTCAGTCAACAGACGTGTGATCACTGTCGTATCTTGTTGTTGATCTCTTAGTGTATTTCTTCAGATCAAAGAGATGTGTCATTCTTAACATTATGCGTTATCTGCATCTTCAGCCACACCGTCTTCCGACTCACCGCAGCTGCTCCAACAAGGGAAGCATACACCAGAAGGGAGCTATAGTCCCCACTCAACAGTTCCCTGCATCGAATGCGTGTGCCCGACATGGACAACCACAACAACTGCAGGGCCATTGACAAGTCAGCACATGATGCTCACTCCTATGGATGGCGGCCAGATAGGTTGTACCCTCATCTTACTTGTGTGCAACATTTATGGCTTTGTTATTCATCTAAGCATGGAAAATAGATTATCACATTTCACTATATATTCACGCTGATCTCTTACGGGTCTTTTTCAGGAGTTAACGATGTTCCATAGTTCAGCTAAGATACTTGTTCTTTAGGTAATGATGTTCCATAGTTATCATCCATCAGCCAATGATATCCCACATGCTGGTGATTATAGTATTATACGACTTCTAGTATTACATATGTTGTTATTTAATACTTTTGTGTGCCATCTAGTTAATCTCGAGTACAAACGATACATATTATGTAGCTTTCATCTGTGTTCTCCCTTTAGTTTTTGAGACCTGTTGCTGCTAGTTAACCCCAGTCCTACTATTTATGTCGTCTCCTACAGGCACTCATTACATAAATCTAACTACTAGTTGTCTTCCATGCATGTCAGATATAATTGCACACACTGATATATCCACAAGAACCTCACGGAGCAATGTAAAGGACAATAAACTTGATGTCATTGATACCCAATATGATGGAACATGTAAAGGCAGTTCTTCTGAAGACTTGCAGAAAGATGTTTTATCATCTTCAGCCCACAAGGTCCTTTCTCTAACTTGGCCCGTGATATGGGTACAACATGCGTATAATGTCCCGGAGTGTATGTACTCTGTTGCAATGACATGTGCTTAGCATGCTGATCATGCATGCAAATATGTCATGCCCTCCTGTTTTTCAGTACCTATTCCATTCATGATAACATGTTTTCAAATTCAAGTACTGTCATTCTACTCTATCGCAATGCCATCTGCTTAATTTGGACATCATGCTTCTGAATATCTTATGCATTGTCATTCAGCAGTATGTACTTCATCTATCTACCATAACATGTTTTTTACATTGAAGTGCTGTTCTAGTGCTCTGTTGCAATGCCATCTTAATTTCCCAATCATACACATGTATGTTGCCTTAGTTTTTTCTTTACGTATTCCGCTAGCATACATTTTTACATTCGACTAGTGTTTTTTTACTGTGTTGTCATGTCGTATCCCTAGCTCTTACACCATACTCCCTCCGTCTGGATTAAATGTTGCCGAAATGGATAAAAAGGATGTATCTAGAACTGAAATACGCTTAGACCCATCCATTTTTTTCCGGATGGAGGGAATACATGTCAATATGTCATGCCTTTCTATACTTCAGTACCTATTCCATCTCTCTGCTGTAGCATGTTTTATAATTGAAGCACCATTCTTCTATACAAGGCATGCAAGGGGAAGATGACTATGTTAGAATCTGAAGGGTTACAAACCAGGTCTTTGCAAAAGATCCAAACGCCACGAGATAATAAACCAACTCCAGTTTTTATAGATACTGCTCCAGCACAGAGAAACCCAACTCCTACTAATAATAAGCAGATTCCAGTGGCCAAAGAACTAGCCTGCTCCAGTCCAGCAAAAATATGTCAACTCCATTCTAAGAAGCGTGTGCGCTGATACGTCCATTTTGCATCATGCTTATATGTTGATATTTATTGCATTATGGGCTGTTATTACATGTTATGTCACAATACTTATGCCTTTTCTCTCTTATTTTACAAGGTTTACATGAAGACAGCTGTAATTCTAGGCTGGAAAATAAGCAAAATCTGGAAACCTATTCTGCACAACTCAAAAAGCCCCGAAACTTCACACGACACCGTTTCAGAAAATATAAAAAATATCTGGCGAAAGAAGATCACCAGGGGGGCCACCAGCTGTCCACGTGGGTGGGGGGCGCCCCCCCTCTCTGGGCGCGCGCCCCGATGCCCATCTTCTCCTATATGAGGTGTTTTGACCTCAAAAAATCATAAGGCGGCTTTTGGGACCACACGCCGCCGTCTCGAGGTGGAACCTTGGCGGAAACCAATCTAGGGCTCCGGCAGAGCTGTTCCGCCGGGGATACTTCCCTCCGGGAGGGGGAAATCATCACCGCCATAATCACCAACAACTCTCCCATCTTGTGGAGGGCTATCTTCATCAACATCTTCACCAGCACCATCTCCTCTCAAACCCTAGTTCATCTCTTGTATCCAATCTTTGTACCCAAACCTCAGATTGGTACCTGTGGGTTGCTAGTAGTGTTGATTACTCCTTGTAGTTGATGCAAATTGGTTTATTTGGTGGAAGGTCATATGTTCAGATCCATTATGCATATTAATACCCCTCTGATCATGAACAATATTATGTCTTTTGAGTAGTTGCTTTTGTTCCTGAGAACATGGGAGAAGTCTTGCTATTGGTAGTCATGTGAATTTGGTATTCGTTCGATATTTTGATGAGATGTATGTTGTCTCTCCTCTAGTGGTGTCATGTGAACGTCGACACTTCACCATTATTTGGGCCTAGAGGAAGGCATTGGGAAGTAAAAAGTAGATAATGGGTTGCTAGAGTGACAGAAGCTTAAACCCTAGTTTATGTGTTGCTTCGTAAGGGGCTGATTTGGATCCACTTGTTTCATGCTATGGTTAGGTTTACCTTAGTACTTCTTTTGTAGTTGCGGATGCTTGCATTAGAGGTTAATCATAAGTGGGAGGCTTGTCCAAGTAAGGACAGCACCCAAGCACCGGTCCACCCACATTCCAAATTATCAAAGTACCGAACGCGAATCAGATGATCGTGATGAAAACTAGCTTGACGATAATTCCCATGTGTTCTCGGGAGCGCTTTCCTTCATATAAGAGTTTGTCCAGGCTTGTCCTTTGCTACAAAAAGGATGGGGCCACCTTGCTGCACCTTATTTACTTTTACCTTTTGTCACTTGCTACTAATTACCTTATCACAAAACTATCTATTACCTATAATTTCAGTGCTTGCAGAAAATACCTTCCTGAAAACTGCCTATAATTTCCTTCTGCTCCTCGTTGGGTTCAACACTCTTACTTATCGAAAGGACTACGATAGATCCCCTACACTTGTGGGTCATAAAGACTCTTTTCTGGCGCCGTTGCCGGGGAGTGAAGCGCCTTTGGTAAGGAAAAAATTATATAGTGTGCTGAAATTTATTGTCACTTGTTACTATGGCTCATAATCCTTTGAGGGGCTTGTTCGGGGTATCCTCACCCCGACCAGAAGAGCAAAGAGTAGCTCCTCAACCTACCGCACCTACTAAAAATGTTTGCCTTGAAATTCCTTCGGGTATGATAGAGAAACTTCTAGATAATCCTTTTACAGGAGACGGAACACTGCATCCGGATTTACACCTAATCTATGTGGATGAAGTTTGTGCATTATTTAAGCTTGCAGGTATGACCGAGGATGTTATCAAGAAGAAGGTCTTCCCTTTATCTTTGAAGGGAGATGCATTGACATGGCTTAGGCTATGTGATGATATTGGATCATGGAACTATAATCGTCTGAAGTTGGAATTTCGTCAGAAGTTCTACCCTATGCACCAGGTTCATCGTGATCGTAATTATATCTATAATTTTTGGCCTTGCGAAGGAGAAAGCATCGCTCAAGCTTGGGGGGAGGCTTAAGTCAATGTTTATATTCATGCCCCAATCATGAGCTCTCAAGAAAAATGATTATTCAAAAATTTTATGCTCGACTTTCTCTCAATAATCGCTCCATGCTCGATACTTCTTGTTCTGTCTCTTTTATGATGAAGACTATTAAATTCAAATGGGATTTATTGGAAAGAAGTAAACGCAACTCTAAATATTGGGATCTCGACGAAGGTAAGGAGTCAGGTATGACCCCTAAGTTTGATTGTGTTAAATATTTTATGGATACCAATGTTTTCCATGAGTTTAGCACTAAATATGGACTTGACTCTGAGATAGTAGCTTCTTTCTGTGAATCATTTGCTACTCATGTTGATCTTCCCAAGGAGAAGTGGTTTAAATACCATCCTCCCATTGAACTAAAAGTAGTTGAACCTATTAAAGTTGAAGAAAAGACCATCACTTATAATGTTGATCATATTGTTCCTATTGCTTATATTGAGAAACCACCTTTCCCTGTTAGAATAAAGGATCATGCTAAGGCTTCAACTGTGGTTCGTAAGAGTAGTACTCGAATACTTACACCCTCTGAGCAAATTAAAGTTGAACCTAGTGTTGCTTTGGTTAAAGACCTCTTGGTAGAATATTTAGATGGACATGTTATTTACCTCCAAGAGGAATCTTCTAGAATAGCCAAACCCGAAGCTAGGAATAAACATAGACCTGTTGTAGGCTTGCCTGTTATCTCTGTTAAAATAGGAGATCATTGCTATGATGGTTTATGTGATGTAGGTGCTAGTGCGAGTGTAATACCTATATCCCTATATGATGAAATTATGCACGATATTGCACCCGTTGAGCTAGAAGGTATAGATGTTACTATTAAACTTGCTAATAGAGACACTATTTCACCAGTTGGGATTGTTAGAGATGTTGAAGTCTTGTGTGGGAAGGTTAAATACCCTGCTGATTTTCTTATTCTTAGTTCCCCACACGATGACTTTTGTCCCATTATATTTGGTAGACCCTTCTTGAATACTGTTAATGCTAAGATAGACTGTGTGAAAGACATCGTTACTGTTGTTTAGGGGAAATGTCTCATGATTATAACTTTGCTAAATTTCGTAGACAACCCCTTGATAAAGAACTACCTAGTAAGGATGAAATTATTGGTCTTGCTTCTATTGTTGTGCCTCCTAATGATCCTTTAGAACAATATTTTCTAGACCATGAAAATGATATGCATATGAATGAGAGAAGGGAAATAGATGAAATATTCTTTAATCAGGGACCCGTATTTAAAAACAACTTGCCTGTTGAAATCCTAGGGGATCCTCCTCCACCCAAGGGTGATCCCGTATTTGAACTTAAACCTTTACCCGATAATCTTAAGTATGTTTATCTTCATGAAAAGAAGATATATCCTGTTATTCTTAGTGCTAACCTTTCAGAGCAGGAAGAAGAAAAACTATTGAAAACTCTGAAGAAGCACCGTGCTGCTATTGGATATACTCTGGATGATCTTAAGGGCATCAGTCCCACTTTATGCCAACACAAGATAAAATTGAAAAAAATGCTAAACCGGTTATTGATCATCAACGATGGTTAAATCCTAAGATGAAAGAAGTGGCAAGGAAAGAAATACTAAAGCATCTAGAGGCAGGTATTATCTATCCAATTGCTGATAGCTAGTGGGCAAGTCATGTCCATTGTGTCCCTAAGAAGGGAGGTATGACTGTTGTTCCTAATGATAAAGATGAATTGATCCCGCAAAGAATTGTTACAGGTTATAGGATGGTAATTGATTTCCGCTAATTAAATAAAGCTACTAACAAAGATCATTACCCCTTTCCTTTTATTGATCAAATGCTAGAAAGGTTATCCAAGCATACTCATTTTTTGCTTTCTAGATGGTTATTCTGGTTTCTCTCAAATACCTGTGTCAAAAGGGGATCTAGAAAAGACCACTTTCACTTGCCTTTTCGGTACCTTTGCTTATAGACGTATGCCTTTTGGTTTATGTAATGCACCTGCTACCTTTCAAAGATGCATGATGGCTATATTATCTGATTTTTGTGAAAAGTTTGTTGAGGTTTTCATGGATGATTTCTCAGTTTACGGAACTTCTTTTGATGATTGCTTAAGCAACCTTGATCGAGTTTTGTAGAGATGTGAAGACACTAATCTTGTCTTGAATTGGGAGAAGTGCCACTTTATGGTTAATGAAGGCATTGTCTTGGGACATAAAATTTTCGAAAGAGGTATTGAAGTTGACAAGGCTAAAGTTGATGCTATTGAAAAGATGCCGTGCCCCAAGGACATCAAAGGTACACAAAGTTTCCTTGGTCATGCCGGGTTTTATAGGATGTTCATAAAAGACTTCTCCAAAATCTCAAGGCCTCTGACTAATCTCTTACAAAAAGATATTCCCTTTGTCTTTGATGATGATTGTCTAGAGGCATTTGAAATACTTAAGAAAGCATTGATCACTGCACCTATTGTCTAGCCTCCTGACTGGAATTTACCTTTTGAGATTATGTGTGATGCTAGTGATTATGCTGTAGGTGCTGTTTTAGGACAAAGAGTTGATAAGAAATTAAATGTTATCCAATATGCTAGTAAAACTCTAGATAGTGCCAAGAGAAATTATGCTACCACTGAGAAAGAATTTTTAGCAGTTGCATTTGCTTGTGATAAGTTTAGACCCTATATTGTTGATTCTAAAGTAAATATTCACACTGATCATGCTGCTATCAAATACCTTATGGAAAAGAAGGATGCTAAACCTAGACTTATTAGATGCGTTCTCTTGCTGCAAGAATTTGACTTGCATATCATTGATAGAAAGGGAGCTGAGAACCCCATTGCAGATAACTTGTCTAGGCTAGAGAATATACTTGATGACCCACAACCTATTGATGATAGCTTTCCTCATGAACAATTAGCTGTCATAAATACTTCTCGTACTACTCCATGGTATGCTGATTATGCTAATTATATTGTTGCTAAGTTTATACCTCCTAGCTTCACATACCAGCAAAATAAAAAGTTCTTCTATGATTTGAGACATTACTTCTGGGATGACCCACATCTCTATAAAGAAGGAGTAGATGGTATTATTAGACGTTGTGTACCTGAGCATGATCAGGAACAGATCCTACGCAAGTGCCACTCCGAAGCTTATGGAGGACACCATGCTGGAGATAGAACTACACATAAGGTATTGCAATCCGGTTTCTATTGGCCTACTCTCTTCAAGGATGCCCGTAAATTTGTCTTATCATGTGATGAATGTCAAATAATTGGTAATATCAGTAGACGTCAAGAAATGCCTATGAATTATTCACTTGTTATTGAACCATTTGATGTTTCGAGCTTTGATTATATGGGACTGTTTCCTGCCTCTAATGGGTACACACATATTATAGTTGCTGTTGATTACATTACAAAGTGGGTAGAAGCTACTCCAACTAGTAGTGTTGATCATAATACCTCTATTAAGATGCTTAAAGAAGTTATTTTTCCGAGGTTTGGAGTCCCTAGATAGTTAATTACTGATGGTGGTTCACACTTTATTCATGGTGCTTTCCGTAAAATGCTTGCAAAGTATGATGTTAACCATAGAATTGCACCACCTTATCACCCACAGACCAGTGGTCAAGTAGAACTAAGTAATAGAGAGTTGAAATTAATTTTCCAAAAGACAGTTAATAGGTCTAGAAAGAATTGGTCCAAGAAACTTGATGATGCATTATGGGCCTATAGAACTGCATACAAAAATCCTATGGGTATGTCTCCATATAAGATGGTTTATGGAAAAGCTTGTCACTTACCTCTTGAGCTAGAACATAAGGCATATTGGGCTATTAAAGAACTCAATTATGATTTCAAACTTGCCGGTGAGAAGAGGTTATTTGACATTAGCTCTCTTGATGAATGGAGAACCCAGGCCTATGAGAATGACAAGTTGTTTAAAGAAAAAGTTAAAAGATGGCATGACAAAAGGGTACAAAAGCGTGAGTTTAACGTAGGTGATTATGTCTTGCTATACAACTCCCGTTTAAGATTTTTTGCAGGAAATCTTCTCTCTAAGTGGGAAGGACCTAACGTTATGGTGGAGGTCTATCGTTCCGGTGCCATAAAAATCAACAACTTCGAAGGCACAAATCCGAAGGTGGTGAACGGTCAAAGAATCAAACATTATATCTCAGGTAACCCTATAAATGTTGAAACCAATGTTATTGAAACCGTAACCCCGGAGGAATACATAAGGGACACTTTCTAGAATGATTCAGACTCCGAAAAGGATGAGGTACGAGGTACGGTAAGTAAATCGACTCAGTTCTAAAGGCAAATTTTCACCGTTTTGGAATATTTAGAAAAATAGAAAAATAAGTAGCAGTCCAGAAGAGACACGAGCCGTCCACGAGGGTGGAGGGCGCGCCCCACTTCCCTGGGCACGCCCCCTACCTCGTGGGCAGCTCGTGTGCCTCCCGAACTCCTATTTCTTGTATGTTACTCCTTTTGGTCGGTAAAAATTCATTATATATACCCCCGAAGGTTTTGACCTCTGTATCATGCAAAAATCCTCTGTTTTCGTTTCGAGTTGCTGTTTTTGACAGATCTAGATCATCATGGCGTCCTCCAACATCCCAAGGACAAGTTCTTCGAGAAGGTCATCAACCCCTACCTTGCGGAGGTGCTGCATCACCCTCAAACCATGGAGTTGCATAAGGGGGTGCTGCACATCCGTGATGTTGAGGGGCCAAGGAGTACCGGAAGCGTGTAGACAAGACTCGAAGCAATGGAGCAGCAAGTTTTCAAGTGCCAAGGTATGGTGGAACGAGGACTCAATGCCAACTACATGATGATCTCGGAGCTCGCCAACAACCTCAAGCTGGACTCAAGGATCTTCGGGGAAGCTATCTCCAATCTTCAATAGAAAATCTAACATATCCAAGCCCAGATCTATGACCTGCAAAACCAAAACTGTGAGTATGAATATGGATTCAAGAAGATGAGTTTGGCTGTAGATTTGAGTATCCCCGAGACTCGATCATCCTTCTACGATGGTGAGCCCATGCATTGGAAGGTGGACAACAAGCCTACATCATCAACAACTCCATCAACACCACCTCTGAAGAAGGAAACATAATCATATGGGTATGGGCACTCCCCTGGCAACTGCCAAGCTTGGGGGAGTGACCCCGGTATCGTATCACCATCACTCCTATCTTTACCGTTTTTCCTAGTTCGATCCTTTTGGTAGTATCTTGATCTGGTAGAATAAAGTTAGCATGATCTAGTTGTGAGCTTTTGCTTTATGATCTTTACTCTTTGTAATCGAGTCCGTGAGCTATATAATAAAGATTAGTGTTGAGTCGAGGGCTTGATTTCCTCACTTTGGTCATGATAGAATAAAAGAAAACATAAAGAGTATCCAAGAGATCATATTGATCTTATGGGAAGTAATGACTTCACATATAACGAGTATGATGAATAAAAGTTGTTGAGAGTTGACAAACATTGTTTTGGTCATCATTGCAATTAATAGGAAGTAATAAAGAAAGAGAGGCTTCACATACAAATATACTATCTTGGACATCTTTTATGATTGTGAGCACTCATTAAAATATGTCATGCTAAAGAGTTGATGTTGGACAAGGAAGACAACATAATGGGTTATGTCTTCTTATATCCGAAATAAAGTATATTGTCATAGATCTTCCAACATGTTGAGCTTGCCTTTCCCCCTCATGCTAGCTAAAAACTCCTCGCACTAAGTAGAGATACTACTTGTGCTTCCATACATCCTTAAACCCAGTTTTGCCATGAGAGTCCACCGTACCGACCTATGCATTGAGAAAGATCCTTCCAAGTAATTTGTCATGTTGCAAACTCGCTAAAATATGTATGATTTATTAGTGTGGAGGAAATAAGCTTTATACGATCTTGTGATATGGAAGTAATAAAAGCGAAAGACTGCATAATAAAGGTCCTTATCACAAGTGGCAATATAATGTGACGTTCTTCTGTGCTAAGACTTTGTGCATCCAACCATAAAAACACATGACAACCTCTGCTTCCCTCTGCAAATGGCCTATCTATTGTTCTTGCTTTATAAGAGTCAATGTGGAAATCACCTTTCCTTTTTACATTTTATCCTTTAGCAAGCACATTGTGTTGGAAAGATCCGGACATATATACCCACTTGGATGTAAGTTTTCATGGTCTATTACTGTTGACATTACCCTTGAGGTAAAAGGATGGGAGGCAACACCATAAGCCCATATCTTCCTCTGTGTCCGATTAAAACTCCATAACCATAAGTATTGCGTGAGTGTGAGCAATTGTGAAAGAATATATGATAATTGAGTATGTAGGCTTGCTGAAAAGCTCTTATTTTGACTCTTTCCGAAGTTATGATAAATTGCAATTGCTTCAATGACCGAGATCATAGTTTGTTGGTTTTCAATGAAGTTTATGATTCATGCTTGATATTGCGAATGAATTATTACTTTAGCATAAGAATCATATGAAAATATATATATATATATATGTTGCTGTAATGAGAATGATCATGATGCCCTCGTGTCCGTATTTTATTTTTATCGACACGTCTATCTCTAAACATGTGGACACATTTTTCGATATCGGCTTTCGCTTGAGGACAAGCGAGGTCTAAGCTTGGGGGAGTTGATACGTCCATTTTGCATCATGCTTATATGTTGATATTTATTGCATTATGGGATGTTATTACATGTTATGTCACATTACTTATGCCTTTTCTCTCTTATTTTACAAGGTTTACATGACGAGGGAGAATGCCGGCAGCTGGAATTCTGGGCTGGAAAAGAAGCAAACTCTGGAAACCTATTCTGCACAACTCAAAAAGCCTCAAACTTCACAGGACACCGTTTCAGAAAATATAAAAAATATCTGGCGAAAGAAGATCACCAGGGGGGCCACCAGCTGTCCACGAGGGTGGGGGGCGCGCCCCCTGCCACGTGGGCCCCCCGATGGCCCCCCGATGCCCATCTTCACCTATATGAGGTGTTGTGACCAGGAAAAATTCATAAGGAGGCGTTCGGGACCAGGCGCCGCCGTCTCGAGGCGGAACCTTGGCGGAAACCAATCTAGGGCTCTGACAGAGCTGTTCTGCCGGGGATACTTCCCTTCGGGAGGGGGAAATCATCACCGCCGTCATCACCAACAACTCTCCCATCTTGGGGAGGGCTATCTTCATCAGCATCTTCACCAGCACCATCTCCTCTCAAACTCTAGTTCATCTCTAGTATCCAATCTTTGTACCCAAACCTCACATTGGTACCTGTGGGTTGCTAGTAGTGTTGATTACTCCTTGTAGTTGATGCTAGTTGGTTTATTTGGTGGAAGATCATATGTTCACATCTATTATGCATATTAATACCCCTCTGATCATGAACAATATTATGTCTTGTGAGTAGTTGCTTTTGTTCCTGAGGACATGGGAGAAATCTTGCTATTAGTAGTCATGTGAATTTGGTATTCGTTCGATATTTTGATGAGATGTATGTTGTCTCTCCTCTAGTGGTGTCATGTGAACATCGACTAAAATGACACTTCACCATTATTTGGGCCTAGAGGAAGGCATTGGGAAGTAATAAGTAGATGATGGGTTGCTAGAGTGATAGAAGCTTAAACCCTAGTTTATGCGTTGCTTCATAAGGGGCTGATTTGGATCCACTTGTTTCATGCTATGGTTAGGTTTACCTTAATACTTCTTTTGTAGTTGCGGATGCTTGCATTAGAGGTTAATCACAAGTGGGAGGCTTGTCCAAGTAAGGATAACACCCAAGCACCGGTCCACCCACATTCCAAATTATCAAAGTACCGAATGTGAATCAGATGATCGTGATGAAAACTAGCTTGACGATAATTCCCATGTGTCCTCGCGAGCGCTTTCCTTCATATAAGAGTTTGTCCAGGCTTGTACTTTACTACAAAAATGATTGGGCCACTTTGCTGCACCTTATTTACTTTTACCTTTTGTCACTTGCTACCAATTACCTTATCACAAAACTATCTGTTACCTATAATTTCAGTGCTTGCAGAAAATACCTTACTGAAAATTGCCTATCATTTCCTTCTGCTCCTCATTGGGTTCGACACTCTTACTTATCAAAAGGACTACTATAGATCCCCTACACTTGTGGGTCATCATGTGTATCCTTGCATCATGAAATTTTATAGCATGCTGATCATATTTTCTACATGTTTCTTACACATCTCTCTTTTAGAAAATAGGCTTAACAAATAGAAGAATTTTTGCACTGGTATCGTCTGCGAGGAAAGATTCTTGCAGAAATTCTCTGTACTCCAATGCAGATGTAAGTACCTGTTGTAGATCACTATATTTTTACATAAGCATGTATTTTGTTAATCGGCGTGAATCCAACCTTTATCTGATCTAAATTTAGTTGTAGCAAAATGTTTGATTAAAGGCCACAATGTTGATTTTTGTAAGGAAATCTGCCTGGTAGTTTTGCATCCTGAGCTGCATGAGTGTACTATCTCATATTAATGGGTTTGATTACTTTGGTTCTGCAGTGGGGTTTCAGTGTTTTTTTACTGTGTTGTCCTGTCGTATCCCTAGCTCTTACATTATACTCCCTCCGTCCGGATTGCATGTCGCCGAAATGGTTAAAACTGGATGTATCTAGAACTGAAATACGCCTAGACCCATCCATGTATTTCCGGATGGAGGGAATACATGTCAATATGTCATGCCTTTCTATTATTCAGTACCTATTCCATCTTTGCGGTAGCATGTTTTATAATTGAACCACCATTCTTCTATATAAGGCATGTAAGGGGAAGACGGCTATGTTAGAATCTGAAGGGTTACAAACAAGGTCTTCGCAAAAGATCCAAACGCCAGTAGATAATAAACCAACTCCATTTTTCATAGATACTGCTCCAACACAGAGAAACCCAACTCCCACTGATAATAAGAAGATTCCAGTGGCCAAAGAACTAGTCCGCTCCAGTCTAGCAAAAGAATGTCAACTCCATTCTAAGAAGCATGTGCGTATCCTCGCATCATGAAATTGTATAGCATTCTGATCATATTTTCTACTTGTTTCTTACCCATCTCTCTTTTAGAAAATAAGGTTAAATGATATAAGATTTCCTTCATTGGCATTGTATTCGAGGAAAATATCTTGCGGGAATTCTCTGTGCTCCAATGCTGATGTAAGTACCTGTTGTATATCACTATATTTTTACATCAGCATGTATTTTGTTAATCAGCGTGAATCCAACCTTTGTATGATCTAAAATTAGTTGTAACAAAATGTTAAAGGCTCCAAAGTTGATTTTTGTAAAGAAAACTGCCTGGTAGTTTTGCATACTGAGCTGCATGAGTGTACTATCTCTTATCATGCACATTACTGAATTGTAGTGCTGCTCTGGTTGCCCATTCATTCATTGTATCAATGTTGCTTTCATATTACCTTGCCTGGCTGATGATAGCTGTGCCATATTGTGTTAATTTGGTGTTGGCTAGTTGCCCAAACATTTGTTGTGCCAATGTTGCTTTCCTATTATCTGACTTGGCCAATGATAGCAATGCTAGTGTCTTAATTTGGTGCAGG
The DNA here is from genome assembly GCA_902687465.1 of Secale cereale. Taxonomy (NCBI): domain Eukaryota; kingdom Viridiplantae; phylum Streptophyta; class Magnoliopsida; order Poales; family Poaceae; genus Secale; species Secale cereale. The sequence goes on along the minus strand of LR738709.1, from coordinate 660,871,363 downwards.
CTGCAGAAGATAAGAAGACAAACTCTGAAAACAGCAAGGCAGCCCCATTGTTTCTTTCCAATAAATCTAGGCCAGGTAATATGCCAATAACTCATGATTAATCTGTTTGGTTCCCCTCCTAATTTATGTTATGATGCAGTGGTCGAGACACTCTCCCCTATCAATAATACAAGCCTGCCAAAATCTCCATCTGAATCCGTTCAGTATCCTCTGTCTCGAATGCAACGGAAAAAAATGTATGTTTGTGAACCAATTAATGGCTGAAGGAATGATGGAAATGGTGGATGAATCAGAGGTGCAGAGTCGTGTGACACAACAACTGATCAATGTTTTCAGAGACAATGTAGCAAAGCAGCAAGAACTTGCCCACGTGCTTATGGGCGTCATTCGTGCTGAGGTTGCAGATCGTGAAGTTGTAGATCGTTAGGTTCTATTCATTTATTTGCACTGGCATCAATCTTTGATTGCCCAGTGGATGTAATTTCCTATAATATATGTTGGATGTGCAACATTTTTTCCTGTATGTCATACCTTTGCTTGATTGGTTTTGGCCATGTGCATAATTGCTCGTCGTAATGGGCTCAAATAATCTAATTTAGCCTAAAGACATGTACGAACTTTAGTGGGCCCATTAAGTTAATGGGCCGTTACTAGGCCGAAAGTTAATGGTCGACCCTCTTAACTCCCGGGTCGTTAACAGGCTGACATCAAAGCGGGCAACGGGTGGGCCCTGTTGATTTCACAGACCGTTAACAAGCCCTTACTAAGTTCGGGCTACATATGGCCCAACTATATTGTGGGCCTTTAGCAGGCCGAAAGAGACAGCGGGCTTGTACTAGACCATGAAGAGCATGGGCCGTCACCAGGCTGAAAGACACAACGGGCCGGAAATTGGCCCAACACTTAAATGGGTCGCTAAAAGGCCGAAACTCAGGTCCGACTACAAATGGCCCAACTGATTTATGGGCCCTCAACAGGCTGAAAGACACACCGGGCCGGAAATAAGCCCAATATTTAAATGGGTCGCTAAAAGGCCGAAAGATGTACATCGTGAAAATTGGCCCATCCACTGAATTGGCCGTTAACAGGCCGAAATCTCATCGGGCCGATATTGAGCCCAAATATATAGCGGGCTGTTAACGGGCTCGAACTGATGATGGACTGCAATGGTGTCAAATATTTAACGGACCGTTGACGAGCCGAATTGGCGCATCTCGTATGGGCCATGGGCTTAAATGGACCTGACACAAGTAGGCCTTATATGGGCCGGCCTGCTATTTTTACTACATTTTCACCGGAATGGGACATTGTTGGACCGTGCCACGTGTCGACCTATCATAGGCGCCACCTGTCCAATGAGTGGATGACATCTGTCCCAACAGTGAGGCAACACGTGTTTCCTCTGGCCAATCATGATTTTACATGTGGAAAATCCCCATTGGTCGGGGTTGTTAATGGGTTATCGGATCCAAAACCGGACCCGATAGCTTAACGGCGTTCCCATACGGTGGATGCCATGTGTCGGTCACCCTTGACGGAAGCACCTCTGTGACGCGCGATTTATCGTCATGGAAGTGGACACATCCGTGATGATAATTTTGGTAATGTCATGGAACACTTCTACGACAACACAGGTATGACTATCTTCATTCTGTCATAAATTTGTCATGGATGTACATGCATGACAGAAAACGTGACCTACTGCGACAAACACGTATCATCACGGAAGTGTATTTTTTTTTTGTACCGAACATGGCAGGACGAGAGCAGTGACGCCAATCCGGACCTGAACACGCCCCCTGCCAAACTCAATACAGATGTCATCAGGGAATCCAACACAGAAATCACACCGTCGGCTCACGAGATCATGGTTGTTATAGCCCCTTGGGCCGAGCCTTTCCTAGCCTACCTTAACAGGCAAGAGCTCCCCGATGACCAAAATGAGGCCCGCTGCATAATTCGGCATTCTAAAGCTTATAAGGTTCACGAGGGTGAACTATACAAGAAAAGCACTATTGATATGCTCCAACGGTGCATCTCTGAAGAGGAGGGACCACAACTTCTAGCCGAAATACACGCTGGCATGGGCGGTGATAACCCACAAGTATAGGGGATCAATTGTAGCCTCTTTCGATAAGTAAGAGTGTCGAACCCAACGAGGAGCTAAAGGTAGAACAAATATTCCCTCAAGTTCTATCGACCACTGATAGAACTCTACGCACGCTTGACGTTCGCTTTACCTAGAACTAGTATAAAAACTAGAAGTACTTTGTAGGTGTAACGGGATAGGTTTGCAAGAATAGAAAGAGCATGTAAATAAAAACTAGGGGCTTTTTAGGTAAAGAAGCAATAAAGATAGTATAGCGAGTGCGGGAAAGTGGTGGTAGGAGTTGCGAAATTGTCCCTAATCAATTGATTACGTTACTAGACCGATAGCAAGTTCTATGAGGGAGAGGCCACTGCTAGCATGTCATCCCTGACTTGTAATTCTATGCACTTATGATTGGAACTATTAGCAAGCACCCACAACTACAAACGTTCATTAAGGTAAAACCCAACCATAGCATTAAGATATATTGGTCCCCCTTCAATCCCGTATGCATCAATTTCTATGCTAGGGTGAAGCTTCTATCACTCCTGCCCTCCAATACATAGTCCTATCAACGTACAACTAACCCTATGGTGTGATCCACGCGCACGCTCATATGATGGGCACCAAAGGACAGCAACATAACCACAAGCAAATTAAACTAATATTAGCAATTCACCAATCACCGATAGGACAACGAAAATCTACTCAGACATCATAGGATGGCAACACATCATTGGATTATAATATGAAGCATAAAACACCATGTTCAAGTAGAGGGTACAGAGGGTTGCGAGAGAGTGGACCGCTGTAGATAGATGGGGGAAGGTGATGAAGATGTTGGTGAAGATGACAGAGGTGTTGGTGTAGATCCCCGTCGCAAGATGATGGCCCTGGCGGCGTTCCGGCTCCACCGGAAGCGAGGGGGAGAGAGCCCCCCTTCTCCTTCTTCCTTTGCCTTGTCCCTAGGTGGGAGAAGGGTTCTCCCTCTGGTCCTTGGTCTCCATGGCATGGGAGGGGCGAGAGCCCCTCCGAGATTGGATCTGTCTCTCTGCCTCTCTCTGTTTCTGCATTCCAGATTCTGGCCCTTGACCGATTCTTATATTCCCGGAGATCCGTAACTCTGATTGGGCTGAAATTTTAACACGATTTGTATCCGGATATTGGATTTCTTGCGGCGAAACAAGGGCACCAACCGCCTTACGGGGTGGCCACGAGGGTCAGGGGAGGGCCCCCCTGCCTCGTGGCCCCCTCGGACATCGTCTCGCGTTGATTCTTCTTCCCAAAAATCACATATATTCCAAAAAAATCTCCATGCGTTTTTATCCCGTTTGGACTCTGTTTGATATGGATATTCTGTGAAACAAAAAACATGCAACAAACTGGAACTGGCACTGGGCACTGGATCAATATGTTAGTCGCAAAAATAGTATAAAAAGTTGCCAAAAAGTATATGAAAGTTGTATAATATTGGCATGGAACAATCTAAAATTATAGATACGACGGAAACGTATCAACATGCCCAATCTTAATTCCTGCTCGTCCTCGAGTAGGTAAATGATAAAAATGATATTTTTTGACGTGGAATGCTACCTAGCATAATATTGATCATGTAAACTAATCATGGCATGAATATTAAGACGCGAGTGATTCAAAGCAATAGTCTATCATTTGACATAAAAGAATTTAATACTCGGGCATCCCAACAAACAATCAAGTCTTTCAAAATATCAATGCTAAAGAACGTTATCCCTACAAAATCATATAGTCTTTTATGCTCCCTTTTCTTAACACAAGGTACCCCTCATGCCCATTCCGGTGTCAGCCAAGCAATTGTTTTCATACTTTACTTTTTCGAACCTTTTCAACTCTTCACGCAATACATGAGCGTGAGCCATGGACATAGCACTATGGGGTGGAATAGAAGGTGGTGATAGACAAAAGTAGGGAGAAATTCTCACATCGACTAGGCAAATTAACGGACTATGGAGATGTCCATCAATTGATATCAATATGAATGAGTAGGGATTGACATGTAACTGATGCACTAGAGCTATAAGTGTATGAAAGCTCAAAAGAAAACTAGTGGGTGTGCATCAACTTGCTTGCTCATGAAGACCTAGGGCATTTGAGGAAGCCCGTCGTTGGAATATACAAGCAAAGTTCTATAATGAAAATTCCCACTAGTATATGGAAATGACAACATAGGAGACTCTCTATCATGAAGAACATGGTGCTATGATGAAGCACAAGTGTGAAAAAATGATAGTAACATTGTCCCTTCTCTCTTTTTCTCTCATATTTTTATTTTCCTTTTTTATATATTTTTTAATTTTGGGCTCTGTGGCCTCTCTTTTTTGTGAGCTTCTTTGGCCTCTTCTTTTTTATTTGGGCTTCATTGGCCTCTTTTGTTTTTTTTATAACCTCACGTGGGACAATGTTCAAATAATTATGATCATCACACTTTTATTTACTTACAACTCGATACAAGAACGAAAATATGACCCTATATGAATGCCTCCAGCGGTGTGCCGGGATGTGCAATGATCTAGCATAGCAATGACATAAAAAAAGGACAAGCCATGAAAATATCATGCTAGCTATCTTACAATCATGCAAAGCAATATGACAATGATGGCGAGTGTCATAATAAACGGAACGGTGGAGTTACAAGGCAATATATCTCCGAATGGCTATGGGAATGCCATAATAGGTAGGTATGGTGGCTGTTTTGAGGAAGGATATAAGGTTGTTTGATGCACCGGCGAAAGTTGCGCGATACTAGAGTGGCTAGCAAGGTGGAAGGGTGAGAGTGCGTATAATCCATGGACTCAACATTAGTCATAAATGACTCACCTACTTATTGCGAAAAATCGGTTAGCCCTCGAAGCAAAAATACTACGACACATGCTCCTAGGGGGGAGGTTGGTAGGAGTAAACTATCACGCGCCCCCGACCTTCACGCAAAGATAAACAATCAAAATAGAGTGCGTGCCAATTTGGTTACATGGTTAGGAGACCATGAGTGCATGCTTCGGGAATCACAAACCTTAAAACCAATATTTTTACTAGACCACAATCATTCACTAGTACCTCCACAGTATTAGCATCTCTATATCGCAAAACTATTGCAAGGAATCAAACTCATCATATTCAGCGATCTACAAGTTTTATGTAGGATTTTACGACTAACCATGTGAATGACCAATTCCTGTCAACTCTCTAAATAGATATAAGTGAAGCTAGAGAGTTTTAATTCTTTCTACAAAAGATATGCCCACACTCTAACAAATATAAGTGAAGCAAAAGAGCTTTCTACAAATGGCGGTTTTCTATGTGTGGAGAAACAGGCAATCCAAACTTCAAATGATATAAGTGAAGCGCACGAAGCATTCTATAAAGCCATACTCAAAAGATATAAGTGAAGTGAAAGGAGCATTTTATAAATCAATCAAGGACTATCTCATACCATCATGGTGCATTATTAAAATAAAATGAAAAAGTACACAACGCTCCAAGAGTTTACGCATATCATGTGAACGAAACGAATCCAAAAACATACCGATACTTGTTGAAGAAAGATGGGATGCTGATACGTGTCCAACGTATCTATAATTTTTTGTTGTTCCACGCTATTATATTATCTGTTTTGGATGTTTAATGGGATTTAATATGCACTTTTATATTATTTTTGGGACTAACCTACTAACCCAAGGCCCAGTGCATATTGCTGTTTTTTTGCCTATTTGAGTGTTTCGCAGAAAAGGAATATCAAGCGGAGTCCAAACGGAATGAAACCTTTGCTAGGATCGTTTTTGGAACAAACGCAACCCAGAAGACTTGGAGTACACGTCTGGGAAGCCACGAGGCAGCCACGAGGAAGGAGGGCGTGCCCAGGGGGTAGGCGCGCCCCACCCTCGTGGGCCCCTCGTAGATCCACCGACGTACTTCTTCCTCCTATATATACTCATATACCCTGAAAACATCCGAGAGCACCACAAAACCCTATTTCCACCACCGCAACCTTCTGTACCCGTGGGATCCCATCTTGGGACCTTTTCCGGAGCTCCACCGGAGGGGGAATCGATCAAGGAGGGCTTCTACATCAACACCATAGCCTCTCCGATGAGTTGTGAGTAGTTTACCACAAACCTTCGGGTCCATAGTTAATACCTAGGTGGCTTCTTCTCTCTCTTTGGATCTCAATACAAAGTTCTCCTCGATCTTCTTGGAGATCTATTCGATGTAATACTTTTTGCGGTGTGTTTGTCGAGATCCGATGAATTGTGGGTTTATGATCAAGATTATCTATGAACAATATTTGGTTCTTTTCTGAATTCTTATATGCATGATTTAATATCTTTGCAAGTCTCTTTGAATTATCAGTTTGGTTTGGCCTACTAGATTGATCTTTCTTGCAATGGGAGAGGTGCTTAGCTTTGGGTTCAATCTTGCGGTGTCCTTTCCCAGTGACAGCAAGGGCAGCAAGGCACGTATTGTATTGTTGCCATCAAAGATAAAAAGATGGGGTTATGTCATATTGCATTGGTTTATCCCTCTACATCATGTCTTCTTGCTTAAAGTGTAACTCTGTTCTTATGAACTTAATACTCTAGATGCATGCTGGATAGCGGTCGATGTGTGGAGTAATAGTAGTAGATGTAGAATCGTTCCGGTATACTTGTCACGGACGTGATGCCTATATACATGAGCATGCCTAGATATTCTCATAACTATGCGCTTTTCTGTCAATTGTTCGACAGTAATTTGTTCACCCACTGTAGAATATGCTATCTTGAGAGAAGCCACTAGTGAAACCTATGGCCCCCGGGTCTATCTTCCATCATATTAATCTTCCATCAACTAGTTATTTTTACTATTCTTTTATTTTGCAATCTTTACATTTCAATCTATACAACAAAAATACCAAAAATATTTATCTTATTATCTCTATTATATCTCACTTTTGCAAGTGGCCGAGAAGGGATTGACAACCCCTTTATCGCTTTGGTTGCAAGGTTCTTAATTGTTTGTGCAGGTACGAGGGACTTGCGTGTGGACTCCTACTTGATTGATACCTTGGTTTTATAAAATTGAGGGAAATACTTACGCTACTTTCCTGCATCACCCTTTCCTCTTCAAGGGAAAACCAACGCATGCTCAAGAGGTAGCAAGAAGGATTTCTTGCGCCGTTGCCGAGGAGATCTACGCACAAGTCATATACCAAGTACCCATCACAAACTCTTATCCCTCGCATTACATTATTTGCGATTCGCCTCTCGTTTTCATCTCCCCCACTTCACATTTGCCGTTTTATTCGCCCTTTTTCTGTTTGCTTGCTTCTTGTGTATCCGTGTGTTCTATCGGTTGCTTTTCCATCATGGCTAGTCCTTCTATCATTGTTAGTACTCCCGAAAATGAGGTTCTTAATTTTAAACAAAGGGAGAGAGAAAATCTAAAAGATGACTGGCATAGAATTTGCAATGCTCAGAATAGATCCACTAGGAAGCAATCTACTTCCGTTCTTCTCCGCAATTTTTATGTAGGCCTCACTCCTTGGAATAGATATATTCTTGATACCATTACGGGAGGGAATTTCTTGGGTAGCCATACTTTTGATTCTTATAATGCTATGATAGATTTGTTTGGCCCACCACCTCTTTTGGTTAATGAAACTATGTTAACGTTGGAACATGTAATGCAAAGGCTTGAAATTATTGAAAATAAAATTGCCACTATGGAATGGATTGAGAGTTCGGATAAAAAGATCCACAACCAAATTACCCAATACGGATCTAAGGTAGGAGTCACTCAGAAAAACTTTAAATAAAAAGAACCCATAGTTAATGAAAAATAGATCTTGATTCCACAAGAGTTGATAAACATGAGGATATTATTACCAACGTAGGGTCTGCTTTTTCTGCTGTGAAAAATCCTTCAAACCCTTCTACTACCAAAGTTGCCAAACTTATGTATGTTCCTAAAAATAAGGGCGAATCTTCTAGTAAGGAAACTGCGGATCTCGAATCAATAAGTATTCACCCCAACTTTCTCACTATCATTAAGGAACCTTTTGCTACGAATGAGTTTCTTTATTTTTTGCCTAGAGGTCTGATTATTAATGAAAGGAATGAAATTCCTAAGGGTTATAAGTGTTCAATTGAAGAATTTCCTACCAAAGATGGCAATACCTAGATCTAGTCATGTATCATGCGTAGCTAGGGGCGTTAAACGACAGCCCTTGTTGGGAGGCAACCCAATTTTATTTTATTTTCTTTGATTTTACTTTTGTTTAGTAATAAGTAATTCATATAGCTTCTGGTTAGATGTGGTTTTGTGTTTTAATTAGTGTTTGTGCCAAGTAGAACCTTTGGGATTACTTGGGTGAAGTCTTTGCGATCTTGTTGTAAAAATCAGAAACTTTTGCGCTCACAAGAATAGCTGCCATGTTTTACTGGAGAGAGATTTTAAGTTGATTATTTTTGCAGATGATTAATAGACAAATTCCTCACGTCCACCAATTTATTTCAGAATTTTTAGAGTTACAGAAGTATTCGAAAGTTGCAGATTGCTACAGACTGTTCTGTTTTTGACAGATTCAGTTTTTCGTGTGTTGTTTGCTTATTTTGATGAATCTATGAGTAGTATTGGGGGGTATGAACCATAGATAAGTTGGAATACAGTAGGTTTAACACCAATATAAACAAAGAATGAGTTAAATACAGTACCATAAAGTGGTGGTTTGTTTTCTTATACTAACGGAGCTCATGAGATTTTCTGTTGAGTTTTGTGTTGTGAAGTTTTCTAGTTTTGGGTAAGGATTTTATGGACTATGGAATAAAAAGTGGCAAGAGCCTAAGCTTGGGAATTGCCAAGGAACCCCAAGGTAAAATTTAAGGACAACCAAAAGCATGTTTGGGACGTATGTTTGTGACGTAGTTCGACGATCAGTAGTGGTTCCTACTAGGGGCGATCCGGGCTTGTGTTATTTATGGTATCTTTCATTTGGATATTCGTCCGTAGTCGGACTCTAATGTTATTTGGATGATGATTGTTTATGTAATGCATTGTGTGACGTGGCGAGTGTAAGCCAACTACTCTTTTGCAATTTCATCCCTCTTTTACATGAGTCGTGCAAAGATACCATACTTGAGATCATTCTAGTATGAGCTTATGCCTTTAAGTCGTGCCTCGACACGTAGGAGGTATAATCTCATCCTGGGCATTACAAGTTGGTATCAGAGCCGACCCTCACGGTTACACGGATGTTTGCGGACAGTTTGCATTCATGTTGTGCATGACGTTTGTGACCCGTCGTGGCACACGACATGGCATATGTGTTGTCCTGGAAGCACAGACGTTTTGTCAGGACCGGTCCTTCAGTAAAATAATTACCGGAAGACCGACCTTTTTATTAAACCAGCGAGGAATATTATTACCTGCTGGCAGACAATTCCTTGATACAGAATTCCAGTACACTGAAAATTATACAAGGTTGAGCTGGGGGTTGCTCAACAATTTTATTACAAGCGCGCCAATATAATACATAAAGGCGGATATGACACAAGGCAGGGTGGCATACTACTAACTCGTAATAAATGGTGGTGGAATATGTCACAGTGAAGTGGGTGATGTGACTCCGAAATATTACAGCTCATCGAGCATTGGAGTGAGACTCGATGAATTTATTTGGTGGTAGGCGGAAGCGGTTATAAAACAGTGATCAACTCCATGATCGCAAGGGACTGACTGGGACTCCTCTAAGCATCGGACTCGCTATCGAATTCCTCATCCATGAGATCGCCTTCGTCCACATCTGGCCAAATCAACAAGCCAGGTGAGTACTTTGAATGTACTCGCAAGACAGTTCGGACTTAAGATATGACAAACGCCAACATGATGCATATGAGTATTCCAGCAAAAATGCGACCGGAATAAAATATTAATGAGTTGTATGTAACGATAGACGTCGGGCGGTAATCCTCCCGAAATCCATAAGGTAAATATAAGGAGACCAAACGAGTGTCTGAGTGACGCCTCGTAGGAAAAATAATAAATGACAGCAGGCCACAGTCGGGCGTCTGAGCGACACCACATAAAGGGCTTATAGCAAAATAAATAACAAGAATGCCTCAGTCGGACATCTGGGCGACATCACATAAAGGGCTTATAAATAGAAAGAATGCCACAGTGAGACGTCTGAGCGACATCACATAAAGGGCTTATAAATAAAAAGAATGCCACAGTCGGACGTCTGGGCGACATCACATAA
>LR738709.1:660829068-660860981 GCA_902687465.1 Secale cereale | reverse complement strand
TGCCACAGTCGGACGTCTGAGCGACATCACATAAAGGGCTTATAAATAAATAAAAAGAATGCCACAGTCGGACGTCTGAGCGACATCACATTAAGGGCTTATAAATAAAAAGAATGCCACAGTCAGACGTCTGAGCGACATCACATAAAGGGCTTATAAATAAAAAAGAAGGCCACAGTCGGACGTCTGAGCGACATCACATAAAGGGCTTATAAATAGAATGCCACAGTCGGACATCTGAGCGACATCACATTAAGGGCTTATAAATAGCATTAGTATAATGATGAAATACTTCTGAAAATAAATCAATACAGAGATAGTAGGTGAGTTCATCTATCAAATGAACTTGATGAAAAACATTACTCTGGTTACCAACAAGAATATACTCGAGACGGTCACCGGGTTGACATGAAGATTGACCCTAGGCCATAAACATGGCTACTGGAAGAATTTAACTCTGCAGAGCTTGTACCATTAACTCATAGCCAACGAGTTCTGCTAGCCACGAGGGCTAGTCCCGTCTACGGTGTTTTAGTAGAAACCCAACTAACCAGTACACACCCATTTAACATCCTGTCGTCCGGAATCACCCGCGACGACATTCACGGAAAACTTTAAGACGGGGAGGCTACAACCTCGAATAGCATGGGATCAAATTTATATATGCGCGCTCTAAGGGGTGCCCCCCTCTCGGTCCCAATCGAAAACACCCATGCCCCCTGACCGGATGTCTGGATTTAATCCAGGGCCATGGAACCCTCATCCCGGCCCCTCTACTTGGTGTGTACTCGGGAAGTGGTTTACAACTGACTAGACCGTAATCCCAACGGACGGCCTATGATAGTACCAGAAAAGAAGACGAACGGAATCATGACATGATCTGCGTTGATACTGAGTTAACCAGCTACTGGCATGCTCCAACAATACCAGCATTCCACCCATCATATCACCATATGATCGAGGTGGTCCAAACATTTTCATTCGGGGCTCACCCGAAGCATGCTTGCATGAAATATAACCATACACAATGCTTATATGACCATGCTTATGAGAAGAGCTACTCGAGCAAACATGCAACACGCTCATCATATCAAAGGTTCAAACATGCTTGCCTGGTTCTGAAAAGTCAGAGCCTAACTCGGTGTGATTCGCGTCTCCGTCACGGCCTCCGGTATCTATGTATTCGAACAAAATACATACTAACATAAATACCGCGCGTGCAAATAAAGTTGCTCCAAAAAATTCCACATAAATATGACAAAAAAGTGGCAGAAAATTAAAGAGGACCGAAAAAGAATCAACTCAAAATAATTTTTAGTTTAAAAGATATTAAAGTTTCTGTCCAGGGACTCATCTGTAATGAAACAGAAAAGATCCAGGGGCTAGAACAGAAAACAGCAAAGCGAATCGGTACGCAGTACGTCAACCGCAGAGGGAAAACGCACTTTGCTCGAATACGCTTACAGAAAACGGTTCGAGGGGGAGATATGAGAGGCTGACAAGGGGGCCCACTTGTCGGGTTTGAAAAACAGAAGCAGAGCCGCGCCGGCGACGGTGCTGCGGTGATCGCCGGCGTCGATCCACGGTGAGTTAGTGGAGGGGAGAGGTACCTACGGCTTCGCAGTGGTCTTCTGCGTTGAACGGTGGTGGAGTTGGGTGTCGGCGAGCCCCACGTCGACGGCGACCCTGTCTCCGGCGGACGGCGGCTCGGGTGGTCGTGGACCTCGTTGGAGAGGGTCCCTGGGATGAAATCAGGGTGGGGGTTAGGTCCAGGTGGGTGCCAGGGTGCTACGCTCGAGCTCACGGTGGCGGAGAAGCTCTCACCGGAGTGAACGAAGCTAGAGCCCGAGGCGGAGGTAGCTGGCCGGAGTTGGGGAAGAAGGGCCCCTCGAGGTTCTTCCAGAGGTTGGGCGCGGTCTAGGGAGGTAGTGAAGGTGTGTGTGCTCGAGCACGAGCTCGGTGGTGCCTTATATAGGCGGCTCGAGGTGGCTGCCGTGAACGGATAAGTCCGACGAGTCGATTACGGTGCTGCAGTGGTCGGACGGCGGAGTTAGGGGCTTGAGCATCATCTAGGAGCTGTAGGGGTTCCATTCCCGCACCTAACTCAGCAGAAGAGATGTAGTTACGGGTTGTCCCCAACAGAACGGCCGCACGGCATGGCGGCGGCAGAAAACGCGCTCTGCGCGCGCCAGGCCACGGCGACGACGTGCCAGGCGTGCGTTGGCTGTGGAAATGGACACGCAGAGCGCTGGGGTGGTTTGGGCGGCGCTAAACGGCGTCGAGCTGTGGTGGTAGCTTCTGTCAGCCACCACTGGCGGCGCTGTTGCCGTGGCAGTCGCCAGCGCGGTCGGGCCAGAGCGCCACCGACGCCCAGAAGCGACCAAGCGAGCGTACGGCGACTGGATAAGAAGAAGGAACAGTGCAGCGTCGAGCCAAGGAGATACTGGTGAGGTTTTTGTCGCGGCGCTTGATGCCACTGACGAAACTGATGAAACTGACGAAACTGACGAACTGTCGAACTATCGATAGTTTCAGTTAATAGTTGACAGTACAGTGTATGCAATGTGTTTGATGAAATGTTTCTGGCATGTGTGCAATGTTGCCGGGGCTGATTTTTGGTGGAGTGGCCTCTTGATGTATCTAGAGGTTGCCTGATTTTTCACAAAATTTTTGGAAGAAGATAAATATGAATTTCACCAAATTTTGCAAATCTAGTCCAAACTTGCAGTAGGTGAAATTTGAAAATTTTGAACTGTGGACCAGTGAAACAAGATGGATCTAGGTTGTGGGTACTAAATACTATCTAGGAGAGTTGGTTTGGAATCAAATAATAAGCTAGGCATGGTGGTTCCTTTGTAAATCACCAAGGTCCACTATAAAAGATAGAATTAGTTTTGGAGTGAACTAAATAGGAGAAAAATCCCAATAAGGTTAAAACTTACTGGAATTCATGAGAGACTTGTCTTAAGGTGTGGAGAGGGTCTTGGAGAGACATATTTCTGTTGGGGTCATGACAAGATGAAGGATGGAGAGGGAGATGAGTCCAAGGTTAAACTTGAGAGATTCAAAACAAGAAGGGGAGAATTCAAACAACCACTTTTGAAACTCAACTTGTGCTTGAGCCAAACACAAGAGAAAAACTTCGAGGCCAAAAACCAAGCTTGAGAAGACCCACCAACTTTGGCCAGAAAGGATTTTAGAAGGGTTTTAAGAGAAGATCAAACAACCCTCTTTCAAAAAGGCCAAAAGTTTGGAAGAAAAACCAACTCAAAAATATGGGGTGTTACAACACCTACCCCCTTAGGAAAAATCTCGTCCCCGGGATTTCAGCTGATCCTCAAATAGGTGTGGATGTTCTGTCCGAAGGAAATCTTCCCTTTCCCATGTTGCCTCATCCTATGTGTGATTACTCCACTGAACCTTGAGGAATTTAATAGTTTTCTGATGGGTCGTCCTTTCAGACTCCTCCAAAATCTTCACTGGGTGTTCTCGGTAGGTGAGATCTTGTTGCACGTCAAGGTTTTCTTGTGACACATGTTTCACTGGGTTGCTTACGCACTTCCGTAGTTGCGAGACGTGGAACACGTCGTGGATGTCGGACAGTTCCTTGGAAGGTCCAGCTGATAAGCTACTGTGCCTCTCCGTGCAATTATACGGAAGGGTCCGATGAATCGAGGTGCCTGTTTCCCTTTGACTTTGAATCGTTGTAGTCCTCTCATTGGTGACACACGCAAATATACGTCATCACCGGGCTCAAAACTTATTTCCCGATGCTTTTGATCGTAATAGCTCTTTTGTCGGCTTTGGGCGGTTTTGAGTCGATCCCGTATTATTTTTACTCTCTCCTCGGCTTCCTTTGACATATCTGGGCCGAATATACGACTGTCCCCTGTTTCCGACCAATTCAATGGAGTACGGCATCTTCGCCGGTACAAGGCTTCGAAAGGTGCCATTTGCAGACTAGCTTGATAACTATTGTTATATGCAAACTCGGCATATGGTAGGCTTTCCTCCCACCTGGTCCCATAGGTGAGGACACATGCCCTTAGCATGTCTTCGAGTATTTGATTTACTCGTTCCGTTTGTCCTCCCGTCTGGGGGTGATAAGCTATACTGAATGTTAGTTGTGTCCCGAGGGCTTGCTGCAACTGGTCCCAAAATTTGGAGACTAACTGAGTGCCTCTGTCTGATATTATAGTCTTGGGGACCCCATGTAGGCATACTATCCGGGCGAGATAAAGCTTGGCAAGCTTTTGAGTAGCATGGGTCGTCTTGACTGGTATGAAATGTGCCACCTTGGTCAATCTATCCGTGATGACCCATATGTCATCGTTACCGTGTTGTGATCGTGGTAGTCCAACAATAAAATCCATTCCAATATCGTCCCATTTCCATTCTGGTATCTTGTTTGGCTGTAATAGCCCTGCGGGTTTTTGGTGCTCGGCTTTAATGCGTTGACATGAATCGCAGCATGCAATAAATGTGGCTATATCCCACTTCATGCCGTGCCACCAAAATCTTTCCTGAATATCCTTATACATCTTCGTACCTCCAGGGTGGATTGAGTATGGAGCGGTGTGGCTTTCTTCTAGAATTTGCTGTTTAATGTCGTTGCTATTTGGTACGCAAAGTCTATCTCCGAACCATAATATTCCTTCACTGTCTATGGTAAATTCTAAGGCCTTGCCCTGACTTACTTTTCTTTTTATCCCTTTGATGCTGGGGTGTCCGAGTTGAGCCTTCTTTATTTGCTCTATCAGCGTAGGCTGTATTTCTAGCTTGGATACTTCGCCTTCCGTGACGATCATTAGGTTGAGTCTGGCGAATTCTTGCTGAAATTTGGGTCTCAGGTTCCGTATGCTGCCGCTGTTCGGGCTGGGGTTACGGCTGAGAGCATCTGCTACCATGTTTGCTCTTCCTGGGTGATAGTGAATACCAACGTTGTAATCTTTTACCAGTTCCAGCCAGTGTCGTTGTCGTAAATTGAGCTCTGGCTGTGTGAAAATATAGGTGAGGCTCTTGTGGTCTGTATATATTTCACAGCGATTTCCAAGCAAAAGGTGCCTCCATTCCTTGAGTGCATGAATGACTGCTGCCAACTCTGAATCGTGGGTAGGATAATTTTCTTCATGTTTTCGCAGTTGTCGGGAAGCGTAGGCGACTACTTTGCCTTCTTGCATCAGTACGCATCCGAGGCCTTTCTGGGATGCTTCGCAATATACTTCAAAGCTCTTCTGTATGTCTGGTACAATTAATACTAGGGCTGTTGTTAACCTCTTTTTGATCTCTTGGAAGCTTTTCTCACATGCTCCGGTCCACTCGAATTTCTTATCCTTCTTGAGTAGCTGTGTCATTGGTTTGGCTATGGCGGAAAATCCTTCAATAAACCTTCTGTAATATCCGGCCATACCGAGGAAACTGCGTATGTCTGTTACACTGGCTGGTGACTTCCAGCCAAGTACAGCCTTGACTTTATCTGGGTCCACAGCAATTCCTTCTTGTGTTAATACGTGTCCTAGGAAACCCACTTGTCTCAACCAAAATTCACATTTGCTGAATTTGGCGTAAAGTTGGTGTTTCCTTAATTCTCCCAGTACAATGCAGAGGTGTTCATCATGTTCTTCTGGTGTCTTTGAATATACTAAGATATCATCAATAAATACCACCACAAATTTGTCCATGAATTTCATAAATACTTTGTTCATGAGGTGGACGAAATATGCGGGGGCGTTGGTCAGTCCAACGACATTACTGTAAATTCATAAAGTCCGTATCTTGAGGTGAACGTTGTCTTCGGGATATCTTCCGTCCATACTTTCAGCTGATGATAGCCTGACCTTAAGTCAACTTTTGAGAAAACCTTGGCTTGCGCGAGCTGGTCAAATAAGTCATTTATCCGTGGCATCGGATATTTGTTCTTGATTGTGACCATGTTGAGCGCTCGGTAGTCTATACACAACCTCATGGTCCCATCCTTCTTTTTGGCAAACAATACCGGCGAACCCCAAGGTGAGGAGCTGGCCCGTATGAATCCTTTGTCTAGCAGGTCCTTTATTTGCTTCTTTAATTCAACCAACTCGGATGGTGCCATTCTGTATGGTTTCTTATATATGGGGGTGGTTCCCGGTGCTAGCTCAATAATGAATTCTATTTCTCTGTCTGGCGGCGTGCCAGGTAGTTCCTCGGGAAATACGTCCGGAAATTCACATACAACTGGAACCTTGCTTAACTCAGATGTATCAACTTTGTTTAATTTTGGTTGTCGTGACACCGGTCTTTCATGAGTTGCGACTCTTATTGTCATTCCATGATGATGAGTAAGAATCACTGTCCTGTTGAAGCAGTTGATAAATCCTTTATTGGTGGTTAGCCAATCCATACCCAGGATAACATCCAGGCCTTTGTTTTCCAACACGATGAGGTTTGCGTGAAACTTTAATCCCTCAATTTCAATGGTCAAACCTTGGTAGTAATTCTGAGTGATCTGCTTACTTCCGGGGGACTTGATGGTCATTGATTTTCCCATGGGAAGCATTGAAAAACCATGTTGCAAAGCGAAACTCTTCGAAATGAACGAATGAGAAGCTCCAGAATCAAACAAAACCGTGGTAGGTATTGTGTTGACACGGAACGTACCGAGTACGATATCCAGTGCATCCTGTGCCTGCTCCTTGGTCACATGGTTCAGGTGGCCTTTCCTGTGATTGTTATTGGGGTTGAAATTGTTACGCTTGGGCGTGGAATTGTTTCCGTTGTTGTTTGGCTTCGGTGCTGAGTTTCTTGGCTTAGGGCACTGTTTAGCATAGTGTCCCTCTTCTCCACATGCGTAGCAGGTAACACCCGGGCGATAGGTGAAATCCTTGTCTCTTGCATGAAAAATTCTTATTTGGACGAGTGTCGTTGGTCGTGGGTCTGCTTGCCCCATTCCTCTGGAAATTCACCTTATTCTTGTTGTTGCGAGGGTGGTTGGTCTGATTCCTTTTTCTCTTGCGAATGTCTTCCAGACTGCGACGTTCATTTTCCAACGTAATGTCTTTGTCTACCAGTGTCTTGAAATCTGGAAAAGTTTGTACGACTAACTAGCATTTTAGTGCTGGTGCCAGTCCGTCCAAGAATTTCTCCATCTTTTTATTTTCCGTCATTCGCTCTTCGTTGGCATAACGTGATAATTGCGCAAACTGACTGTTGTACTCCTGCATTGTCATGCCTCTTTGCTTGAGGTCATCAAATTCTCTTTTCTTGATCTTCATAATACTCTTAGGGATGTGTGCCCCACGAAAGCCTTCCTTGAAATCTTCCCAGGTGATATTATTTATGTCGGGATGCATAAGCAGGAAATTTTCCCACCATGATGCGGCTGCTCCAGTAAGGTAATGTGGTGCGTACAACACTTTTTCATGGTCTGAGCATTGTGCCACAATTAATTTCCTTTCAATATCTCGAAGCCAATCATCGGCCTCAAGGGGTTTGTCTGTGTGCGAAAACGTTGTTGGACGTGTCTTCTGAAATTCAGACAATTTTGAGTGCTGCTAGTATGGTTCACGGTGATTTCCCATGTTAATGACATGGTTCATCATTTCTTGGTGCTGTTGCTGACTTTGCTCGTAAAGACGGCACACTTGAGAAAATGCCGTCTCACTGCCATGCTGACTTGACTGCCCCTGTGAGAAATTGTTGTTTGTCTGTGTGCCATAATTTTCTTCCGGTGGACTTGGCATGGAACGTGTCCAGGGATGAGTCATTTCTTACTCTGGGGTAATAAAGCAGAAAACCTGAGAAGAACCGAGCAGCAAAATAAACCAAGATTTTGCAAAAGCGATCAAACACGAGCTCGAAAAAGATTTTTGAAATAAACAGGTCGATTGCGCACGGAGAAGGGCTAATAGTACATATTTTACACGCAGGTTCTAATTATACATACGTCACTCAGGGTGTGCGTACACATCCTGACATGTTATTTAGAACTAGTGCACTCCTCCAAGATCCTACGTGACGCGCAAACAGACTACTCCCATCAACCTATTTTACATAACACACAAATATTACAAGTGAGCGCGGTGCGTCGCGGAATGACGCGCTAGTCGGAGATGTTGAAGATTTTCCTCGGCCTGCCAAGGGTAAAGCCCAGTGGTGCTGGAGACTCAACTTCCTCCTCACTGATGGGCTCCAGGAGCGGAGTAAGAGTACGAGGTCTCGAAGCAGGTGCAGCAGGCGGTGCAGCTCTGACTGGATTAGGAGCAATGACTTGGTCAAACTCCTCAATGGTAGGCAGACGGTGAGCGGTGGCTAAGATGGACGGTGCATAGGATGCGGCGGACGAGACAAATGTCATTGGTGGTGCAGTATGGAGCAGCTCCCTCCTGTTGGCGGAGCCACTCTGGACCAACTCCATACGGGTGGCCACCAAGTCGTCTACCAGATTATCAAAGGCTGCCTCAAGTGCCTTGAGGTACTCAACCATTGATTCAATGGCTTCGTCACGCTCCCCATTTGCGCATGCAAATGCATAGTGACACGTATAAGGCACGTGACATGGGAGGTAACGGAAGCGACGAGTCTTCATCGAAGGAAGGATGTCCCGGAGACGAGCTATCGCCTCACGGGCAGCCATCTGCATGGCATGCCTCTCCGTAGGCATGGCTCTGCCCACAAATCGAAGGCGGCGCGCTTCAGAACGCCCACCTTTGAAATGTACCACAGCCTGATGCATAGACACGCTGTCATTGAGCTTGTGACGGTAGAGTGTAAACTCGGGACGGGTGGATGGCCCGATCGCGACTTTGGTGATGGCGAAGAGGAGCTTGACAAACCCCTCAGGGATGTTGGCGAACACCTGTGCATCACAGTCGTTGCTAGCCATCTACAAAAGTAGACAAAAAATCCAAATAGTAAGGCCATAAATTTATGCTGACCAACAAAAAATTGCTACAGATGTAAAAATGCTGAAAAGCAATTTTTTCCGCTAATAACCGATTAGCGAGCGCACCTAGTGGCTTCCTACAGTCAGCCTGGCTCTGGTACCAAGGTTGTTAGGACTAGTCCTTCAGTAAAATAATTACCGGAAGACCGGCCTTTTTATTAAACCAGCGAGGAATATTATTACCTGATGACAGACAATTCCTTTATACAGAATTCCAGTACACTGAAAATTATACAACGTTGAGCTGGGGTTGCTCAACAATTTTATTACAAGCGCGCCAATATAATACATAAAGGCGGATCTGACACAAGGCAGGGTGGCATACTACTAACTCGTAATAAAAGGTGATGGAATATGTCACAGTGAAGTGGGTGATGTGACTCCGAAATATTACAGCTCATCGAGCATCGAAGTGAGACTCGATGAATTTATTTGGTGGTAGGCGGAAGCGGTTATAAAACAGTGATCAACTCCAAGATCTCAAGGGACTGACTGGGACTCCTCTAAGCGTCGGACTTGCTATCGAATTCCTCATCCATGAGATCGCCTTCGTCCACATCTGGCCAAATCAACAAGCCAGGTGAGTACTTTGAATGTACTCGCAAGACAGTTCGGACTTAAGATATAACAAACGCCAACATGATGCATATGAGTATTCCAGCAAAAATGCGACCGGAATAAAATATTAATGAGCTGTATGTAACGATAGAAATCGGGCGATAATACTCCCGAAATCCATAAGGTAAATATAAGGAGACCAAACGAGTGTCTGAGTGACGCCTCGTAGGAAAAATAATAAATGACAGCAGGCCACAGTCGGGCGTCTGAGCGACACCACATATAGGGCTTATAGCAAAATAAATAACAAGAATGCCTCAGTCGGACGTCTGGGCGACATCACATAAAGGGCTTATAAATAGAAAGAATGCCACAGTCGGACGTCTGAGCGACATCACATAAAGGGCTTATAAATAAAAAGAATGCCACAGTCGGACGTCTGGGCGATATCACATAACGGGCTTATAAATAAAAAGAATGTCATAGTCGGACGTCTGAGCGACATCACATAAATGGCTTATAAATAAAAAAAGAATGCAACAGTCGGACGTCTGAGTGACATCACATAAAGGGCTTATAAATAAAAAGAATGCCACAGTCGGACGTCTGAGCGACATCACATAAAGGGCTTATAAACAGAATGCCACAGTCGGACGTCTGAGCGACATCACATAAAGGGCTTATAAATAGCATTAGTATAATGATGAAATACTTCTGAAAATAAATCAATACAGAGATAGTAGGTGAGTTCATCTACCAAATGAACTTGACGAAAAACACTACTCTGGTTACCAACAAGAATATACTCGAGACGGTCACCGGGTTGACATGAAGATTGACCCTAGGCCATAAACATGGCTACTGGAAGAATTTAACTCTGCAGAGCTTGTACCATTAACTCATAGCCAACGGGTTCTGCTAGCCACGAGGGCTAGTCCCGTCTACGGTGTTTTAGTAGAAACCCAACTAACCAGTACACACCCATTTAACATCCTATCGTCCGGAATCACCCGCGATGACATTCACGGAAAACTTTAAGACGGAGAGGCTACAACCTCGAATAGCATGGGATCAAATTTATATATGCGCGCACTAAGGGGTGCCCCCCTCTCGGTCCCAACCGGAAACACCCATGCCCCCTGACCGGATGACGGGCTTTAATCCAGGGCCATGGAACCCTCATCCCGGCCCCTCTACTTGGTGTGTACTCGGGAAGTGGTTTACAACTGACTAGACCGTAATCCCAACGGACGGTCTATGATAGTACCGGAAAAGGAGACGAACGGAATCATGACATGATCTCCGTTGATACTGAGTTAACCAGCTACTGGCATGCTCCAACAATACCAGCATTCGACCCATCATATCACCATATGATCGAGGTGGTCCAAACATTTTCATTCGGGGCTCACCTGAAGCTTGCTTGCATGAAATATAACCATACACAATGCTTATATGACCATGCTTATGCGAAGAGCTACTCGAGCAAACATGAAACGCACTCATCATATCAAAGGTTCAAACATGCTTGCCTGGTTCTGAAAAGTCGGAGCCTAACTCGGCGTGATTCTCGTCTCCGTCACGGCCTCCGGTATCTATGTATTCAAACAAAATACGTACTAACATAAATACCGCACGTGCAAATAAAGTTGCTCCAAAAATTTCCACATAAATATGACAAAAACCTAGGCAGAAAACTAAAGATGACAAAAAAAGAATCAACTCAAAATCATTTTTAGTTTAAATGATATTAAGGTTTCTGTCCAGGGACTCATTTGTAATGAAACAGAAAAGATCCAGGTGCTAGAACAGAAAACAGCAAAGCGAATCGGTACGCAGTACGTCAACCGTAGAGGGAAAACGCATTTTGCTCGAATACGCTTACAGAAAACGGTTCGAGGGGGAGATATGAGAGGCTGACAAGGGGCCCCAGTTGTCGGGTTTGAAAACAGAAGCAGAGCCGCGCCGTCGCCGGTGCTGCGGTGATCGCCGGCGTCGATCCACGGCGAGTTAGGGGAGGGGAGACGTACCTACGGCTTCACGGTGGTCTTCCGCATCAAACGGTGGTGGAGTTGGGTGTTGGCGAACCCCACGTCGACGGCGACCCTGTCTCCGACGGACGGCGGCTCGGGTGGTCGTGGACCTCGTCGGAGAGGGTCCCTGGGATGAAATTGGGGTGGGGGTTAGGTCCAGGTGGGTGCCAGGGTGCTACGCTCGAGCTCACGGCGGCGGAGAAGCTCTCACCGGAGTGAACGAAGCTGGAGCCCGAGGCGCAGGTAGCTGGCCGGAGTTGGGGAAGAAGGGCCCCACGAGGCTCTTCCAGAGGTTGGGCGCGGTCTAGGGAGGTAGTGAAGGTGTGTGTGCTCAAGCACGAGCTCGGGGGTGCCTTGTATAGGCGGCTCGAGGTGGTTGTCGTGAACGGATAAGTCCGGCGAGTCGATTACGGTGCTGCAGTGGTCAGACGGCGGAGTTAGGGGCTTGAGCATCATCTAGGAGCTGTAGGGGTTCCATTCCCGCACCTAACTCAGCAGAAGAGATGTAGTTACGGGCTGTCCCCGACGGAACGGCCGCGCGGCACGGCGGCAGCAGAAAACGCGGTCTGCGCGCGCCAGGCCACGGCGACGGCGTGCCAGGCGTGCGTTGGCGGTGGAAATGGACACGCGGAGCGCTGGGGTGGTTTGGGCGGCACTAAACGGCATTGAGTTGCGGTGGTAGCTTCTGTCAGCCGCCACGGGCGGCGCTGTTGCCGTGGCAGTCTCCGGCGCGGTCGGGCCAGAGCGCCACCGACGCCCAGAAGCGGCCAAGCGAGCGTGCGGCGACTGGATAAGAAGAAGGAGCAGTGCAGCGTCGAGCCAAGGAGATACTGGTTTTTGTCGCTGCGCCTGATGCCACTGACGAAACTGACGAACTGTCGAACTGTCGACAGTTTCAGTTAACAGTTGACAGTACAGTGTATGCAATGTGTTTGATGAAATGTTTCTGGCATGTGTGCAATGTTGCTGGGGCTGATTTTTGGTGGAGTGGCCTCTTGATGTATCTAGAGGTTGCCTGATTTTTCACAAAAATTTTGGAAGAAGATAAATATGAATTTCACCAAATTTTGCAAATCTGGTCCAAACTTGCAGTAGGTGAAATTTGAAAATTTTGAACTGTGGACCAGTGAAACAAGATGGATCTAGGTTGTGGGTACTAAAGACTATCTAGGAGAGTTGGTTTGGAATCAAATAATAAGCTAGGCATGGTGGTTCCTTTGTAAATCACCAAGGTCCACTATAAAAGATAGAATTAGTTTTGGAGTGAACTAAATAGGAGAAAAATCCCAATAAGGTTAAAACTTACTGGAATTCATGAGAGACTTGTCTTAAGGTGTGGAGAGGGTCTTGGAGAGACATATTTTATTGGGGTCATGACAAGATGAAGGATGGAGAGGGAGATGAGTCCAAGGTTAAACTTGAGAGATTCAAAACAAGAAGGGGAGAATTCAAACAACCACTTTTGAAACTCAACTTGTGCTTGAGCCAAACACAAGAGAAAAACTTCAAGGCCAAAAACCAAGCTAGAGAAGACCCAACAACTTTGGCCAGAAAGGATTTTAGAAGGGTTTTAAGAGAAGATCAAACAACCCTCTTTCAAAAAGGCCAAAAGTTTGGAAGAAAAACCAACTCAAAAATTTGGGGTGTTACACGTTTGTGCCAAGAGGGAACGTTCATGTGGCCCGACGAGGACGTCGGTTCCTCTGAGTGGGGGTGTATGTGATAGCCAAGCTTACTAGGGATGGTAGACTACTCATATCAATAAGGAATTCCTTCTTTTCCGGGATCCCATTCAGATAGAACTCCAAAGTTAAGCGTGCTCAGCTTGGAGTAGTTTCAGGATGGGTGACCGACCGGGAAGTTGCTCTTGAGTGCACACGAGTGAGGACAAAGTGTGCAGAAAAGACTAGTATGATATGTGGGACCAGTCTAGATTCCGCCAGGAGTAATGACCACCGGCGGGTGTGTCCGGGGCGTTACACTAAGCTTGGGGATGCCCCGTGAAGGCATCCCCTCTTTCGTCTTCATCTATCGGTAACTTTACTTGAGACTATATTTTTATTCACCACATGATATATGTTTTTGCTTGGAGCGTCTTGTATGATTTGAGTCTTTGATTTTTAGTTTACCACAATCATCCTTGCTGTACACACCTTTTGGGAGAGACCCGTATGAATTGAAATTTATTAGAATACTCTATGTGCTTCACTTATATCTTTTGAGCTAGATAGTTTTGCTCTAGTGCTTCACTTATATCTTTTTAGAGCACGGCGGTGGTTTTATTTAATAGAAATTGTTGATCTCTCATGCTTCACTTATATTATTTTGACAGTCCTTTATAACAGCATGGTAATTTGCTTTGGCTATAAAATTAGTCTTAATATGATAGGCATCCAAGATGGGTATAATAAAAACTTTCATATAAAGTGCATTGAATATTATGAGAAGTTTGATACTTGATGATTGTTTTGAGATATGAGGATGGTGATATTAGAGTCATGCTAGTGTAGTAATTGTGAATTTTAGGAATACTTGTGTTAATGTTTGTGATTCCTATAGCATGCACGTATGGTGAACCGTTATGTGATGAAGTTGGAGCATGATTTATTTATTGATTGTCTTCCTTTGTGTGGAGGTCGGGATCGTGCGATAGTTAACTCCTACCAACCCTTCCCGTAGGAGCATGCGCTTAATGCTTTGTTTTGATAACTTGTAGATTTTTGCAATAAGTATATGAGTTCTTTATGACTAATGATGAGTCCATGGATTATACGCACTCTCACCCTTCAACCGTTGGTAGCCTCTCTAGTATCGCGCAACTTTCACCGGTACCATACACCCACCATATACCCTCCACAAAACAGCCACCATACCTACTGATGTCTACTACACAACCTTCTTCTTGTTGAAGTTGTTGGGCCTCCAAGTGCAGAGGTTTGTAGGACAGTAGCAAATTTTCCTCAACTGGATGATCTAAGGTTTATCGATCCGTGGGAGGCGTAGGATGAAGATGGTATCTCTCAAACAACCCTGCAACCAAATAACAAAGAGTCTCTTGTGTCCCCAACACACCCAATACAATGATAAATTGTATAGGTGCACTAGTTCGGTGAAGAGATGTGATACAAGTGCAATATGGATGGTAGATATAAGTTTTTGTAATCCGAAAATATAAAAACAGCAAGGTAACTAATGATAAAAGTGAGCATAAATGGTATTGCATTCCTAGGAAACAAGGCCTAGGGTTCATACTTCCACTAGTGCAAGTTCTCTCAACAATAATAACACAACTGGATCATATAACTATCCCTCAACATGCAACAAAGAGTCTCTCCAAAATAACTAATAGCGGAGAACAAACGAAGAGATTATTGTAGGGTACGAAACCACCTCAAAGTTATTCTTTCTGATCGATCTATTCAAGAGTCCGTAGTAAAATAACATGAAGTTTTTTTTTTCGTTCGATCTATCCTAGAGTTCATACTAGAATAACACCTTATGACACAAATCAACCAAAACCCTAATGTCACCTAGATACTCCATTATCACCTCAAGTATCCGTGGGCATGATTATACGATATGCATCACACAATCTCAGATTCATCTATTCAACCAACACAAAGAACTTCAAAGAGTGCCCCAAAGTTTCTACCGGAGAGTCAAGACGAAAACGTGTTCCAACCCCTATGCATAGATTCCCAAGGTCACGGAACCCGCAAGTTGATCACCAAAACATACATCAAGTAGATCACGTGATATCCCATTGTCACCACAGATAAGCACATGCAAGACATACATCAAGTGTTCTCAAATCCTTAAAGACTCAATCTGATAAGATAACTTCAAAGGGAAAACTCAATCCATTACAAGAAAGTAGAGCGGGGAGAAACATCATAAGATCCAACTATAGTAGCAAAGCTCGTGACACATCAAGATCATGCCATCTCAAGAACAAGAGAGAGAGAGAGAGAGAGAGAGAGAGAGAGAGAGAGAGAGAGAGAGAGAGAGAGAGAGAGATCAAACACATAGACTACTCCCCCCTCGTCATGGAGAGCGCCGGGATGATGAAGATGGCCACCGAAGAGGGATTCCCCCCTCCGGCAGGGTGCCAGAATGGGTCTAGATTGGTTTTTGGTAGCAACAGAGGCTTGCGGTGGCGGAACTCCCGATCAAGGTTATTTTCTGGAGGTTTCTTTATATAGAGAGAGGGTGTTGGAGTCGGGAACAAGTAAAGAGGGTCTCCGGGCTGTCCACGAGATAGGGGCGTGCCCAGGGGGTGGGCACGCCCCCCACCCTCGTGGGCAGCCCGGGATCTCCTGGTCCATCTCCAGTACTCCTTGGGCTTCTTCTGGTCCATAAACAACCTCCGTTGAGTTTCAGGTCAATTGGTCTCCGTTTGGTATTCCTTTTCTGCGATACTCAAAAATAAGGGGAAAACAGAAAGTGGCACCGGGCTTTGGGTTAATAGGTTAGTCCCAAAAATCATATAAAAGTGTATATTAAAGCCCATAAAACATCCTAGAAGGATAATATAATAGCATGGAACAATCAAAAATTATAGATACGTTGGAGACGTATCAATCCTCCCTAAGCTTAATTCCTGCTCGTCCTCAAGTAGGTAAATGATAAAAACAGAATTTTTGATGTGGAATGCTACCTAACATAATTCTCAAAGTAATTTTCTTTATTGTAGCACGAATGTTCAGATCCGAAAGATTCAAGACAAAAGTCTATATTGACATAAGAATAAGAATATTTCAAGCATACTAACAAAGCAATTATGTCTTCTCGAAATAACATGGCCAAAGAAAGCTATCCCTACAAAATCATATAGTCTGGCTCTGCTCTATCTTCATCACACAAAATATTTAAATCATGCACAACCCCCGTTTCAACCAAACAATTGTTTCATACTTAAAATTTTCAAACTCTTTCAACTTTCACGCAATACATGGGCGTGAGCCATGGATATAGCACTATAGGTGGACTGGAATGGTGGTTGTGGAGAAGACAATCGAGGAAGATAGTCTCACATCAACTAGGTGTATCAATGGGCTATGGAGATGCCCATCAATAGATATCAATGTGAGTGAGTAGGGATTGCCATGCAACGGATGCACTAGAGATATAAGTGTATGAAAGCTCAACAAAAGAATCTAAGTGGGTGTGCATCCAACTTGCTTGCCCACGAAGACCTAGGGCATTTGAGGAAGCCCATGATTGGAATATACAAGCCAAGTTCTATAATGAAAATTCCCACTAGTATATGAAAGTGACAAAACAAGAGACTCTCTATCTTGAAGATCATGGTGCTACTTTGAAGCACAATTATGGAAAAAGGATAGTAGCATTGTCCCTTCTCTCTTTTTCTCTCATTTTTTTAAAATTTGGGCCTTTTCTCTTTTTTATGGCCTTTTTTTCTCGTCCGGAGTCTCATCCCGACTTGTGGGGGAATCATAGTCTCCATCATCCTTTCCTCACTAGGACAATGCTCTAATAATGAAAATTATCACACTTTTATTTACTTACAACTCGAAGCTAGAACAAAATATGACTCTATGTGAATGCCTCCGGCGGTATACCGGGATGTGCAATGAATCAAGAGTGACATGTATGAACAACCATGCATGGTGGACTTGCCACAAATACGATGTCAACTACATGATCATGTAAGGCAATATGACAATGATGAAGCGTGTCATAATAAACGGAACGGTGGAAAGTTGCATGGCAATATATCTCGGAATGGCTATGGAAATGCCATGATAGGTAGGTATGGTGGCTATTTTGAGGAAGGTATATGGTGGGTGTACGGTACCTGCGAAAGTTGCGCAATTCAAGAGAGGCTAGCAATGGTGGAAGGGTGAGAGTGCGTATAATCCATGGACTCAACATTAGTCATAAAGAACTCACGTACTTGTAGCAAAAATCTACAAGTCATCAAAAGAAAGTACTACACGCATGCTCCTAGGGGAAGGGTTGGTAAGAGTTAACCATCGCGCGATCCCGACCTCCACACAAAGGAAGACAATTAATAAATAACTCATGCTCTAACTTCATCACATACGGTTCACCATACGTGCATGCTACGGGAATCACAAACTTTAACACAAGTATTTCTCAAATTCACAACTACTCTACTAGCATGACTCTAATATCACCATCCTCATATCTCAAAACAATCATCAAGCTTCAAACTTCTCATAGCGTTGAATGCACTTTATAAGAAAGTTTTTATTATATCCCTTTTGGATGCCCATCATATTAGGACTAAATTCATAACCAAAGCAAATTACCATGCTGTTCTAAAAGACTCTCAAAATAATATAAGTGAAGCATGAGAGTTCATCTGTTTCCTCAAAATAAAACCACCGCCGTTCTCTAAAAGATATAAGTGAAGCACTAGAGCAAATGACAAACTACTCCAAAAGATATAAGTGAAGGTCAATGAGTAGTTGAATAATTATGTAACTATGTGAAGACTCTCTAACATTTAAGAATTCCAGATTTTGGGATATTATTCAAACAGCAAGCAAAACAAAATAAAATAAATTAATGCTCAAAGCAAAACACATATCATGTGGTGAATAAAAATATAGTCTCAAGTAAAGTTACCGATAGACGCAGACGAAAGAGGGGATGCCTTCTGGGGCATCCCCAAGCTTAGGCTCTTGGTTTTCCTTGAATATTACCTTGGGGTGCATTGGGCATCCTAATCTTAGGCTCTTGCCACTCCCTATTCCATAGTCCATCGAATCTTTACCCAAAACTTGAAAACTTCACAACACAAAACTCAATAGAAAACTCGTAAGCTCCCTTAGTATAAGAAAATAAAACCACCACTTGGGTACTGTTGTGAACTCATTATAAATTCATATTGGTGTAATATCCACTGTATTCCAACTTCTCTATGGTTTATACCCTCCGACACTACTCATAGATTCATCAAAATAAGCAAACAACACATAGAAAACAGAATCTGTCAAAATAGAATAGTCTGTAGCAATCTGTAACTTTTGAATACTTCTGTAACTCAACCAATTCTGAAATAAATTGGTGGATGTGAGGAATTTGTCTATTAAGCTTCTGCAAAAAGAATCAACTTAAAAGCACTCTCCAGTAAAAAATGGCAGCTAATCTCGTGAGCGGAAAGTTTCTGTTTTTTACAGCAAGATCACATTAACATTCACCCAAGTCTTCCCAAAGGTTCTACTTGGAACTTTATTGAAACAAAAGCTATAAAACATGATTACTACAGTAGCATAATCATGTGAGCACACAAAAACAGTAAGGATAAATATTGGGTTGTCTCCCAACAAGCGCTTTTCTTTAGTGCCTATTAGCTAGGCATGATGATTTCAATGATGCTCGCATAAAAGATAAGAATTGAGACATAAAGAGAGCATCATGAAGAATATGACTAGCACATTTAAGCCTAACCCATTTCCTATGCATATGGATTTTGTGAGCAAACAACTTATGGGAACGAGAATCAACTAGCATAGGAAAGGAAAACAAGCATGGCTTAAAAACTTTCAACATATAGAGAGGAAACTTGATATTATTGCAATAGGTAAAAACATATGTTCCTCTCTCATAATAATTTTCAGTAGCATCATGAATGAAATCAAACATATAACCAGCACACAAAGCAATCTTTTCATGATCTACTTGTATAGAAATTTTACTACTCCCATCATAAGCAAAATTCTTCTCATTCATAGTAGTGGGAGGAGCAAATTCAACAAAATAATTATCATGAGATGCAAAATCCAATTGAAAACTAAAATCATGATGACAAGTTTCATGGTTATCATTATTCTTAATAGCATACAAGTCATCACAATAATCATCATAGATAGCAACTTTGTTCTCATAATCAATTGGAACCTCTTCCAAAATGGTTGATTCATCACTAAATAAAGTCATGACCTCTCCAAATCCACTTACATCAATATAATCATCATAAATAGTAGGCATGATTTCATCATAATAAATTTGCTCATCAAAACTTGGGGGACAAAAAATACCATCTTCATCAGGCATAGCATCCCCAAGCTTGTGGCTTTGCATATCATTAGCATCATGTATATTCAAAGGATTCACACTAACAACATTGCAATCATGCTCATAATTCAAGTATTTAGTGCCAAACATTTTAATGCATTCTTCTTCTAGTACTTGGGCACAATTTTCCTTTCCATCATTTTCACGAAAGATATTAAAAAGATGAAGCATATGAGGCAACCTCAATTCCATTTTTTGTAGTTTTCTTTTATAAACTAAACTAGTGATAAAACAAGAAACTAAAAGATTCGATTGCAAGATCTAAAGATATACCTTCAAGAACCCACCTCCTCGGCAACGGTGCCAGAAAAAGAGCTTGATGTCTACTACGCAACCTTCTTCTTGTAGACTTTGTTGGGCCTCCAAGTGCAGAGGTTTGTAGGACAGCAAATTTCCCTCAAGTGGAAGACCTAAGGTTTATCAATCCGTGGGAGGCGTGGGATGAAGATGGTATCTCTCAAACAACCCTGCAACCAAATAACAAAGAGTCTCTTGTGTCCCCAACACACCCAATACAATGGTAAATTGTATAGGTGCACTAGTTCGGCGAAGAGATGGTGATACAAGTGCAATATGGATGGTAGATATAGGTTTTTGTAATCTGAAAATGTAAAAATAGCAAGGTAACTAATGATCAAAGTGAGCATAAATGGTATTGCATTGCTAGGAAACAAGGCCTAGGGTTCATACTTTCACTAGTGCAAGTTCTCTCAACAATAATAACATAATGGATCATATAACTATCCCTCAACCTGCAACAAAGAGTCTCTCCAAAATAACTAATAGCGGAGAACAAACGAAGAGATTATTGTAGGGTACGAAACCACCTCAAAGTTATTCTTTCTGATCGATCTATTCAAGAGTCCGTAGTAATATAACACGAAGTTATTCTTTCCGTTCGATATATCCTAGAGTTCATACTAGAATAACACCTTAAGACACAAATCAACCAAAACCCTAATCTCACCTAGATACTCCATTGTCACCTCAAGCATCCGTGGGCATGATTATACGATATGCATCACACAATCTCAGATTCATCTAGTCAACCAACACAAAGAACTTCAAAGAGTGCTCCAAAGTTTCTACCGAAGACTCAAGACGAAAACGTGTGCCAACCCCTATGCATAGATTCCCAAGGTCACGGAACCCGCAAGTTGATCACCAAAACATACATCATGTAGATCACGTGATATCCCATTGTCACCACAGATAAGCACATGCAAGACATACATCAAGTGTTCTCAAATACTTAAAGACTCAATCCGATAAGATAACTTCAAACGGAAAACTCAATCCATTACAAGAAAGTAGAGGGGGAGAAACATCATAAGATCCAACTATAGTAGCAAAGCTCGCGATACATCAAGATCATGCCATCTCAACAACACGAGAGAGAGAGAGAGAGAGTGAGTGAGAGAGAGAGAGAGATCAAACACATAGCTACTAATACATACCCTCAGCCCCGAGGGTGAACTACTCCCCCCTCGTCATGGAGAGTGCCGGGATGATGAAGATGGCCACCAGAGAGGCATTCCCCCCTCTGGCAGGGTGCTAGAATGGGTCTAGATTGGTTTTTGGTGGTAACAGAGACTTGCGGCGGCGGAACTCCCGATCTAGGTTATTTTTTGGAGGTATATGTATATATATGGGGTGTTGGAGTCGGGAACAAGTAAAGGGGGTCTCCGGGCTGTCCATGAGATAGGGGGCGCGCCCCCCACCCTCGTGGGCAGCCCGGGACTCTCCTGGTCCATCTCCGGTACTCCTTGGGCTTCTTCTGGTCCAAAAACAACCTCCATTGAGTTTCAGGTCAATTGGGCTCCGTTTGGTATTCCTTTTCTGCGATACTCAAAAACAAGGGAAAAAACAAAAAACTGGCACTGGGCTCTGGTTTAATAGGTAAGTTCCAAAAATCATATAAAAGTGTATGTTAAAGCCCATAAAACATCCGAGAAGGATAATATAATAGCATGGAACAATAAAAAAATATAGATACGTTGGAGACGTATCACCTACCTACCATGACATTTCCATAGCCATTCCGAGATATATTGCCATACAACTTTCCACCGTTCCATCTATTATGTCATGCATCATCATTGTCATATTGCCTAGCATGATCATGTAGTTGACATCGTATTTGTGGCAAAGCCACCATGCATAATTTTTCATACATGTCACTCTTGATTCATTGCACATCCCGGTACACCACCGGAGGCATTCACATAGAATCATATTTTGTTCTAGCATCGAGTTATAATTCTTGAGTTGAAAGTAAATAAAAGTGTGATGATCTTCATTATTAGAGCATTGTCCCAGTGAGTAAAGGATGATGGAGACTATGATTCCCCCACAAGTCGGGATGAGACTCCGGACGAAAAGAGAGAGAAAAAAGAGGCCATATAAAAAAATAGGAAAAAAACAGAGAAAAGGCAAAAAAAAACTTGTCCTTTAAAGTAGCACCATGATCTTCATGATAGAGAGTCCCTTCTTTGTCATCTTCATATACTTGTGGAAAATTTCATTATAGACCTTGGCTTGTATATTCCAATGATGGGCTTCCTCAAAATGCCCTAGGTCTTCATGAGATGCACACCCACTTAGTTTCTTTAGTTGAGCTTTCATACAATTATAGCTCTAGTGCATCCGTTGCATGGCAATCCCTACTCACTCACATTGATATCTATTGATGGGCATCTCCATAACCCATTGATATGCCTAGTTGATGTGAGACTATCTTCCTCCTTTTTGTCTACTCCACAACCACCACTCTATTCCACCTATAGTGCTATATCCATGGATCACGCTCATGTATTGCATGAAAATTGAAAAAGTTTGAAAAGTTAAAGTATGAAACAATTGCTTGGCTGAAACCGGGGTTGTGCATGATTTAAATATTTTGTGTGATGAAGATAGAGCATAGCCAGACTATATGATTTTGTAGGGTTGAACTTTCTGCAGCCATGTTATTTCGAGAAGACATAATTACTTTGTTAGTATGCTTGAAGTATTATTATTCTTATGTCAATATTAAACTTTAGTCTTGAATCTTTCGGATCTGAACATTCATGCCACAATAAAGAAAATTACATTGAGAATTATGTTGGGTAGCATTCCACATCAAAATTTCTGTTTTTATTATTTACCTACTCGAGGACGAGCATGAATTAAGCTTGGGGATGCTTGATACGTCTCCAACGTATCTATAATTTTTTATTGTTCCATGCTATTATATTATCTGTTTTGGATGTTTAATGGGCGATAAAATGCACTTTTATATTATTTTTGGGACTAGCCTACTAACCCAAGGCCCAGTGTTCCGCAGAAAAGGAATATCAAACGGAGTCCAAATGGAATGAAACCTTTGCGAGGATTGTTTTTTGGAACAAACGCAACCTAGAAGACTTGGAGTACACATCTGGGAAGCCACGACGCGGCCACGAGGCAGGAGGGCGCGCCCCCACCCTCGTGGGCCCCTTGTAGCTCCACCGACGTACTTCTTCCTCCTATATATACTCATATACCCTGAAAACATCCGAGAGCACCACCAAACCCTATTTCCACCGCCGCAACCTTCTGTACTCGTGAGATCCCATCTTGGGACCTTTTCCGGAGCTCCGCCGGAGGGGGAATCAATCACGGAGGGCTTCTACATCAACTCCATAGCCTCTCTGATGAGTTGTGAGTAGTTTACCACAGACCTTCGGGTCCATAGTTATTAGCTAGGTGGCTTCTTCTCTCTCTTTGGATCTCAATACAAAGTTCTCCTCGATATTCTTGGAGATCTATTCGATGTAATACTTTTTGCGGTGTGTTTGTCGAGATCCGATGAATTGTGGGTTTATGATCAAGATTATCTATGAACAATATTTGGTTCTTTTCTGAATTCTTATATGCACGATTTAATATCTTTACAAGTCTCTTCGAATTATCAGTTTGGTTTGGCCTACTAGATTGATCTTTCTTGCAATGGGAGAAGTGCTTAGCTTTGGGTTCAATCTTGCGGTGTCCTTTCCCAGTGACAGCAGGGGCAGCAAGGCACGTATTGTATTGTTGCCATCGAGGATAAAAAGATGGGGTTTATGTCATATTGCATGAGTTTATCCCTCTACATCATTTCATCTTGCTTAAAGCGTTACTCTGTTCGTATGAACTTAATACTCTAGATGCATGCTGGATAGCGGTCGATGTGTGGAGTAATAATTCATATTGGCATCTTGGCCACAAGCATAGCAAGCATCAAGTTCATCAAAAAGGGATATTTCAAACGAATCCAAGGGATCATAGCAATCATCATAGCATTCATCCTTCGGTAAGCACGAAGGGAAATTAAACAATGTATGAGTTGAAGAGTTACTCTCATTAGAAGGTAGGCACGGGTAGCTAATTCGCTCTTCCTCCTTTTGTTCTTCGCTCTCCTCGTCATCTTTTTCATCCAACGAGCTCACAATGTCATTTATTTCTTCTTCCATAGACTCCTACAAATTATAGTCTCTTCTTGGACAGCGGAGGAGTCCTCAATATATGGTTTAATATAAGGATTAGAAGCATAATTATCATAGCAATATTTAAGTATGGCCAAATTTTCAGATTTGTAAAGAGTAGTATCACACTCTTCAATAAAAGAAGCAATTTCACAAGTACCCCTAAAAGCTACAAATTCTTCAATTTGTTGAACATCATAGTAATTATAAACCCCCTTAGTATACAAAGATACGATTCCTTTACCACTAAACTCACATTGCGAAGGAAGGTGTTTCTTAGGGTCTTAAGAATAACAAGTACAATCATATATTACACATAAATTTCAAGCATAGCACTCCAAACGATGAATTTGATCCAGTAAACGTTTCCCTTTTTTAGATATGCGGTGTCGTACATAACAAGCATGCTCATCTAAAGATTTGCCCTCAACTAAGCTAGTTGGGGTTTCAGCCCGAGGACATAGGGATCGAAGATGATCCAAGTAAAAACCTTCAGTAGTGTGATAGATTTTGAGTGGTTCTTCAACCATTGGTTCAGTAGGTGCCACTAATTTTTTTTGGTATTTTGCATTTCCTACCCATAACTAAAGATAAAAAACAAGAGCACAATATAAAAACTACTTAGTGATAAAGCAAACAAGCAAACACGAGAATATTCACCCCACGCTATAATTCTCCGGCAACGGCGCCAGAAAAAGGTCTTGATAACCCACAAGTTTAGGGGATGAATTGTAGCCTCTTTCGATAAGTAAGAGTGTCGAACCCAACGAGGAGCTAAAGGTAGAACAAATATTACCTCAAGTTTTATCGACCACCGATACAACTCTACGCACGCTTGACGATCACTTTACCTAGAACAAGTATAAAACTAGAAGTAATTTGTAGGTGTAACGGGATAGGTTTGCAAGAATAAAAAGAGCATGTATATAAAAACTAGGGGCTGTTTAGCTAAAGAAGCAATAAAGTTTGTATAGCGAGTGTGAAAAAGTGGTGGTAGGAGTTGCGAAATTGTCCCTAAGCAATTGACTACGTTACTAGACCGATAGCAAGTTTCATGTGGGAGAGGCCACTGCTAGCGTGTCATCCCTGGCTTGGAATTCTATGCACTTATGATTGCAACTCTTAGCCAGCATCCGCAACTACTAACGTTCATTAAGGTAAATCCCAACCATAGCATTATGATATATTGGCCCCCCTTCAATCTCGTATGCATCAATTTCTATGCTAGGTTGAAGCTTCTATCACTCTTGCCCTCCAATACATAGTCCTATCAACATACAACTAACCCTATGGTGTGATCCACGCGCGCGCTCATATGATGGGCACCAAAGGACAACAACATAACCACAAGCAAATTAAACCAATCATAGCAATTCACCAATCACTGATAGGACAATGAAAATATACTCAGACATCATAGGATGGCAACACATCATTGGATAA
This sequence comes from Secale cereale, assembly GCA_902687465.1. Classification (NCBI taxonomy): domain Eukaryota; kingdom Viridiplantae; phylum Streptophyta; class Magnoliopsida; order Poales; family Poaceae; genus Secale; species Secale cereale. Next base: position 660,835,476 of record LR738709.1, on the reverse strand, counting down.
TAATATGAAGCATAAAGTGAAGGAAATATGCCCTAGAGGCAATAATAAAGTTATTATTTATTTCCTTATATCATGATAAATGTTTATTATTCATGCTAGAATTGTATTAATCGGAAACTTAGTACATGTGTGAATACATAGACAAAACAGAGTGTCCCAAGTATGCCTCTACTTGACTAGCTCATTGATCAAAGAAGGTTATGTTTCCTAGCCATAGACATGAGTTGTCATTTGATCAACGGGATCACATCATTAGGAGAATGATCTGATGGACAAGACCCATCCGTTAGCTTAGCACTATGATCGTTTAAGTTTTACTCCTATTGCTTTCTTCATGATTTATACATGTTCCTATGACTATGAGATTATGCAACTCCCGAATACCGGAGGAACACTTTGTGTGCTACCAAACGTCACAACGTAACTGGGTGATTATAAAGGTACTCTACAGGTGTCTCCGAAGGTACTTGTTGGGTTGGCATATTTTGAGATTAGGATTTGTCACTCCGATTGTCGGAGAGGTATCTCTGGGCCCACTCGGTAATACACATCACTATAAGCCTTGCAAGCATTGCAGCTAATGAGTTAGTTGCAGGATGATGTATTACGGAATGAGTAAAGAGACTTGCCGGTAACGAGATTGAACTAGGTATTGAGATACCAACGATCGAATCTCGGTCAAGTAACATACCGATGACAAAGGGAACAACGTATGTTGTTATGCGGTTTGACCGATAAAGATATTTGTAGAATATGTGGGAGCCAATATGAGCATCCAGGTTCCTCTATTGGTTATTGACCGGAAACGTGTCTCGGTCATGTCTACATAGTTCTCGAACCCGTAGGGTCCGCACGCTTAAGGTTTCGATGACAGTTTTATTATGAGTTTATGAGTTTTGATGTACCGAAGGAGTTTGGAGTCCCGGTTGAGATCGAGGACATGACGAGGAGTCTCGAAATGGTCGAGACGTAAAAATCGATATACTGGACGACTATATTCGGACATCGGAAAGCTTCCGAGTGATTCGGGTATTTTCGGAGTACCGGGGAGTTACGAGAATAGAAGAGAGAGGCCAAAAGGAAGGAGGCGCGCGCCCCCCTTCTGGTCCGAATTGGACAAGGGGTGCCGCCCCCTTTTCCTTCTCCCTCTGCCCCTCTTTCCTTCTCTCCTACTCCGGAAGGGAATCCTACTAGGACTTGGGAGTCCTAGTAGGACTCCCCACACTTGGCGCGCCCCCTCTAGGGCCGGCCTCTCCCTCCCTCCTTTATATACGGGGGCAAGGGGGCACCTCTAGACACAACAATTGATCTCTTGATCTCTTAGCCGTGTGCGGTGCCCCCCTCCACCATAGTTCTCCTCGATAATATTATAGCGGTGGTTAGGCGAAGCCCTGCGATGGTAGAACACCAAGATCGTCACCACGCCGTCGTGCTGACGGAACTCTCCCTCGACACTCGGCTGGATCGGAGTTCGAGGGACGTCATCGAGCTGAACGTGTGCTAGAACTCGGAGGTTCCATAGTTTCGGTGCTTGATCGGTCGGGCCGTGAAGACGTACGACTACATCAACCGCGTTGTTCTAACGCTTCCGCTTTCGGTCTACGAGGGTACGTAGACACATTCTCCCCTCTCGTTGCTATGCATCTGGTAGATAGATCTTGCGTGATCATAGGAAAATTTTAAAATACTATGTTCCCCAACAGTGGCATCATGAGCCAGGTCTATGTGTAGATGATATGCACGAGTAGAACACAAGTGAGTTGTGGACGATACTAGTCATACTGCTTACCAGCATGTCATACTTTGATTCGGCGGTATTGTTGGATGAAGCGGCCCGGACCAACATTACGCGTACGCTTACGCGAGACTGGTTCTACCGACGTGCTTCGCACATAGGTGGCTGGCGGGTGTTAGTTTCTCCAACTTTAGTTGAATCAAGTGTGGCTACGCCCGGTCCTTGTGAAGGTTAAAACAGCACATACTTGATGAAATATCGTTGTGGTTTTGTATGCGTAGGTAAGAACGGTTCTTGCTAAGCCCGTAGCAGCCACATAAAACTTGCAACAACAAAGTAGAGGACGTCTAACTTGTTTTTGCAGGGCATGTTGTGATGTGATATGGTCAAGACATGATGAGTTATACGGTTTTGTATGAGATGATCATGTTTTGTAAAGTTATCGGCAACTGGCAGGAGCCATATGGTTGTCGCTTTATTGTATGAAATGCAATCGCCATGTAATTGCTTTACTTTATCACTATGCGGTAGCGATAGTCGTAGAAGCAATAGTTGGCGAGACGACAACGATGCTACGATGGAGATCAAGGTGTCGCGCCGGTGACGAAGGTGATCATGACGGTGCTTTGGAGATGGAGATCAAAAGCACAAGATGATGATGGCCATATCATGTCACATATTTTGATTGCATGTGATGTTTATCTTATTATGCTTCTTATTTTGCTTAGAACGACGGTAGCATTATAAGATGATCCCTTACTAAATTTCAAGGTATAAGTGTTCTCCCTGAGTATGCACCGTTGCGAAAGGTCGTCGTGTCGAGACACCACGTGATGATCGGGTGTGATAAGCTCTACGTTCAAATACAACGGGTGTAAGCTAGTTTTTGCACACGCAGAATACTCGGGTTAAACTTGACGAGCCTAGCACATGCAGATATGGCCTCGGAACACTGGAGACGGAAAGGTCGAGCGTGAATCATATAGTAGATATGATCAACATAAGATGTTTGATACGTCCAAAACGTATCTATAATTTATGCTTGCTCCATGCCTCTTTTGGGTGATATTGCTATGTTATTTATACACTTCCATAAACTTTTGATCATATTTGTACTAACCTATTAACTCAGTGCACCCCAGTGCCAGTTTCTGTTTTCGGCTGTTTTTGTATTTCAGGTTTTCCCATTATAAAAACTGCCAGAAAAATCCCGGAAAAATTATATAAAAAATCAGCGTTCCAGAAGCTTCCCGGCACCCGAAGTACAGCCGGAGGGGGGCCACCAGGGCTCCAGGCGCCCTGGTGGCGCGGCCCCCCTCCTGGCCGCGCCGGGGGGCGCCTGGGCCCCCCAGGCCTCCGCGGATGCCCCCCTTTGGCATATATTTATATCGTGTCCCAAAACCCTCGAGACGGGAACCCTTTTTCGCGATCTCATCTCTGTTCCGCCGCCGCCGTGCTTCCAAGATCGGGAGCACCAGGAGAACTCTTCCCGGCACCCTGCCGGAGGGGAGGATCACCACCGGGAGCTTCTCCACCACCATGGACGCCACCCGGATGAGTTGTGAGTAGTCTCCCTTGGACCATGGGTCCATGACCAGTAGCTATGTGATGTTCTCCTCCCGTTCTTGTGCTTCACTAATTAGTCCTCGTGAGCTGCCCTACATGATCGAGGCACATATGTAATCCTTATGTTGTTGCTATGATGAGTTTGCTGGGATCCGATGGATTGTGAGATTATGTTCAGATTGTGTTTGAGTAATATATTTGATTCACCTCTTTTATATTTATGTTCGTAAGTAATTCTTGCATGTTCTCCATTGTTATTTATTGCTTTGGCCAAGTAGTAGGTAGTGACTCCAAGAGGGAACGTTATGCTTGATTGTGGGTTCATGCCCCTCGATGACTAGTTTGAGTGACAGAAACATGAGTCTAGGGGATGTGCTGCTGCCACAAGGGGAAAACAACGGTGCTTGTGCCCGCGGGTGCAAGGATTGTTTACTTTACGCAAAGTTCTTTTAATGCAGTTGTCTGTTGCTTTGAGTTTACACTATGGGTGGGACTCGCAACTTAATACCAGCGAGATGTTCTGGATAGATATCTCAAGGTGGATGATTAGTAGTAGATGCAGATGGATTTTGGTCTACTTGCCTTGGCGTACCGCCCATGATTTGAACCTCTACCTTTCTTGCAACATAGTTCATTGGTTTGCGCACATAATTCTGTCAATTACCCAACTGTAATTCGTTTACCTCACATAGCTATTTTATCGTCTTTTGGGAGAGAGACATCACTAGTGAACATCATGGGACCCCGGTCCATATTACCATCACTGATCACATCCGCTATTTACTTTCCGCTTTTATGTACTATTTGCAGCAAAACCTATCACTACTATCGCTTGTGTTTGATCCTTTGTAAACGACAAGGCCGGAGGGATTGACAACCTCTCTGTACTCGTTGGGAGCAAAGTTATTTGTATCTGTGTGCAGGTACACGTTGATTGCTAATATCTGGCGCCGTTAGCAGTTGACACCTTCTTGTTGAAACTGGGAGTCTCAGGGAAAATCGATCCTGGGTATCTTTGCCAAGGGAAAACTTCCGCTACACTGCATCTCAAACCTTCCACTTGGGGTAACCAACGAGGGGCGAGAAGCCATCAATGTTCACCATTGAAAACTACTCCATCTCACGTGATGATCGGACATGGTTTGGTTGATTTGGATCACGTGATCATTTAGATGACCAGAGGGATGTCTATCTAAGTGGGAGTTCTTCAAGTAATATGATTAATTGAACTTTAATTTATCATGAACTTAGTCCTGGTAGTATTAGCATATCTATGTTGTAGATCAATAGCTCGCGATGTAGCTCCCCGTTTATTTTATATGTTCCTACAGAAATATAAGTTGAAAGATGTTAGTAGCAATGATGCGGACTAGGTCCGTGATCTGAGGATTATCCTCATTGCTGCACAAAAGTATTATGTCCTTGATGCACCGCTAGGTGACGAACCTATTGCAGGAGCAGATGCAGACGTTATGAACGTTTGACAAGCTCGGTACGATGACTACTTGATAGTTTAGTGCGCCATGCTTTACGGCTTATAACCGGGACTTGAAAAACGTTTTGAACGCCACGGAGCATATGAGATGTTCCAAGAGTTAAAATTAGTATTTTCATAATCATGCCTGTGTTGAGAGGTATGAGACCTTTGACAGTACTTTGCCTACAAGATGGAGGAGAATAGCTCAACCGGTGAGCATGTGCTCAGATTGTCTGGGTACTACAATTGCTTGAATCAAGTGGGAGTTTATCTTCCAGATAAGATAGTGATGGCTTATCGCCCCTCGTTGGTTACCCCAAGTGGAAGGTTTGAGATGCAGTGTAGCGGAAGTTTTCCCTTGGCAAAGATACCAAGGATCGATTACCCCTGAGACTCCCAGTTTCAACAAGAAGGTGTCAACTGCTAACGGCGCCAGATATTAGCAATCAACGTGGACCTGCACACAGATACAAATAACTTTGCTCCCAACGAGTACAGAGAGGTTGTCAATCCCTCCGGCCTTGTCGTTTACAAAGGATCAAACACAAGTGATAGTAGTGATAGGTTTTGCTGCAAATAGTAAATAAAAGTGGAAAGTAAATAGCGGATGTGATCAGTGATGGTAATATGGACCGGGGTCCCATGATGTTCACTAGTGATGTCTCTCTCCCAAAAGACGATAAAACAGCTATGTGAGGTAAACGAATTACAGCTGGGCAATTGACAGGAGCATGTGCGCAAACCAATGCTAACTACGTTGCAAGAAAGGTAGAGGTTCAAAGCATGGGCGGTACGCCAAGGCAAGTAGACCGAAATCCATCTGCATCTACTACTAATCATCCACCTTGAGATATCTATCCAGAACATCTCGCTGGTATTAAGTTGCGAGTCCCACCCATAGTGTAAACTCAAAGCAACAGACAACTGCATTAAAAGAACTTTGCGTAAAGTAAACAATCCTTGCACCCGCGGGCACAAGCACCGTTGTTTTCCCCCTTGTGGCAACAGCACATCCCCTAGACTCATGTTTCTGTCACTCAAGCTAGTCATCCAGGGGCATGAACCCACAATCAAGCATAACGTTCCCTCTTGGAGTCACTACCTACTACTTGGCCAAAGCAATAAATAACAACGGAGAACATGCAAGAATTACTTACGAACATAAATATAAAAGAGGTGAATCAAATATATTACTCAAACACAATCTGAACATAATCTCACAATCCATCGGATCCCAGCAAACTCATCATAGCAACAGCATAAGGATTACATATGTGCCTCGATCATGTAGGGCAGCTCACGAGGACTAATTAGTGAAGCACAAGAACGGGAGGAGAACATCACATAGCTACTGGTCATGGACCCATGGTCCAAGGGAGACTACTCAACTCATCCGGGAGGCGTCCATGGTGGTGGAGAAGCTCCCGGTGGTGATCCTCCCCTCTGGCAGGGTGCCGGGAAGAGTTCTCCTGGTGCTCCCGATCTTGGAACCGCGGCGGCGGCGAAACAGAGATGAGATCGCGAAAAAGGGTTCCCGTCTCGAGGGTTTCGGGACACGATATAAATATATGCCAAAGGGGGGCATCAGCGGAGGCCTGGGGGGGGGCCAGGCCCCCCCCCCCCCCCGGCG
>LR738709.1:660754567-660821513 GCA_902687465.1 Secale cereale | reverse complement strand
CCCCCCCCGACACTTCGGCTTAATCCGAAACTTTCCGGAACACTTCCGGTATCCGAATATAGTCGTCCAATATATCAATCTTTACATCTCGGACATTCTAAGACTCCTCGTCATGTCTGTGATCTTATCCGGGACTCTGAACTACCTTCGGTAAATCAAAACTCATAAACTCCTAATACCGATCATCATTAAACGTTAAGCGTGCGGACCCTACGGGTTTGAGAACTATGTAGACATGACCGAGACTCATCTCCGGTCAATAACCAATAGCGGAACCTGGATGCTCATATCGGCTCCTACATATTCTACGAAGATCTTTATCGGTCAAACCGCATAACAACATACGTTGTTCCTTTTGTCATCGGTATGTTACTTTCCCGAGATTCGATCGTTGGTATCTCAATACCTAGTTCAATCTCGTTACCTGCAAGTCTCTTTACTCGTTCCGTAATACATCATCCCGTGACTAACTCATTATTCATTTGCTTGCAAGGCTTATTATGATGTGTATTACCGAGAGGGCCCAGAGATACCTCTCCGACACTCGGAGTGACAAATCCTATTCTTGATCTATGCCTACACCACGAACACCTTTGGAGACAGATGTAGAGCATCTTTATAGTCACCCAGTTACGTTGTGACGTTTGATAGCACACAAGGTGTTCCTCCGGTATACGGGAGTTGCATAATCTCATAGTCATAGGAACATGTATAAGTCATGAAGAAAGCAATAGCATTAAACTAAACGATCATAGTGCTAAGCTAACGGATGGGTCTTGCCCATCACATCATTCTCCTAATGATGTGATATCGTTGATCAAATGACAACTCATGTCTATGGCTAGGAAACATAACCATCTTTGATCAATAAGCTAGTCTAGTAGAGGCATACTAGGGACATACTGTTTTGTCTATGTATTCACACATGTACTAAGTTTCTAGTTAATACAATTCTAGCATGAATAAAAGACATTTATCATGATATAAGGAAATACAAATAACATCTTTATTATTGCCTCTAGGGCATATTTCCTTTAGTCTCCCACTTGAAGTAGAGTCAATAATCTAGATTACAAAGTAATGATCCTAACACCCATGGACTCTTGTTGTTGATCATGTTTTGCCCGTGGAAGAGGCTTAGTCAACGGGTCTGCTACATTCAGATTTGTATGTATCTTGCAAATCTCTATGTCTCCCTCCTTGATTAGATCGCGGATGGAATTGACGCGTCTTTTGATGTGCTTTGTTCTCTTGTGAAACCTGGATTCCTTCACCAAGGCTATTGCTCCAGTGTTGTCATGAAAGATTTTCATTGGACCCGATGCATTAGGTGTTACACCTAGATTGGATATGAACTCCTTCATCCAGACTCCTTCATTTGCTGCTTCCAAAGCAGCTATGTATTCCACTTCACACGTAGATCCCGCCACGATGCTTTGCTTGGAACTGCACCAACTAACAGCTCCATCGTTTAATAAAAATACATATCCGGTTTGTGACTTAGAGTCATCCGGATCGGTGTCAAAGCTTGAATCGATGTAACCCTTTACGACGAGCTCTTTGTCACCTCCATATACGGGAAACATATCCTTTGTCCTTTTCAGGTACTTCAGGATGTTCTTGACCGTTGTCCAGTGATCCACTCCTGGATTACTTTGGTACCTCCCTACTAGACTAATAGCAAGGCACACATCAGGTCTAGTACACAACATTGCATACATGATAGATCCTATGGCTGAGGCATAGGGAATGACTTTCATTTTCTCTATATCTTCTGCATTGGTCGGGCATTGAGTCTTACTCAACTTCACACCTTGTAACACAGGCAAGAACCCTTTCTTTGACTGATCCATTTTGAACTTCTTCAAAACTTTATCAAGGTATGTGCTTTGTGAAAGTCCAATTAAGCGTCTTGATCTATCTCTATAGATCTTGATGCCTAATATTGAAGCAGCTTCACCAAGGTCTTTCATTGAAAAATTCTTATTCAAGTATCCTTTTATGCTATCCAGAAATTATATATCATTTCCAATCAACAGAGCTCCCACATATAATATGTCATCCACATATAATATCAGAAATGCTACAGAGCTCCCACTCACTTTCCTGTAAATACAGGCTTCTCCAAAAGTCTGTATAAAACCATATGCATTGATCACCTCATCAAAGCGTATATTCCAACTCTGAGATGCTTGCACCAGTCCATAGATGGATCGCTGGACCTTGCACACTTTGTTAGCACCTTTAGGATCGACAAAACCTTCTGGTTGCATCATATGCAACTCTTCTTTGAGATATCCATGCAGGAATGCAGTTTTGTCATCCATTTGCCAGATTTCATAAAATGCGGCAATTGCTAACATGATTCGGACAGACTTAAGCATCGCTACGGGTGAGAAAATATCATTATAGTCAACTCCTTGAACTGGTTGAAAACCTTTTGGAACAAGTCGAGCTTTGTAAACAGTAACATTACCGTCAGCGTCGGTCTTCTTCTTGAAGATCCATTTATCTTCGATGGCTTGCGGATCATCGGGCAAGTCAACCAAAGTCATACTTTGTTCTCATACATGGATCCCATCTCAGATTTCATGGCCTCAAGCCATTTTGCGGAATCTGGGCACATCATCGCTTCCTCGTAGTTCGTAGGTTCATCATGGTCTAGTAACATGACTTCCAGAACTGGGTTGCCGTACCACTCTGGTGCGGAACGTACTCTAGTTGATCTACGAAGTTCAGCAGAAACTTGATCTGAAGTTTCATGATCATCATCATTAGCTTCCTCACTAATTTGTGTAGGAATCACTGGAACTAGTTTCTGTGGTGTACAGCTTTCCAATTTGGATGAAGGTACAATTACCTCATCAAGTTCTACTTTCCTCCCACTCACTTCTTTCAAGAGAAACTCCTTCTCTAGAAAGGATCCATTCTTAGCAACGAATATCTTGCCTTCGGATCTGTGATAGAAGGTGTACCCAACAGTCTCTTTTGGGTATCCTAGGAAGACACATTTCTCCGACTTGGGTTCGAGCTTATCAGGTTGAAGCTTTTTCACATAAGCATCGCAGCCGCAAACTTTAAGAAACGACAACTTTGGTTTCTTGCCAAACCACAGTTCATATGGCGTCATCTCAATGGATTTAGATGGTGCCGCGAGCTTGAACACTCATCGGTCCACATACATCAGTATGTATGATTTCCAACAAATCTATAGCTCGCTCCATTGTTCCGGAGAACGGAGTTTTAGTCATCTTGCCCATGAGGCATGGTTCGCAAGCACCAAGTGATTCATAATCAAGTGATTCCAAAAGTCCATCACTATGGAGTTTCTTCATGCGCTTTACACCAATATGACCTAAACGGCAGTGCCACAAATAAGTTAAACTATCATTATTAACTTTACATCTTTTGGCTTCAATATTATGAATATGTGTATCACTACAATCGAGATCCAACAAGAATAGACCACTCTTCAAGGGTGCATGACCATAAAAGATATTATTCATAGAAATAGAACAACCATTATTCTCTGATTTAAATGAATAGCCGTCTCGCAACAAAAAAGATCCAGATATAATGTTCATGCTTAACGCTGGCACCAAATAACAATTATTTAGGTCTAAAACTAATCCCGATGGTAGATGTAGAGGTAGCTATAATGCTCAGGATGCGACTATATCTCCTACGTGTCGAGGCACGACTTAGAGACATAACGCATTCTCGAATGATCGCAAGCGTGGTATCTTTGCACAACTCATGTAAAATACAGGGATGAAAGAGTAAAATAGTTGGCTTACACTCGCCACGTCACACAATGATTACAATAGCATACATTCATCCAAAGAACATCAGGGTCCGACTACTGATCGTCGGGATACGAAACATAGTAACGACCTCGCTCTTCATCGAACTCCCACTGAAGTTCTGATCCATCTCCTGCATCGTTCTCAGCGGTACCTGCAACTGTGTGTGTTGAATCAGTGAGCCACAAAGGACTCAGCAATCTCGTTCCCGGGTGTCAAAACTACCAAAGCCTTAGGTGTGGAAAGGCTATAAACAAGGGTTGCAGCAAGCACTAAGCACTAGCTTACTAGTTTAGAGCGCGAAGAGAACAAGTGCCAACGATCGCCAAGTTGATCAAGAAGTGATCCTAACTACTCACGATCAAACATAACCCCATCGTGTTCACTTCTCGAAGCCCTTCGGAAAGAGACCATCACGGTTACTCACGTAGGTAGTGTATTCTTATGGATATGGTGTCAAGTTATCTACAACCGGATATTAACACATTCCCATCTGCCACATAACCGCGGGCACGGCTTTCGAAAGTTCAAAACCCTGCATGGGTGTCCCAACTTAACCCATCACAAGCTCACGATCTGTGGAGTCGCAACTCCAAAGTGGGAAGACCCGAGTATTCTCGGAATCCCGTGCTCAAGATATTTCGACAAAGGTAAAACTAATCCAGCAAGACCTCCCAGCGTGCCGACACCCTGATAGTAGCCGCGCATATCTCGTCTCAGGCCACGACCAGATGAGCGAAGCATACAGGTGCCAAAATACCCTAAGTTGCCAAGGGGCGGACCCGCACAATGCTCTTGTTTGGACAAACACGCATCAGGAGCACTGGACCGGGGTTGTTAATTAAGTCCTCGGGGTAGCTCATCCCTATGCAAGTTTTTAGTTGTTAGGCAAATGGAGTACCAAAGTTGGGTCTTGCTGGAAAAGCTTTAAGAAGTGTGAATTATCAAGGGGGGCCCATAAACCCCAACCGTGTTAGAAACGCAAAATCAAGGAACATAACACCGGTTTATCGGGTCCTAAGGTGGCATGAGTGGAACAAAACACCAAGCAGAAGGCCAAGCCTTCCACCCATTACCAATATATAGGTTCATTAATTTAACAAGATATATATTGTGTTATCCCAATAAAACAAGTCCGAACATGGAGCCATCTTCAAACTTCACCTGCAGCAAACAACGCTATAAGAGGGGCTGAGCAAAAGCGTACTTAGCCAATCAACGATTTGCTAGGAAGGCGGTTAGAGTGTTTCAGGGCAACAATAGGAGGCTGACAAACAGGAATAGGCATCGAGGCATATCTAAAGAGCGAGACAACTAGCATAGGAAAAGATAGAGGTGATATCGGGGAATGGTCATCTTGCCTGGGATTCCGCAAGGAAGAAGAACGAGTCTATGCAGTAGTCGAACAAAACCTCACAACTCCGGAACGAAACCGAAGCTAATGAGAGAAGCAAACCGGAAAGAAGCAAACAACATGGTAAACACACAAGAATAAACATGGCATATGATGCACAACCAAGTATGATGCATGTCCGGTTTAAATAAGCATGGCATGGCAAAGTGCACAAACAAAACTACAAGTTAAGTGGCGCTCAATATGCAACGAGTTGCATATTGACGAAACACCACCTTAAATTATTTAGTTCACTTTCGTTATGAACCCAACAAGTTTAAAAGTTTTTAACCATGGCAAGAGGTGCAACAGAATTAAACTAACTAGTTAGGCAAGTTTAAATGAGGCCGGATGCAACGACAACAATTCCAGAAAGTCCCCATGTGCATATTTTGGATTTGGTACTGTTCTGCCTATTACCAAATTTTAATGTTGTGAAACAGCAAAAAAAATGCACCATGTTATTCTACACATTTTTCTACCCCATTTACATATAAAGTTTATTAAATTTGGAGCTACGGTTATCTAGTTATGAAATAAACCATTTTAACATGACTGTCGACGTCCTAGGAGCTAGGGTACCCAGACTTGCCTATCTGCGGGCCGCGACGCGCTCCTACAAGCGGCCTGGTACGGCCCAGCTAATCGACCAGCTGCCCAAGACCCTCGCGAGGGGACTAAGTCTCGTGAGGAGAACGACGTCAAGACCCCCTCAGGAGCGGCCTCAGCCAGGCGCTCCGGACGGGCGGAGAATTCAAGGCCGAGCCTGCCTCAGGAGGAGGCAATGATGTCAGCTGTGACGCACCACGCCAGCGGGTGCCAGCGTCCGCCAGCGGCGCAGTTGCCATTTCGGTGCAAAGGGGGCAGCGCAGCCGTTGGTTCTCAAGGAGCGGGGCAAAGGTTTCCTCTTTGGCGCAACAAGACCGAAGACCGCAAGGACGATAAGGGGGATGTCACCGTCGAGCCCACCACCGTGTCACCGCCTGATCCTTTTGCAGGCGAAGACTGCTTTTGTCAGGGTAGGAACGTCCTTGTGTTCCGGCTCAAAAATGGCCGTTGTGGGATCCCTTCCCACCTAAACATTTCGGGGGAAGAGGACCGTGGCCGCCTATATAAGTAGCTAGGACTCCCACTGCAAAAGGGAGAACCAATACACTCTGCCACCACACAAGGAGCAAGAACACTTGCCTCCCGACCCTCCTAAGCTCACCTCCTGAGCCCAGGAACCGTTGTACTAGCTCATATTCTAGCTCGCCCAAAGCCAATCCACCAAAGCAGGAAGTAGGGTCTTACACCACACGGTGGCCCGAACCTGGATAAACTCTTATGTGTTTTATTCGTTGTTTGCTTGAATCCTTCCACCGAGACGAGAGCGAGGTGCTAGGTAGACGTGAGTGGGAGAGATCTTCGTTCACGCCCCTGTGTTCGAACTTAACGGGTTTTGCGGAGCCCTGAATCCGACATTTGGCGCGCCAGGTAGGGGGCGTGTCGAAATCTCGCCTCTCCGACGACCTCGTCGCGTTCTCGTCAACGACCCTGCTCCACAGCCATGGTGGACACACGCCGAGCTCGCGCCGCCCGCCGCGTTGTGAACGTCGCTCAGACGGCGCCTGCGGGCAATGGCGCATCGCTCTACCCCAACTCGCCGGTCGCCAACGCCGCCACCGACCTGGCTGTCCACGAGCAGCAGGACTCCTCGCTGCCGTTGTCTGTGCGGCGGGATGGCCGCACGGCAACACCTTCACCTTCACCGGCCGCAGTGTCGTCCTCGCTGGTCTGCCGCAGGCCGGTCTACCAGCAGCCTTCGCTGCTGATAGCACGGGAGCTCTTGCGCTACCGCCCAGCAGATAACCTCTACGACGAGTGGCTCCACCGCATCACCGAGCTCGTCAACGCCGCCGGAGAAGCACCTGCACCAACGCACTCCTCACGTCCTCCGTCGCCCCCGGCGGGGAACGAGGGCCACGGGGTCCCGGCTCCGCCTCCACTCCACCACGCCAGCCAGGAGGGCCGGCGCGAGGCCCTTCGACGTGAGCAACCCCGTAGAGCCCACGCACGCGACGAGGAGAGCTTCCAGGTGATTCCGCACCCTCATGCAGAGGCTCATGGGCCCCCTGGCTCACAGCGCCCAGACCGCGCGCTACAGGAGATGGTGGCGCTGGCACCTCAAGAACCAGCAGCACAAGCGCAGGGGGCGCCTGCGATCATGAGCATGGCTGGATGTCGCGCCCTAGCCCCTGAGCTACGGTGCCTCTTCTGGCCCGGCAAGTTCAAGCCGGACCTGCCTCCACGCTACGACGGAACCACGGACCCCACGGAGTTCCTCCAACTCTACGAGCTAAGCATCGAGGCGTCCAACGGCACCGAGCAAGTCATGACGAACTGGTTCCCCATGGCTCTGAAGGACGGCGCGCGCTCCTGGCCCCTGAACCTCCCCGTGTGATCCATCTCCACCTGGGAAGGGCTTCGCGAGCGTTTCGTCACCAACTTCCAAGGCACCGCGACCAAGCACCGGCAGCTGCTGATCTGCACCGCGTGAGGCAGCAGCCGGGAGAGACCCTGCAAAAGTACATCCAACTCTTCAACACCAAGCGCCTCCATATCCCCAGGGTCTCGGACGAGGCCATCATCTCCGCGTTCTCCGATGGCGTCCGCGACGTGATGTCTACACACGCTTCTACTCTTGTAGACTATGTTGGGCCTCCAAGCGTAGAGGTTTGTAGGACAGCAGTAATTTCCCTCCAGTGGATGACCTAAGGTTTATCGAACTCAGGGAAGTAGAGGTTGAAGATGGTCTATCTCAAGCCACCCTGCAACTAAGATACAAGAAGTCTCTTGTGTCCCCAACACACCTAATACACTTGTTAGATGTATAGGTGCACTAGTTCGGCGAAGAGATGTTAAATGGCAAGTGATATGGATGGCAAAACAAAGTAATATAAATCTGTAATAAAAAGTGCAGCAAGCAAACAAGTGGTAAACGTGAGCACAAATGGTATTGCAATGGTGGAAACAAGGCCTAGGGTTCATACTTTCACTAGTGGCAACTCCCAACAACATTAACATAATCGAATCACATGATATTTCCCATAAAACATGCAATGGAGACGCACCCGGAGGTCATTCCTTCGTGGTCAAGAGAGGACGAGAATTATGTAGGGCTACAAAAGCACACCTCAAAGTTCGTAGTTATCAATCTAAGGATTTCCCAATGTCACCGCGGCCATCCAAAGAGAGTCCCACAATCACCACAACATATCTAAAGGATAGTCAAAGACAAGCACCAAGAGACTCTCAATCTTCAATCAACACACAAGAGAGGAAATCACTCATGAAAATATTTTTCTAATCCATGTCCAATAGACCGCTGTCACCTTGGTCTAGGGGATTATACTAGATAAAGACAAGTGAGTACATCAATCCAATACATAGAGGAAGGGGAAATATCATGGGATCACCCTAGATTAACATAGCCTATGATCATAACGAAGATCACATCATGGGAGAGAGAATTGACCACATAGCTACTGGTAGAAACCTCAGCCCCGAGGAGGAACTACTCCCGCATCATGGAGGGAGGAAGCAACGTCGATGGAGATGAATCCGGGGGCACTTCCCAGTCCCGGCAGGGTGCCGGCACAGGAATTCTGGTCCCCCGATGCTTGATGGCGATGGCGGCAGAGATCGGAATTGCGTCTGGAGAAAAGGGGCCCGGAATCAGGGTTTCCTCGACGGGTGTTAAATATTTGCCAAAGGGGGGCATCAGCGGAGGCCTGGGGGGCCCAGGCCCCCCCCGGCGCGGCCAGGAGGGGGGCCGCGCCACCAGGGCGCCTGGAGCCCTGGTGGCCCCCCTCCGGCCCTACTTCGGCCGTGTGGAAGCTTTCGGAACGCTGATTTTTTATATAATTTTTCCAGGATTTTTCTGGCAGTTTTCGTGACGGGAAAACCTGAAATACAAAAATAGCAGAAAAAAGAAACTGGCACTGGGGTGCACTGAGTAAATAGGTTAGTCCAAATATGATCAAAAGTGTATGGAAGTGTATAAATATCATAGCAATATCACCCAAAAGAGGCATGGAGCAAGCAGAAATTATAGATACGTTTTGGACGTATCAACATCCCCAAGCTTAATTCCTGCTCGTCCTTGAGTAGGTAAATGATAACAAGAATAATTTCTGTGGTGACATGCTATTAACCATATAGGACTTTTCATAGTCATATGACAAAAGCTTACTGAGACAATGAATCTGTAGTAATTAAGTTGCCTCATGAGAAAATCACAAAGAACTGAAAGTTTTACAATATGATACTGAAACATCAAACAGATTTGTAATGAGCATGGTGTGCAAATATGACAAAGTGATATCTCGCTTGCCCCCTTTAGTGAAGCAAAACATAAATGCAGGGGAACCTCCAAGGTTTAAGTGATGACTAGATACAATGATTTCAGAATAAACGATATCACAATCATGCAAAAGACAATGCTACTTTGGGACAATGCACATTACACTCAGAATGACAATCATGCTCTTAATAGTTGGTGCTTTAAAAGAAGGTGGAGACTCTCGAACCGTGGCTTTTGTTGGCAAAGTTGAAAACCCGTAGTCGGAAACAAAGACAAAACATGTACCAGAGCTCTTGGTTTTAAAAACAGAGGTAATAATTATTTTTTTGGATTATGCATGTTCCGTCAACGAATGCTAGCAGACAACTCAATCACTTCTTGAGAAGGACAAGTTTCGAGGAACGGCTCCCGAATGAGGACGATCACATCCTCTTAATCTCCTTTGTTTATCACTGCCAAAGTTTTCTGATTTCCCATGAACAAAGCGTGAAGGAGGGTTTGTTTGTTATATTAATTTTGAGCCGGGCGCACTCTTTGCCAGTTCCTTCTCGTATTATGGGTTTGCACATTAGACATGCAATCCCGGGGTGAAGCTTGTCCAACTTAAAAAGATCATGAATTAACTACAAGTTCCTCATGAACTAAAACAGAGGCACAAAAGAGAAATGCTTTTTTGAATAATTTCGAGATGGTACATGAAAGTCTTCGTTAGGAATGGCAGGTAAATACCATGTATAGGAAGGTATGGTGGACTCATATGGCATAATTGGTTTAAAGGATTTTGGATGCACAAGCAGTCAGTCCGCTCAGTACAGGTGGAGGTTAGCAAAAGACTGGGAGCGACCAACTAAAAGAGCAATGACGGTCATAATCATGCAGAGCGATAAAGCAACATTGAATCAGGCATGGAAGTTATATCGCTACTCAGAAACTAAAGATCATCAAGGCTTGACAGACTTTCTTTACAGTCTTAAATATGCGTGAGCATACGCCAAGTCAATCAAAATAAATTCTTGAAGGAAGATATTACTAAACCATACCACATCATAGGCAAACAAATCATATTGGTACTCCAATAACACATTGGGAACCCCCCAGCTATTTGAGACTAACCATAAGAAAACATGAACTACTAAGCGCCATTATGCACGTAGCATTTTTATCATAGACATATGGACCAATGCAACAGAAGCCAACTCTCTTAATAAGATAAGCATGATAACTAAAGAAAGTTCCAGCGACCAACTAAACAAAAGCTCTTTAAAAAGATAAGCATGAAAACTAAGAGCTGAACATGACAGTAGCTACTGAAAGACAAAGAACACACACAGCAAGGATAGACATGAAAATTCTATGTTGTGTTCTAGGTTGAAGTGGAGTGTGTTTCTCTACCACACAAAGGAAGCTGAGTTCCAACTCGTTATGAAAAGCAAGCAAAGCTAACGAAAACTAAAAAGGAAAACTAAAAGCAAGATGCTCCAAGCATAGCACATAACACATGAAGTGATAAAAATATAGTGGAACCAAAGACGAACTGATAATGTTGATGGAGAAGGGGATGCACGGGGGCATCCCCAAGCTTAGACGCTTGAGTCTTCTTGAATATTTCTTGGGGGTGCACGGGGGCATCCCCAAGCTTGAGCGTTTGACACTCCTGAATCTTTTTATCATCTTCCCTCGCACACTTGAAAACTCCCTTCATACATAACTCATCATAATCTGATTAGCGAGGTTAGTACCCATAATAAAATAATTGTTCCTTGCTGGAAATAAGGATATTCTTGAAGGTCTACTGTTTCTCAAGATTGCCAAAAAAATTTTGCAAAGAAAAAGCAAGCTCAAGGTTTGCAAAATGAAGGAAAGGCAAAACATGACAGAATCTGTGAAAAACAGACCAGCAGGTATTAAATGATTTTTTGGGGCACTTCTGCAACTCTAATCAAAAAACTCAAAACAGACGCCCGAAAGAAAATTGTATAGAGCACGCTGTCGAAAAAATTCAGACCAAAAAGATGATCTGGTGATTTTATACGAATTTTTCTGTCCAAGGACAGAATCTGTTTCCTGGACAGCACGTCACAACTTTTGAACTTTCTTGCAATCAGAGGCTAAACTTGGCACAAAGCTGAAAAATAAAGATACAATGATGTTGCTACAGTAGTAACAAACATCAAGACCACTAAAAACTGAAAGAACAAACTGAAAGCAAGGATAACAAGGGTTGTCTCCCTAGAGCTCTTTCTTTATAGCCATAAAGATAGGCTTAAGACTTTAATGATGCTCTCGTAGGAATAAGAGTTGAAGAACAAAAGAGAGCATCAAGAAGCAAATACCAAATACATTTAAGCCTAACATGCTTCCTATGCATAGGAATATTGCAATAGAATAATTCATTAAAGCACAAAGCAACTAGCATAGGAAGGCAAAACAAGCATAACTTCAAAATATTCACCATAAAGAGAGGAAACTTCTTATTATTAAGATATTTAGAACCAAGTCTCCCTCTCTCATTATAAATTTCAGTGGCATCATGGATGAACTCAACAATATAAGCATCACATAAAGCATTGTTACCATGATCCACATGTAAAAAGGTACTCTTACTCTCCACATAAGCATAATCTTTCTCATTGGTAATAGTGGGAGTAGGACTATCATAAACAACTTGAACACTATAGATTAATTGTGTATTAGGAAGATGGTGTTCAACAAGGGAGTAATTCCCTCCATGATTATGACAAGTTTCATAAGGATAATTTCTCCTTATGTCATAGGTACCTTTATAATCACTATAGATTGGAGTTATAACATCATCATGGTAGAGAAGAGCATTATCATTGCTAGCAACTATATTTGTAAACATGTTGTCTTTATTCTTACTAGCAAAAGAATTATCAATTATCACATCACTAGTGGGTAAAGGATTTGCAATCCTATCATCCCCAAGCTTAGAGCTTCCCATATCATCACTTTCAGAGTTGGTACCAAAAAGATTTTCAAGATCATAAGTGGCATTATCATCATTTTCCCAATCACAATAAGTAACATGCATATCATAATCAAAATCATCTTCAATAGTACCTACGGACGTATCATCAAGATGATAATTAAGGCAATAAACTTCACCTTCTTCTTTAAACTTACAACCGTTAGGATAAAAGTTGATGGGAGGAATATGCTCAGGCCAGGTTGATACCCATTCTTCTTCTTTCTTGCTCCTCTTCCTCCTCCTCTTCTTTTTCTTCTTCTTAACCTTAGGAGGGAGTGGTTGGAGATGAAGCTTCTCCACATATCCTGGTTTATCATTAGAAACAATAGGGGAAACTTGGGAGAAACTCTCCTTTTTATTAGCAGAAATATAAGAGACATTTTTATACTTTGGTAAAGTTCCCTCCTTTCTAATCTTACTTATGTAATCATTTTCATGGCAATTAACAACACAATAGAGATGGCAATTTTGCAAAGTGTTTTTTATTCCTATGGCATTAACATCTAGCCAAGAAGTCTTTTCTGATAACTCTTCACACATCAAAAATAACATAAGCTCATCATAAAGATCAGAGGTGATCATGTTATCACACATCCGGTTAACAGTTATGTTTTGAAAGTTCATGCATTGAAAATTAAAGTGACCCTCTATACGGCAAAGTTCACAAGTAAAAGGATAAAGGTCACACAATTCTCTAGCAATTTCATTTAAATCTCTGACCCAAGTGATTGTTCTTTCATGCTTATGTTGCTTACAATACTTCTCTTCTTCAATCATAGGCCTTTCACAAGCTCTATCCACTCCACAAAAATTAACATGCTTATATAAAACTTCATTTTTAGGAATTGGATCATGCATGTTGCACTCATCATGAACAATTTCATTTTCTTTGCAAGTCTCTTTAAAAGGTTTATGATACTTGATCCAATCCTCCTTAGGCATATTAAGATGTGAAGCAAAAGATTTGAGGAAATCAACAAGGAGTTGAGAATCAAGTCCAAACTTAGCACTAAACTTATTAAAACTTGTAGTTTCAACAAAGGACTTAATGCAATCATACTCATAAATTATACCTGACTCTTTACCTTTGTCGATCTCCCAATCTTCAGTGTTGCGTTGAATTCTTTCAAGGAGTTCCCATTTAGCACCAGTCTTTTCGTTTGTGAAAGAACCCATAGAGGAAGCATCGAGCAAATCTTTATCCTGTCGAGAGAGCCTCGCATAGAAATTAGTAATAATCATATCTTTGGGGAGCCCATGGTTAGGACTTTTTAGCATTAACATTTTCAGTCTCCCCCAAGCTTGAGCTACGCTCTCTCCGTCATGAGGATAGAAATTATAAACATAATTCCTATTCTCATGGACTTTATTAAGAGGATAAAACTTGCAGTAAAAGAGAGACACAAGCTCTTGCCAATCAAGCAAGTGGGAGTTATCGAGAAGCTTATACCAATCTGAAGCTTTATCTATAAGTGATACGGCGAACAATTTCCTCATGACAAACTCCATTGATACACCTGCAAGCTTAAATAATGAACATAATTGTGACAGATATAGCAAGTGTTCATCGGGATGTCTGTCTCCTGCATAACGATTAGCCAAAACATAATCGATAATACCAGCTGGTATTTTATAGGGCACAATTTCAGTAGGGGGAGGAGCAACCACCACATGTGTGGGGCGTCTTCCCGCAAGCAACGATCCAATAGCAAGGTTGTCCATAAGCATAACTAGTGAAATAAAAACAAGAAACAAAAAGATTTAATTGCAATATCTAAAGATATACCTTCAAGCACTCACCTCCCCGGCA
Organism: Secale cereale; assembly: GCA_902687465.1. NCBI lineage: Eukaryota > Viridiplantae > Streptophyta > Magnoliopsida > Poales > Poaceae > Secale > Secale cereale. The sequence goes on along the minus strand of LR738709.1, from coordinate 660,807,173 downwards.
ACGCCGCCAGAAATAGTTTGATGTCTACACACGCTTCTAAACTTATAGACTATGTTGGGCCTCCAAGTGCAGAGGTTTGTAGGACAGCAGCAATTTCCCTCAAGTGGATGACCTAAGGTTTATCGAACTCAGGGAAGTAGAGGTTGAAGATGGTCTCTCTCAAGCAACCCTGCAACTAAGATACAAGAAGTCTCTTGTGTCCCCAACACACCTAATACACTTGTTAGATGTATAGGTGCACTAGTTCAGCGAAGAGATGTTAAATGGCAAGTGATATGGATGGCAAAACAAAGTAATATAAATCTGTAATAAAAAGTGCAGCAAGCAAACAAGTGGTAAACGTGAGCACAAATGGTATTGCAATGGTGGAAACAAGGCCTAGGGTTCATACTTTCACTAGTGGCAACTCCCAACAACATTAACATAATCGAATCACATGATATTTCCCATAAAACATGCAATGGAGACGCACCCGGAGGTCATTCCTTCGTGGTCAAGAGAGGACGAGAATTATGTAGGGCTACAAAAGCACACCTCAAAGTTCGTAGTTCTCAATCTAAGGATTTCCCAATGTCACCGCGGCCATCCAAAGAGAATCCCACAATCACCACAACATATCTAAAGGATAGTCAAAGACAAGCACCAAGAGACTCTCAATCTTCAATCAACACACAAGAGAGGAAATCACTCATGAAAATATTTTTCTAATCCATGTCCAATAGACCGCTGTCACCTTGGTCTAGGGGATTATACTAGATAAAGACAAGTGAGTACATCAATCCAATACATAGAGGAAGGGGAAATATCATGGGATCACCCTAGATTAACATAGCCTATGATCACAACGAAGATCACATCATGGGAGAGAGAATTGACCACATAGCTCCTGGTAGAAACCTCAGCCCCGAGGAGGAACTACTCCCGCATCATGGAGGGAGGAAGCAAATTCGATGGAGATGAATCCGGGGGCACTTCCCCGTCTCGGCAGGGTGCCGGCACAGGAATTCTGGTCCCCCGGAGCTTGATGGCGATGGCGGCGGAGATCGGAATTGCGTCTGGAGAAAAAGGCTCCGGAATCAGAGTTTCCTCGACGGGTGTTAAATATATGCCAAAGGGGGGCATCAGCGGAGGCCTGGGGGGCCCAGGCGCCCCCCGGCGCGGCCAGGAGGGGGGCCGCGCCACCAGGGCGCCTGGAGCCCTGGTGGCCCCCCTCCGACCCTACTTCGGCCATGTGGAAGCTTCCGGAACGCTGATTTTTTATATAATTTTTCCGGGATTTTTCTGGCAGTTTTCGTGACGGGAAAACCTGAAATACAAAAACAGCAGAAAACAGAAACTGGCACTGGGGTGCACTGAGTTAATAGGTTAGTCCAAATATGATCAAAAGTGTATGGAAGTGTATAAATATCATAGCAATATCACCCAAAAGAGGCATGGAGCAAGCAGAAATTATAGATACGTTTTGGACGTATCACGACGTCAGGATGAGGGAAGAGCTCGCCATTCACGAAGACCTGTACACAGCCCTCGAGATGTTCAAGCTCGCGGCAAAGTGCGCCAGGGCGGAGGAAGGCCGCCTCTCCCTTCAGGAGCTGCCTGAGGCGGAGGCGGACAACAAGAAGACCAAGGCCAAGGAGTCGAAGCGCAAGGGACCCGCCGTGCTGGCTGCGGAGCCAGAAGTGAAGTGTGGCTGCGGCTACGATGACCTCCCCAGAGACAACCGACCATACTGCGTCTTCCACAACGTCCACAGCCACAACACCAACGACTGCCAGGAGCTCAGGGTGATGCGCGACGGGCGCGTCGGGCAGCGCCCTGAGCGCGACAACCGCGGCTACGGCCGTGGAGGAGGCCGAGGAGGAGGACGTTGGGACGGCAGGAACTCGCGCCAAGGGTGGCGTGAGCAGCCTCGTGAAGACCACTGGCAGGAGCAGCCTCGTGATGCCCCCTGGCGCGACCAGTCTCGTGAGGGTCGCCCTCAGGGCAACGGAGGCCTGCCTCCGCTGCCGCCACCGGCAAGAAGGAACGACGACGACCGCTAGGGAGACGGGGCAGGGGGCTTCCAGGAGCCGCGTGCAGTTGCATGCATTTTGGGAGGAGCCCATGCCTCGGCTTCTCACCGCATCTTCAAGCAGTTCGCCCGTGAGGTGAACACGGCGCTTCCCAGGCCTGACGCCGCACGCAACCTCAGATGGACCAAGCAAGTCATCGCCTTCGACCCCAAGGACCAGCTCAAGTGCACCGCGGCCCCATGCGCCCTCCCGATACTCTGCACCCCAACCATCAGCAATGTCATCGTGACCAAGACCCTCATCGACGGCGGATCAGGGCTCAACATCCGCTCCGTCGAGACCTTCGAGACGCTCCAGGTTCCCTACGATCAGCTCCACCCAACGAAGCCATTCTAGAGAGTCACGGACGGCTCCACACTCCCGATGGGGCAGGACCGCATCTCTGTCACCTTTGGCGACCGCGACAACTACCACACGGAGGTCATCGACTTCGACGTCGCCAACATCCACCTCCTGTACAACGCCATCCTAGGGTATCCTGCCCTCGCCAAGTTCATGGCGGCGACCCATCACGGCTACAACACCCTCAAGATGCCCGAGAGCGGCGGAGTCATCATGATCGCCTCCGACGAGAAGGAAGCGGTGCGTTCCCTGGAGCGTGCCTACCAGACCGTGGCGGTCGAGTGCTCTGATGAGGATGGAATCGTCCTCGCCCTGCAGACCGCCCCCAAGAAGAAGAAGAACCTACCCGTCAACGGACCTCAAGACGCGGGGGCTCCCGACGGCCTGGCCTCAGGACTCGCGCCTGCTGACAAGGCGCCCTCCACCCTCGCATAGGGAGGCGCGCTCGGCGCCCCTCTCGAGATGGGCTTGGGGGCTCTCCTCTGGAGTGTCCCCGAGCTGACCCGCGCCTCGAGGGAGGTGTTTGAGCACCACCTGCAAGCGTATCTTGATGCGCGTTTTTGTGAGCCCAGCGTGAGCCGTTCAGCGCTGGGGGCTTAGGACTTCATCTACCAAGTTACAAAGGAACTTCAGTACGCAAGACTCACCCGCGATGGGCGTAACCGCACAACCCCAAGTTCACCTGCTCGCAGCCCAAGCGACTGCTTCCGCGTCTGCGTCGACATCGCGGGTCTCAACCGAGCCGCTTCCCATGAGCCCTTCTGGCCGACGGCGGTCGGCCGGAGGAGGGCCTCCCCTGCAGCTACGTTCGCACATTCTTCGGCTTCCGCAACGCAGCTGCCACATTCCAGCATCTCATGCAGCGGGCCTTGGGGGCTCGGGAGGCTCAGTGGCAGGCGGTCCGGACGGAGCGAGAGCCGGACCCGCGCGACCACTGAGAGACTCCGTAGCCCCTGGGCCTCAGGAGCAAGACGATTCTCGGGAGTGACCCGCACAGCTCGCGTCTTTAGCTACCCCAACTCTCCTTCGACAAGTATCAGGTGACACTTCAGGTATCCAAACGAGGGCGCCTCTCGGGCTGCATCATCCTCGGGCCGCTGGGGGCTGATTCCCCACGGTTATCCCCCTTTTTTGCATGATCAAGGCCAGATATTTCTTTCCATTCGCATTATCTATATGCTCGGCGTCCTCACCGCCACTAAGGTCATGAGCCCTTGTGAGCCCACTCGCGACCGCCCCATGATTAAGGACTGGCACAACGTCTGTGCTCGGGTCTGTCCCTGCAGCGTCGATAAACCCAAGGGCTGAGCTCTGTCTAGCGAGCCATTCCCGTGACGGCACCTCCCATGTTCCTTGGTGCCTTGTTCTCGCATGGGCTAATCGGGGATGGGTAAGTAGGGGCCCGTGGCAGGTGCCTCGCTCACGCGGGAACCGCGCGCCGGCTGTTTTTCTTTTCGATCGTGGCATGAGAAGACTGGGCACGACGTCTGTGCTCGGGTCCGTCCCTGCAGCGTCGACAAATCTAGTGGCTGAGCTCTGTCTCGTGATTCATTCTCGTGACGTCACCTCCTGGGGTCGCTGGTGCTGCGGCCTTCTCATGCGATATCCCCTAGAGATGCACTCGGCGCAGGTCGACACAACACCTCTCTTTTCACATTTTGCAGAAGAAGACTCAGGCGCAACCCGCCTCAGGGTAGGATCTCGTGAGTGATGTGTAAGCTCACGAGAACTTCCTCAGAGTCGTTCAGCTCATCCTGAGGAAGGCCCATATACACCTTGGTTGTCCTACCATGCAAGCCACGTGTCAGGACGGGGTTGTACACGCCCCGGAGTCTCTCCCTGTGGGAGGCTCCCTCCCACGGTCCAGTGGAAGTACCAAGCTCCGCGCTGGCAGATCCGACCGAGGAGCGGTTATGCCCACGAACCAGTGGAAGCACCAAGCTCCGCGCTGGCCGCTTGGACCGAGGTGCGGTTATGCCCACACTCCGCGCAAATGTGGTAGCTCTATGCTCCGCGCTAGTTATAAACAACTGAGGGCGGCCCCCAGTGGTCGCACCAACCTCAGGGAGCTTTTTAGCTCACGACGCTCACAGCTTCTCCTTGGATGGGTGTCGCGAGGGGGGCTAGGCACGGGGGCTATGCTCAGGTCACGCCTGGCAGACGCCACCCTACCAGGTGCCCAGACACCTGGCCTTCTCGCGCCCCCATCCCAGGCAAAGGCTCGTGATCAAGGTATGGTGCTCGTTCTCCTTCATGAGAGCCGTTCGTACGTCAAGGGGGACCCCTGGGCATGGTGACCCAAGGGCCTAACTGGCCACGTAGACCCTCATCCCTTGAGTCTAGTTATGACGATAACCCCGGTCATCCGGAGGGCTCAATGGCGATCGAGGTATCCGCGGGGTTGGGCCCTGCTGACGCAGAACAAAAACGGGATCGCTTGAACGTCAAGGGGGACCCTTGGGCAACGTGGCCCAAGGGCCTCACTAGCCACGTAGTCCCTCATCCCTTGAGTCTAGTTACTACGGTAACCCTGGTCATCCGGAGGGCTCAATGGCGAGTCTAGTTACTACGGTAACCCCGGTCATCCAGAGGGCTCAATGGCGGTCGAGGTATGCGCGGGGTTGGGCCCTGCCGACGCAGAGCACCTAAGCAAACATAAAAGGAAGCAAGCATGGAATCATCTAGCTATTACAATAATGCAAAGTATTTCAAATTCAAGCAAAGTTCTTATGCCTCCCCGAGGCACTCGCACTTCTCTCACTAAACAGGACGGATCAGGCATCACCGAGCGCTGCATCACCGGTCTCCACCTCCTCGGCTGCGGTAGCAGTGGCCTGGAGGAATGCCTCCACCAGCGACGTGACCTTCACCCTCTGGGCCTTGGCACCCGTGCTCTCCATGACTTCGGTCACGGGCCCAGACAGCGAGGCCAGGTCAAGGGTGGGGTCGCGAAGACTTAGGTGGTTGCACACCTGCGTCAGGACCAAGGTAAGCAGCGTACGGCTCTCGACGTTGGCTAACTGGCCAATTGCGGCCGTAACACCGCGCAGGGACTCCACTAGCGCAGCAAGGAGCCCGGCGGGGCCCCCCTCTGGGGCGGCGAGCGGCTCCTTGAACCCTTCCCCATAGGCGGCATGCAGCGCCTTGCGGGCCTTAAGGTCAAAGGCGGCAAGGGCCTCGGGACTCACCGTTGCCGAGGCTGCAAGGGCTTCCTCCTGGTCGCGAGCGTCTTGGGTAGCCCTGGCCTGCTCAGCTTCAACCTTCAGCTTCTCTAGGGCCGCGCGGTCAGCAAAGTGCTCCTATTGCAGCCGGGACGTCTCGGTCTTCTGCGCCTCGAGCTCCTTCTCCAACCTCTTGAGCTCAAGGGCGCGCCTAGTGCCTTCCTCGCGGAGGGCTGATACGTCCAAAACATATCTATAATTTCTGCTTGCTCCATGCCACTTTTGGGTGATATTGCTATGATATTCATACACTTCCATACACTTTTGATCATATTTGGACTAACTTACTAATCCAGTGCACCCCAGTGCCAGTTTCTATTTTCGACTGTTTTTGTATTTCAGGTTTTCACGTTTCGAGAACTGCCCAGAAAAATCCAGAAAAATTATATAAAAAAATCAGCGATACGGAAACAACACTGCGTCCGAAGGGCAGCCTGGGGGAGCCACAGGGGCTCCAGGCACCCTGTGGGCGCGCCCCCCCTGGGCCGCGCCGGGGGGGCGCCTGGGGCCCCCGAGGCTCCCCCGGTGCCCTACTTTGGCATATATTTAAAGGGTTCCACGTAACCCTCAGAAAAGGACTTCTTTTCGCGATCCCATCTCTGTTCCGCCGCCGCCGCCGCTTCCAAGATCGGGAGCACCAGGAGAACTCTTCCCGGCACCCTGCCGGAGGGGAGGATCACCACCGGGAGCTTCTCCACCACCATGGACGCCTCCCGGATGACTCGTGAGTAGTCTCCCTTGGACCATGGGTCCATGACCAGTAGCTATGTGATGTTCTCCTCCCGTTCTTGTGCTTCACTAATTAGTCCTCGTGAGCTGCCCGACATGATCGAGGCACCTATGTAATCCTTATGCTGTTGCTATGTTGAGTTTGCTGGGATCCGATGGATTTTGAGATTATGTTGATTCACCTCTTTTATATTTTAGTTCATAAGTAATTCTTCCATGTTCTCCGTTGTTATTTATTGCTTTGGCCGAGTAATAGGTAGTGACTCCAAGAGGGAACGTTATGCTCGATTGTGGGTTCATGCCCCTCGATGACTGGCTTGAGTGACAGAAACATGAGTCTAGGGGATGTGTTGTTGCCACAAGGGGGAAAACAACGGTGCTTGTGCCCGCGGGTGCAAGGATTGTTTACTTTACGCAAAGTTCTTTTAATGCAGTTGTCTGTTGCATTGAGTTTACACTATGGGTGGGACTCGCAACTTAATACCAGCGAGATGTTCTGGATAGATATCTCAAGGTGGATGATTAGTAGTAGATATTGATGGATTTCGGTCTACTTACTTTGGCGTACCGCCCATGCTTTGAACCTCAACCTTTCTTGCAATGTAGTCAGCATTGGTTTGCGTTCGTGGTCCTGTCAATTGCCCAGCTGTAATTTGTTACCTCGCATAGCTGTTTTATCGTCTTTTGGGAGAGAGACATCACTAGTGAACATCATGAGACTCCGGTCCATATTACCATCATTGATCACATACACTATTTACTTTTCCGCTATTTTATTTACTATTGCAAAACACTATCTATCACTACTATCATATTGCTTTTAACCCTTTGTGAACTACAAGGCCGGAGAGATTGACAACCTCTCTGTACTCGTTGGGAGCAAAGTTATTTGTATCTGTGTGCAGGTCCACGTTGATTGCTAATTGCGCCGTTAGCAGTTGACACCTACCTGTTGAACCTAGGAGTCTCTGGGGATTCGATCCTTGGCATCTTTGCTAAGGGAAAACACTTCTACTTACTGCATCTTACACCTTCCACTTGGGGTAACCAACGAGGGGTTCGAGGTCCATCAAGGGCCTCCAGCTCGCTCTTTGCCTTGAGGCAGCGCTTCTCGAAGGACGCGGCGTCGGCTCACGTAGCGTCGCGAGCCAGGGTGGCCGCTGCAGCTTCCTCTCAACCCTCGGCAGCAACCGTCGAGGCCTGATCCCAAGAGGTCCACGCAGACTCGTCTGCCAGGAGCCACCCGTGGATCAGCCCCAGGCGCCCTTCTATCAGGTGGCCGCCACCATCTTGCAGATCAGCGCGAAGATGACCCAGAGCGGTGGAGGCAGCCTCCAAAGCCTCTGGACCAGGCTGCGCCGGCTGGCGCACGGACACCGACAAGACCGACTGCTCGACCAGGGGCTCGGGGGCTCCGGCCTCCCACGCCAGAGCAGCCGAAGCAGAAGCCAACTCCGCAACCTCGCCGGAGACAGGGACGTCTTCGAGCGACACCATTGTCGCACGCTCGGTGGCTCGGTCGACCGGGGCACCCAGCATTGCGGCATCCTTACCCGAGGTCGCATCAGCAGCCGGAGGAGCAGGGCACCGCAGCGTAACCTCCCCCTTCACCTTCTTCATCACACCTCCCGGGCTGTTGGCATCAGGGAGAGCGCATCAGGGGCACGGCAACTAAGGATGAGTGAGAAATTACACACTTACTCGTCACAGGCGAGGCGCGCCCTTCTATTCACCAGCAGGTCAGCAGCTGCCGCTGGTGCCCTGGGCGCGCCGATAGCCCGAGCCTGGGCGAGGCGTGAGGCCACAGTCCTGGGCGCGGCCGCGGTTGCCAGGTTCGCTGGCATGGTACTCCTCGACGGAGTCGCCACCTTGCTTCCCCCGGACGCAGTGCACCCGGATCGACGTGGAGTGGTCGCCTGGTACCGTCCGGCGGCACCTGCGCCTGGCGTCATTGCTCCGGCGAACACCTCGAAGGAGTCCCCTTCGTCGTCCAGGATATCCTCCGAGCCTCCCTCGTCGCTCTCGTCTTCAGCACCAGAAGACATGTTGAACGTGGGCGGAGCGCCCGTGGGCGCACCAAAATCCGGCATGGCCTTCAACAGCTCGGCCTTATCGGGGCGGCTGTACAACGACAGGTAGGCCCCAGTGAGATCCTCAGGAACCATCCCCAGGAGAGTTCTCGAGGTGAATTCCAGATAGTCCTCGGCCAGCACCCCTGGGTGCAGCCGGAGCCTGTCGTCGTCGCCCATCAGTTCCCGCATGGGGCGCGAGTGAGCCTGTAGTGGAGCTAGACGCTGCCTCAAGAACTCCTTCACGATCTGGCCCCCCTTCGAGCCTCGAGCTCAGGTCGGCCTCAATCTTTGCCAAGACAGGCCCGGCAAGAGGGCCGATGAGCTTCGTTTGGCTCTAGCCGGCAAGCTTCTCCAGACGGGCAGTAGGCAACGCCAGCAGGGGGTGGACGCGCTGGGCGTCCAGGTAGACCCACCTCTTCCGGTGGGACTCTATCTTCTTCCCGGCCGTCATCAGTCGACAGCCCTGGCGCTGGAAGACGAAGGAAACTCAGCCCGAGCACGGGCCATCATCGTACCGGCGCATGGAGAAGAAGTGGCGGAAGAGGGTGACGGTCGGCCTCACGCCCACGAGCGCCTCACGGTAGAAGGCAAAGAGCGACAGGGCGAAGATGGAGCGAGGCTGGATGTGGAGAGTGTGCACCTGGTAATGTTCCAGGATGGCGCAGAAGAACTCGGAGAAGGGGGCACGAGCCCCACGGAGATGCTGTGGAGGAAGAAGGGGTAGCATGACTTCGACAAGGTCCGCGCCTTAGTGGACCCAGCCCAGATCCGCGTCGGGTTGTGCTCAAGTGGGAACTCGACAGGAAAGGTTGGACCTCTGAGTAGTCCTCCTCCCTGATAATGGAGGACTCCTCAAGCGCCGCATCGAGAGAAGAAGCAGATCCAGACGCTGGTGCGGCACTCTTGTTCCTCTTCGCCATGGTTGAGAGATCCAAGGCACGCAGGAAGGCAAGAGGCGTAAGGGGAAGAAAGCTGAGCAGGAAGGAAAGATGGCGATAACTCCGCCAGCAGAGAAGGCCCCTTTTGTCAAGATGCATGGTTGTCGAGACGGCGTGGGGAGCGGGGTCGCTCGCGTTCCATCCAACCGTCACGCGCCAGCCTGGCCCGCAACCTTTTTGGGTCTGTAGCACTTTGTCCTCGACTAAGGCTTCGCCCTGAAGCCAACTCCGCGCACGCCTTGGGCCCGGGGGCTACTGTCGGTGTCCTGGGAACCAGGGTACCCACACTTGCCTGTCTGCAGGCCGCGATGTGCTCCTACAAGCGGCCTGGTATGGCCCAGCTAATCGACCAGCTGCCCAAGACCCTCGCGAGGGGACCAAGTCTCGCGAGGAGAACGACGTCAAGACCCCCTCAGGAGCGGCCTCAGCCAGGCGGTCCGGGGGGCGGAGAATTCAAGGCCGAGCCTGCCTCAGGAGGAGGCAGTGATGTCAGCAGTGACGCACCACGCCAGCGGGTGCCAGCGTCCGCCAGCGGCGCAGTTGCCATTTTGGTGCAAAGGGGACAGCGCAGCCGTTGGTTCCCAAGGAGCGGGGCAAAGGTTTCCTCTTTGGTGCAACAAGACCGAAGACCACAAGGACGATAAGGGGGATGTCACCATCGAGCCCACTACCGTGTCACCGCCTGATCCTTTAGCAGGCGAAGACTGCTTTTGTCAGGGTAGGAACGTCCTTGTGTTCCCGCTCAAAAATGGTCGTTGTGGGATCCCTTCCCGCCTAAACATTTCCGGGGAAGAGGACTGTGGCCGCCTATATAAGTAGCTAGGACTCCCACTGCAAAAGGGAGAACCAATACACTATGCCACCACACAAGGAGCAAGAACACTTCCCTCCTGACCCTCCTGAGCTCACCTCCTGAGCCCAGGAACCGTTGTACTAGCTCATATTCTAGCTCGCCCGAAGCCAATCCACCAAAGCAGGAAGTAGGCTCTTACACCACAAGGTGGCCCGAACCTGGATAAACTCTTGTGTGTTTTGTTCGTTGTTTGCTTGAATCCTTCCACCGAGACGAGAGCGAGGCGCTAGGTAGACGTGAGTGGGAGAGATCTTCGTTCACTCCCCTGTGTTCGAACTTAACGGGTTTTGCGGAGCCCTGAATCCGACAATGACATTTGAGAAAATTTAAACAAACAACATTTTAAACAGGGGTGAAAGTGGCATATTACTAAACTACACAAAATTCTAAGCATTTTTTATATATAAAGTTTTTACATGTGATGCATGGTTATGGAGTTATAAATGCATCAAACTTGGAGGGGTTTTCTGTGAACTGGCAGTTTCTGGAAAAATGCTAAATTCGCAGGAAGGAAAAAAACAACATGGGCCAAAACTGGCTGGGCGCTGGGGCGCTCACCATGTGGGCCTTGGCCCAGGTCGGTGGAGGAGGCGGCCTGGCAGGCCGACGGAGGATGGGCTCGAGGCGGCCGCGCGCTGGACATACGGGAGCAGCGGATCGAGCGGAGCAAATGGGCGTGGTCGCCATCCTCCCACTCGAAAGCAGAGGCGAGGCAGCGAAAGCTGGCGGCGGTTGCGGGACTTGAGGTTGGCGCCTGGGGCTCCGGCGAGCGGCAGTTACAGCGAGCCGGCGAAGGACGGAGGGCGCGGGACTTGGCGGAGGGGTTCGACTCTGACGGCTTGGCCGGCGAGGAACGGCAGTAGCAGCGGAAATTTGGCGCTGGCGAGGCCGGAGGAGATGAGGTCGGAGGCACAGGTGGGCCATGGCGTCGGTGGGAATTGGCACAGAGGAGGAGGTCCGACGGGGCTATGGATCCGGTGGAGTACACGATGGACGACGAGCCCGGGGCTACGATGTGGGACGGTTCAAGGACGAGCTGCGGCGGCGATGGTGAAGATGGTCGGCGAGTGGCTTCTATCCACGGAAAAACAAGGGAGAGGGAGGAGTTAGAGCAGGGGAGAAAAGGAAGGTAGGGAGGAGGAGAAGGCGCGAGAGGTAGCTGGCCTGGTTCTGGTCGCCGGTGGTGGTGCTCCGGTGGCCGGCCGGTGCTCGAGCGGTTGGGGCGTCGGGCGCTCGCGGCTGCAGGAGCTCCTGCTCCTGTGGTCGCGGACAAAGGCGGCTACAGTAGGTGGACGAGGGGATCCAGGGGCGGCGTTGGTTGGTGGGAGAGATCGAGAGGAGGAGGGATACGGGTTGGAGGCCAAGGGGATTTTGGATCGGGGGCGCGGGCGTCTGGTTGGGTGTTGGCCTGGTGGTGGAAACGAGGGAGGGAAGAGGCTGGCTGCGGGTTGGATCCCGACGAAGAGGAGTGGCGGCGAGGAGGAGGAATGGATGGGACAGACGTCCTAGTTTCTAGGGTTGTCATATATATATAGCAAGTCGGATAAGTGTAGGGCGATTCGGTCCCTCCGATCGCAATTGGACGGTCGAGAAATAAATAGGTTAGGTGGCCCAAATAAGAAAATGGAGATGTTTTAGGGATGTTTGGGGATGATCCGAACCCATCAGTAATGACAGCCCGGGTTGGGTTCGGGGAAGTTTCGGACGCGCACGAGGGGTGTGAGAGAGGTCAACAAAGACAGGGGGTTTTGTTTGTCTCGGAGAAAGAGAGAAGAGAGCGTTCCGGTGGGTCTGAGAGAAGGTCAACATGGACAAGCGGTCTGACAACAGGTCGACAAAGACAGAGAGAAGCAGCAACTACGAATGGCTACGAGTTTTATGAAAATATGCGAATGATGCGATGATGAAATACAACAAACAAAAATAAAACACACGACCGCAACGGAATATATGGAAGTCTTCTGGAGCGTCGGTCTTGGGGCATCACAGTAGTGTGCCGACGGCGATCACATCGACTTTGGAACCATTTCCCACGCGCATGGTCACCTCGTCCTTAGCCAATCTTCGTTTAATCCATACTCCCTGTTTCGAGTTACAAATATTAGCAACCGGACCGCTATCAAATACCCAAGTACTACTATGAGCATTAGTAAGGTACACATCAATAACATGTATATCACATATACCTTTGTTCACCTTGCCATCCTTCTTATCCGCCAAATACTTGGGGCGGTTCCGCTTCCAGTGTCTACTCCCTTTGCAGTAGAAGCACTCGGTTTCAGGCTTGGCTCCAGACTTGGGTTTCTTCGCGGGAGTAGCAATTGTCTTGCTATTCTTCTTGAAGTTCCCCTTCTTTCCCTTGCCCTTTTTCTTGAAACTAGTGGTCTTGTTAACCATCAACACTTGATGCTCCTTTTTGATTTCTACCTCCGCAGCCTTGAGCATAGCGAAGAGTTCGGCAGTTGTCTTTTGCATCCCTTGCATATTATAGTTCATCACGAAGCCTTTATAGCTTGGTGGCAGTGGTTGAAGAACTCTATCAATAACACTATCTTCATCAACTTTGCAACCAACTTGAGTCATATGATTGTAGTGCCCACACATTCTGAGTAAGTTTTCACTAATAGAACTATTCTCCTCCATCTTGCAGCTATAGAACTTATTGGAAATCTCATATTTCTCAATCCGGGCATTTGCTTGAAATATTAACTTCAACTCCTGGAACATCTCATATGGTCCATGACGTTCAAAACATCGTTGAAGTCCCGGTTCTAAGCCGTAAAGCATGGCACACTGAACTATCGTGTAGTCATCAGACCGCGTCTATGAGACGTTCAAAGCATCTACATATGCGGGAGGGGGCTTGTCACCTAGCGGTGCTTCAAGGACATAATTCTTCTGTGCGGCGATGAGGATAATCCTCAAGTTACGGACCGAGTCCGTGTAATTGCTACCATCATCTTTCAACTTAGCTTTCTCTAGGAATGAATTAAAATTCAAAGGAACGGTAGCACGGGCCATTGATCTACAACAACATAGATATGCAAAAACTATCAGGACTAAGTTCATGATAAATTAAAGTTCAATTAATCATATTACTAAAAGAACTCCCACTTAGATAGACATCCCTCTGGTCATCTAAATGATCATGTGATCTAAATCAACTAAACCATGTCCGATCATCACGTGAGATGGAGTAGTTTTCAATGGTGAACATCTTATGTTGATCATATCTACTATATGATTCACGCTCGACCTTTTGGTCTCTAGTGTTTCGAGGCCATATCTGCATATGCTAGGCTCGTCAAGTTTAACTCGAGTATTCTGCGTGTGCAAAACTGGCTTACACCCGTTGTATGTGAACGTAGAGCTTATCACACCCGATCATCACGTGGTGTCTCGGCACGATGAACTTTCGCAACGGTGCATACCCAGGGAGAACACTTATACCTTGAAATTTAGTGAGAGATCATCTTATAATTCTACCGTTGTACTAAGCAAAATAAGAAGCATAATAAGATAAACATCACATGCAATCAAAATATGTGACATGATATGGTCATCATCATCTTGTGCTTTTGATCTCCATCTCCAAGGCACCGTCATGATCACCATCGTCACCGGCGCGACACCTTGATCTCCATCGTAGCATCGTTGTCATCTCGCCAACTATTGCTTCCACGCCTATCACTACCGATTAGTGATAAAGTAAAGCAATTACATGGCGACTGTATTTCATACAATAAAGCGACAACCATATGGCTCCTGCCAGTTGTCGATAACTTTACAAAACATGATCATCTCGTACAATAACATATCACTCATCATGTCTTGACCATATCACATCACAACATGCCCTACAAAAACAAGTTAGACATCTTCTACTTTGTTGTTGCAAGTTTTACATGGCCGCTACGGGCTTAGCAAGAACCGTTCTTACCTACGCATACAAAAACCACAATGATTTTTCGTCAAGTATGTGTTGTTTTAACCTTAACAAGGACCGGGCGTAGCCACACTCGATTCAGCTAAAGTAAGAGAGACAGACACCCGCCAGTCACTGATAACCCACAAGGGTAGGGGATCGCAATAGTTTTCAAGGGTAAAGTATTCAACCCAAATTTATTGATTCGACACAAGGGGAGCCAAAGAATAATCTTAAGTATTAGCAGCTGAGTTGTCAATTCAACCACACCTGGAAACTTAGTATCTGTAGCACGATAGTTTAGTAGCAAAGTAATATGATAGTGGCAGTAGCAGCAATAAAAGTAACGATAGTGTTTTTGTAGTTTTTGTGATAACAGCAGCGGAAGAGTAAATAAGCAACAAGCAATATAGGAAAAGCTCGTAGGCATTGGATCGGTGATGGGAAATTACGTCGGATGCAATTCATCATGTAGAAGTTATAACCTAGGGTGACACAGAACTAGCTCTAGTTCATCAATGCAATGTAGGCATGTATTCCGAATAAAGTCATACGTGCTTATGGAAAAGAACTTGCATGACATCTTTTGTCCTACCCTCCCGTGGCAGTGGGGTCCTATTGGAAACTAAGGGATATTAAGGCCTCCTTTTAATAGAGTACCGGACCAAAGCATTAACACATAGTGAATACATGAACTCCTCAAACTATGGTCATCACCGGGAGTGGTCCCAATTATTGTCACTTCGGGGTTGTCGGATCATAACACATAGTAGGTGACTATAGACTTGCAAGATAGGATCAAGAACACACATATATTCATGAAAACATAATAGGTTCAGATCTAAAATCATGGCACTCGGGCCCTAGTGACAAGAGCATAGCAAATTCATAGCAACATCAATCTCAGAACATAGTGGATACTAGGGATCAAACCCTAACAAAACTAACTCGGTTACATGATAGATCCCATCCAACCCATCACCGTCCAGCAAGCCTATGATGAAATTACTCACGCACGGCGGTGAGCATCATGGAATTGGTGATGGAGGAAGGTTAATGATGACGATGGCGACGATCTCCACTCTCCGGAGCCACGAATGGACTCCAGATCAGCCCTCCCGAGAGAGATTAGGGCTTGGCGGCGGCTCCGTCTCGTAAAACGTGATAATTCCTTCTCCCTGATTTTTTTTCTCCCCGAAAGTGAAGATATAGGATCTGGGGGTACGTCGGTAAGGCACCAGGGGGGCCACGAGGTAGGGGGCGCGCCCTGGGCAGGGGGGCGCCCCCACCCTCATGGACAGGCCGTGGGCCCCTGGGGTGGATCTTCTTGCAGATATTTTTTATATTTTCCAAAATAATTCTCCGTTGATTTTCACGCGATTTCGAGAATTTTTTATTCTGCACAAAAACAACACCATGGCAGTTCTACTGAAAACAACGTCAGTCCGGGTAGTTCCATTCAAATCATGCAAGTTAGAGTCCAAAACAAGGGCAAAAGGGTTTGGAAAAGTAGATACGTTGGAGACGTATCAAGTCCCCCAAGCTTAAACCTTTGCTTGTCCTCAAGCAATTCAGTTGATAAACTGAAAGTGATAAAGAAAAACTTTGACAAACTCTGTTTGCTCTTGTTGTTGTAAATATGTAAGCTAGCATCCAGGTTTTCAACAAGATCGCGAACTAACCACATTCACAATAACTTTCAGGTCTCAAGACTACTCACTTCAATGGCATAATCAACTAGCGAGCAATAATAATAAACCTCGGATGACAACACTTTCTCAAAACAGTCATGATATGATATAACAAGATTGTATCTCGCTAGCCCTTTCTGAGACCGCAAAACATAAATGCAGAGCACCTTTAAAGATCAAGGACTGACTAGACATTGTAATTCATGGTAAAAGAGATCCAGTCATGATCATACTCAATGCAAATTAATAGTAATACATGCAACGACAGAGGTGCTCTCCTACTGGTGCTCTTTGATAAGAGGATGATGACTCTGCATAAAAGTAAATAGATAGGCCCTTCGCAGAGGGAAGCAGGGATTTGTATAGGTGCCAGAGCTCGATTTTTAAATAGAGATGAATAACATTTTGAGCGGTATACTTTCTTTGTCAACATAACAACCAAGAATCTTGATATCTCCCATGCTACACACATTATAGGCGGTTCCCAAACAGAATGGTAAAGTGTATACTCCCCCAACCACCAACAAGCACACTTCACGGCCATCTGAATCCACGGGGTACCGTCCAAACAAGCAACAGCCCTGGGGGAGTATTGTTTAATTATTATGATTTTGAGCATGGGACTGGGCATCCCGGTTACCAGCCATTTTCTCATGAATGATGAGTGGACTCCACTCATCGTGAGAATAACCCACCTAGCATGGAAGATATAGATAGCCCTAGTTGATACATGAGCTGCTCGAGCATACAAAACAGAATTTTATTTGCAGGTTTAGAGTTTGGCACATACAAATTTACTTGGAACGGCAGGTAAATACTGCATATAGGAAGGTATGGTGGGCTCATATGGAATAACTTTGCGGTTTATGGAAATGGATGCACAAGCAGTATTCCCGCTTAGTACAGGTGAAGGCTATAAAGAGACTGGGAAGCGACCAACTAGAGAGCAACAACGGTCATGAACATGCATTAAAATTAATCAACAATGAATGCAAGCATGAGTAGGATATAAATCACCATGAACATAAATATCGTGAAGGCTATGTTGATTTGTTTCAACTACATGCGTGAACATGTGCCAAGTCAGATCACTTAAATCATTCAAATGAGGATACCACCCCATCATACCACATCACAACCATTTAATATCATGTTGGCACGCAAGATAGACCATTATAAACTCTCAGCTAATTAAGCATGGCATAAGCAGCTATGATCTCTAATTGTCATTGCAAACATGTTTCATTCATAAGAAGCTAAATCAGGAATGATGAACTATCATATTTAAAAAAACAAGAGAGGATGAGTTCATACCAGCTTTTCTCATCTCAATTAGTTCATCATATATCATCCTTATTGCCTTTCACTCGCACGACCGAACGGTGTGGATAATAATAATAGTGCACGTGCATTGGACTAAGCTGGAATCTGCAGACATTTAATACAAGAGACAAGACAAGGTAATATGGCTCAAGGTTAAATCTACAACAAAGCATATGAGAGCCACTAAGCATTTCCAATCATGGTCTTCTACTCTTAACTCACAAAGAAAAGGAAAGAAACTATTTACACGGGAAAGCTCCCAACAAGCAAAATAAGAATGGGAAATCTTTTTGGGTTTTCATTTTAACTACTACTACAAGCGAAGAAAGTAAACTAGCTAGAAGCTACAACTAATATTTTTTGTTTTTCTGGGTTTTTTTAGCACACAAGAAAAAGACTAAGAAAAAGAAATTGAAACTAAGTATGGATGGTACAATGAAATAGTGTGAGCACCAACAACTAGAATAAGTGTGAACATGAGTGTAATTCGGTGTGAACACATACTCCCCCAAGCTTAGGATTTTGGCCTAAGTTGGTCTATGGCCACGGATCGAAGCTACTCCCTCCAGTGTACTGAGATGTGTCCTCTGGGTTCCACTGGTTGGCGAGCTCATCCAGATCCCACCCATAAACAGACTGACGATAAGGATCAAGTGGTGGCTCAGGCTCAGGCTCCGAAGCTTGTGCCTGGCCTTGGTACATGTAGAAGGCATCTCATGTGATGAGGAATACGCCTGTAGACAAATCAAACATAGAAGGTGCAGGCAAGGTAACCATGCTCTTGTAGTCTAGATAAACAGGGCAAGCAATTTTTCTTCCTTCTCATGATGCCTAATAGGTATTCTAAAATGTTCAGCAAGGCGAGAAGCAAAGATGCCTCCAAAGATGGGCCCCTTTGAGCGGTTCAGACTCAGTCGTTTAGCAACGACGGCACCCAAGCTAAAGGTTGTGTCTTGAAACAAAGCATGGCGTAAAATGATAATATCAGGGGCACTGAGATTCCCACTGTTCCCGCGACCCATTAAACATCTACTAGCAAATCAGCCAAAGTAGCGCAGAACAGGGAAGTGTATACTAGTGATTCTACGTCTTCACGACGTGGTTCATCAAGTCTACATCCAAAGGGTACTTTACATATTTCACAAAAGTCTAAGAGTGATATCTCCTTAATCACATCATATAAACGAAACTCCACCGTAGGTGGTGTTTTCCTAGAATGAAAATGAAAGCTTTGCGTGAAAATATTGGTGAGTAAGAGATACTGTTCTTTCTGGTCGTGGAGGAAGTCGGTGAGGCCTGCAATTTGCCAACCAATAAAAGTCTTCATAGATCCCGGCGGACACCATGAAATCATTGCTAGGCCATTCACACGGTCAAACTTCTGCCATGCGATGAAGATTATACTTGGGCTTCTTATTTTCTTCTTTCTTCTTCTCCTCTGAGCTCTTGCTGGAGGAGCCCCTCAACAATCTTTTTAACATTTTCCTTTTCTGAAAATTTCTGAGATTTTTAGTAACTTCAAAATAAAAGTTAACCAAACTCAATAAGATTGATAGCAACAACTCCTACTAGTGCCTAGAGACTATATCATGCATTAGAACTACTTGGGACCAAGAAAATTTGACATGCAAACTCAAGAACAAGGTCACCACAGCAGCATAAATTTGCAACAAATAAAGCACTAGAACAAAAACTAATTGGACCAATGGAGGAGGCACATACCAAGGAACAATCTCCCCAAACAGTTTGGTGAATGGTGCTTTGAGCAAGGAGATCGAAAATGGCAGCAAGATGAGGTAGAACTTGGGTTTGAGTTGGTTGGTGTTTTTTTGGGATGAAGAAGAAGAAGATGTGTGCAGGAATAAGTGGAGGGGTCCACGTGGGTCCCATGAGGCAGGGGGCGTGCCCTGGGCAGGGGGGCGCGCCCTGGTCCCTCGTGTCCACGTGCTGGCTCCCCTCGCTGTGTGTTCAGTGCCATATTTCCTCAAATATTCTAGAAAAAATCTTATTTCATTTTCATGGCATTTGGAGAACTTTTATTTTCGGGATATTTTTTATTGCACGGATAAGTCTGGAAACAGACATAAAATACTATTTTGCTTTATTTATCTTAATTGACAGAAAGTAAAAAGAGGGTACAGAAGGTTTGTGACATCTAGATTCACCTATCCCATGTTCATCAAAAGGAATCCATTAACAAGGTTGACCCGGTCTGGTTAATAAACTCTTTCCGAGTGACATGAAATCAGAGAATTTTCGAATAACACTAGGTTACCTCAATGGGGATATGTTTGTCCCCAACAATAAGAATATCATATGTCTTCTTGATAGTAGGAAGAGGAAACTCAAAACCTCCAATAGTGATAGTTGAGATTTTTCCAATATAATTGATACTGTGGACCTGAGGTTGTTTTCTCGGAAAGTGTACCGTATGCTCATTACTATTGACATGAAAAGTGACATTGCCCTTGTTGCAATCAATAACAGCCCCTGCAGTATTCAAAAAGGGACTTCCAAGAATAATAGACATACTATCATCCTCGGGAATATCAAGTATAACAAAGTCCGTTAGAATAGTAACATTTGCAACTACAACAGGCACATCCTCACAAATACCGACAGGTATAGCAGTTGATTTATCAGCCATTTGCAAAGATATTTCAGTAGGTGTCAACTGTAATGCCCAGGATGGAATTATACCTCCCACGTGTCGAGGCACGACTTAAAGGCATAAGTCCATCCTAGAATGATCTCAAGTTTGGTAATCTTTGCACAACTCATGTAAAAGAGGGGATAGTAAACTGAAAATAGTTGGCTTACAATCGCCACGTCACAAAATAACAGTACAAGTCTCAAACATCATACAATAAGATCACTACAACCCTCTAAGGGCAAAAGCCAAATGTCAAAGTACCAAACTCAGATAAATAAAGCAACCACAGGCGGATCGAATCCTAGTAAGAGTCTCCACTACTGATCGTCCGGGTAGCCCACGTAGTAACGACTACGCTCCTCGTCGTACTCCCAATCCAGCTCGGTGCCATCACCTGGATAGCTCACAGCTGGACCTGCATCTGGTGTGTGAAGTAACTGTGAGCCACAGAGGACTCAGCAATCCCGTTCCCGGGTAACAGAACTATTTAAGCCTTTAGGTGAGGGAAAGGCTGAAGAAAGAAATGAGGTGAAGGAACAACAAAGAGTCTGCAGCAGCAACTAGCACTAACTTACGCAAGAGAGAGCGAGATGAGAAGGCAAAGCGAGAAGTGATCACGAAGTGATCCTAGCTACAAGCTCACAAACATAACACCTCCGTGTTCAACTCCCGAATCCCTATTCGGAAATTGACAGTCACGGAACACACGCTGGTAGTGTATTAGTATCATTGTGTCAAGTTATCTACAACCGGAATTAACAAGCTCCCATCTGCCACATAACCGCGGGCACGGCTTTCGAAAGTTCAAACCCTGCAGGGGTGTTCCAACTTGACCCATTACAAGCCCACGATCCGCGGAGTCGCAACTCCAAAGTGGGAAGACCCGAGTATCCTCGGAATCCCGTGCTCAAGATATACCGAGCTAAGGTAAGGCTAATCCAGCAAATCCTCCCGGCGTGTCGACACCCTGATCGTAGCCGCGCGTATCTAGGTCTCAGGACACGACCGGATGAGTCATCCTACAGGTGTATGCCAGATACCTCAGGTTGCCCCGAGGCGGCCCCGCAGTCTGCTCGTTTCGGACCAACACTCATGTGGAGCACTGGCCCGGGGTTGTTGATTAAGAAAGAGGGTTAATTACTCCCTTATGCATGTTTAGTTTGTTATTAGGCAAATAGTACCAATGTTGGGATTTGCTGGAAAAGACTTAGCACTTAGCGGTTTATCGAGGGGGTCCCATACACCCCAACCGTGTTAGGAACGCATAATCAAGGAACATAAAACCGGCTTATACGGATCCTAACGGCATGAGTGGAACAAAACACCAAGCCAAAGACTTAGCCTTCCACCCTTGCCAATATATAGGTGATTTCATTTAAAGCATTTATATAGTGTGATATAACCCAACCAAACTTCAACATGGAGCAAGCATCTTCACTTCACCTGCAACTAGCAACGCTATAAGAAGGGCTGAGCGAAGCGTACTTAGCCAAGCAACGGTTTGCATAGGTAGGGTGGTTAAACATGGCAAATGGTTACAAGTAGGAGGCTGACAAGAAGAACATGGGCATCGAGGCAAAACTAAAGATCGAGACTACTAGCAATAGGCGAAGATAGTAAAGTTATCGGGGTTCGGTCATCTTGCCTGAAGAGAAGAAGTTCGGATCGAAAGAAGGGTCTTCGTGCTCAAACTCGTTGGAAACCTCGTGCTCAACCTCGTTGGAAAACTCGTGCTCAACTTCCGGCTCTAAACAAGACAAACACACCAAGCACCAATCAACACGATGCAATGCGCACTCGAAAAACATGAATGCATGATGGATGCACTTAAAGATGCACATGGAGCACGGAAAACATCACTCAAGCAAAACACCTCAAAACAAGATAACAACCTTATATTATGAATCTACACAGAAAATCACCCAAGTTTGATATAAGAATCGCTGAAATCGGAGTTACGGGCTAAAAGTTATGCCCGAAACAAGATTTGAGCGAAAACTGCACATTACAGCAACATAGCATCTTGGGAGCTCAAAATAATTAATCTACAGCACCCAAAAAGCATGGCAAAGGACTTGAACACAAACTAGATATAATGTACAGCAACTAGGTCCAAAGTGCACCCCCAACGGAGTCACGGATCAATAGCAATGATCTTGGACATATTGAACTTTGAAATAAAATTCTGGCAGCAGAATTTTATTGAAAGTTTGGAGCAAAAGATAAACATGCTACAGCCACTCAAATGGACATGTGAGGACATGGATGGAAAGACAACAATATATACTTCATGGAACAATCAAAATCCACCCCAAAACTATCATGCTTTGACCTACAACATCACACGAACATGGCATCGGAACATAACAGATTTCAGACTTAGTGAAATTTCACTAAGTCCTAAAACAGCAACATCATCATAGCATCAAAAAGAGCATGTTTAAGACACCTCGAAACTAAACATGGCAAAGGGTAAGCACCTCATCAAAATACATATGACGGTGATCCCGAAACACACAAGCATGCATCATTGTGGTGAACACAACGATTGCAACGAGCTCAACAAGATGGCATTTCATAACAAGTGAGAACACAACATGTGAACATGGCATCTTGCAACGATGATAACAAGGAAACAAAAAATCTACCATGCAACCTATCACACACAACACGTAGTTCGTGACGAGACGAACACGTGGACATGTCATTTGCATCGTTTGGACAAACGAGCTAAAAGATAGCACATGTCAAAGGTGGCATGAAAATAACACATAACAGCAGTTTATATCATGATGCCCTCTTGCAACAGCAAAACAAGTGCCAAGATGACATCTAGCATGCATGACTACAACAGGTAAAACGTAGAGGGCATCTCCACGAACATCTGGACATGCTACACGCGCAAAACGGAGCACCACAGTAAAAGATACAGCAGTTCAAAGTAGGCATACTCAGATCAGGAACAAAAGGACTTAGAGGGATTTAGGTCAACCTAGATCCAGATCTGGGCTGAGATGAACAGTGCGGCGGCGGGCTCTGGGCCCGGATCTGGAACCCGCAGCGGCGGCGGCCCAGTGGGAGGCGGCGGCGCGCGCGGCGCTGACACGGGCCTCGGCCCAGGCGAGATCCGTCGAAGGCAGGGCCCAGCGGGGCGCTGCGGTGGAGGCGACGGCCCAGGGCGGCGCGAGGCCTGGTGGCGAGGCGAGGCGAGTCGGCCCGGGTGGCGATGAGGCGGCCCGTGCGCGCGCGGTGGCGGGGAAACGGCGGCGGCGGCCCACCGCGGCTTCGGGCCCGGCTGGCGCGGAGGGGAGGTGAGACGAGGCAGGCCTGGCCTGCGGTTCGGGCGCCCGGGGATGTGGTCCACGCCAGGGCGACGGGCCCGATCGGCGGCGTACGGGCCGGAATCCAGGCGACCGCCGCAGGAGCTGGTGGCCCGCGGGAGCGACGAGGCGCGGTGCGGTCGCCCGACCGGTCAACGGGGCTGATCGATGCGCCCGGCTCGAGGGGATCTGGTCGGCGACTGCTGTTGCGATCGATCCCAGGAGCTGGATCGAAAGATCCTATGGATCCCGAGGGGATCTGGCAGGATTTCGGATCTGGAGTAAAAATGGAAAAAAAAGAGGGGAGAGAGGAGGAAGAAGAAGGGGATCCCCAAATAGACCTAGGGGTCTATATGTAGCAGTCTAGACTAGGGTTAGGAGGAGTTTAGGGGCGCTAGGAGCCCTACGATCGTGATCCAACGGATCCGATCGCGGGGATGATTTTAAAAGGACTAGACGGAGATAAAAGAAAGCAGTAGGGGTATTTCCGGGACACGAAGTAAGGGCACTTCGGACCCACACGGACAACGGAGGGAAAAGTCAACGGAGTCCAAACGAGACGAGATTTGAGAGGCGGGTTGCACACAACAAAACAACAACACACAACACAACCCCGCGGCACACCGGTAACGAAAAACGCCCGAACAACAAAGTAGGCCTACGGGACGTCACGGACACGTGAGGGAGCTCCGGAACGCGAAACGGACAACGGGAAGAAACGCCACGAACCGGATGCAACCCACAACACAAAAGCAATGCAATGCACATGTCTACATGATATGAATGAATGCCACACACTCACACAACAAAACGACGAAAGCCCGAAAGACAAAGAACCCGAAATGGAAATAGATGAAGCCGGAGATTTATTATAAGCCCAAAAGGGAAAGTATTACATCCGGGGCATTACAAACTCTCCTCTACTACAAAAATATCTTGTCCCGAGATCTAGGATTGGAAAAAGGAAGGGTACTCGGAACGAAGATGATCTTCTCGTTCCCAGGTAGCTTCTCGGTCTGTGTGATGTGACCACTTGACTTTCAGAAACTTGATGGTCTTGTTGCGAGTCTTGCGTTCGGTTTCTTCGAGAATTGCAACTGGATGCTCTCGGTAGGAAAGGTCTTGTTGAAGATCAATCTCCTCAAACGAAATCATGCGCTCAGGTGCCTTGAAGCATTTGCGCAGTTGAGACACATGGAAGACATCATGAACATTTGCAAAGTTGGAAGGGAGCTCGAGCTGATAGGCTAGATCGCCTCTTTTGCCAAGAATTCTGAAAGGCCCGACGTATCTAGGAGCAAGCTTTCCTTTGATACCGAACCTTTGGGTTCCTTTCATCGGAGAAACTCGGAGATAGACATGATCACCGATGTCGAAAGCCAAATCACGATGCTTTCCGTCATAGTAACTCTTCTGACGCGACTGAGCGGCCTTGAGATTCTCACGTATGACTTTGCACATTTCTTCGGCTTCAGAGATCAAATCATTGCCAAGAAGTTGGCGTTCACCTGTTTCAGACCAGTTGAGAGGGGTACGGCACTTTCTGCCATAGAGAATTTCAAACGGTGCTTTGCCTGCACTTGCTTGAAAGCTGTTGTTGTAAGAGAACTCAGCGTATGGAAGACAGTCCTCCCATTTCATGCCGAAGGAGATGACACAGGCTCTGAGCATATCTTCTAGGATCTGATTCACACGCTCGACTTGACCACTAGTCTGAGGGTGAAAAGCAGTGCTGAATCTGATCTTCGTGCCCATGGCGGACTGAAAGGAGTCCCAGAACCTTGATGTGAACAAGCTGCCACGGTCTGAGGATATCACTTGAGGAATGCCATGTAGGGACACAATTCTGGAAGTGTACAACTCTGCAAGTTGAGCTGCATTGATTGATTCTTTGACTGGAAGAAAGTGAGCAACTTTGGTAAGCTTGTCAATCACCACAAAGATAGCATCATTGCCTCGCTTGGATTTAGGAAAGCCAGTGACGAAGTCCATTTCAATGTGGTCGAACTTCCACTCAGGAATAGGAAGAGGTTGGAGAAGACCGGCTGGACGTTGATGTTCTGCTTTCACTCTTCTGCATACATCACATTCATTCACGAATTGGGCAATCTCCCTTTTCATGCGTGTCCACCAGTAAGATTGCTTGAGGTCTTGATACATCTTGGAACTGCCAGGATGAATGGAAAGGAGAGAGTCATGAGCTTCTTCCATTATGAGCTTCCTGAGATCACCTTTGGGAACAACGAGTCTGTCCTCGAAGAACAAGGTATCTCTCTCATCAACACGGAAGCACTTGTATTTTGTAGTGCCCTTTGCAATCCCATGTTTCACCTTCTTCACCATGGTATCACTGAGCTGGGCCTCACGGACTTGATCTTCCAAGGTAGGAGCAATTTGGAGATTTGCAAGAAAACCCTGCGGAACCACCTGAAGGTTGAGCTTCCTGAAAGCTTCACAAAGCTCAGGCTGGTGTGGCTTGATAAGAAGGCTGTTGCAATATGCCTTTCTGCTCAAAGCATCTGCAATCACATTCGCCTTGCCTGGAGTGTACTCAATGCTGGGGTTGTACTCTTGGATCATCTCGACCCAACGAGTCTGGCGGAGGTTCAGATGCGGTTGTGTGAAGATGTACTTCAAGCTCTTGTGATCAGTGAAGATGTCGACCTTTCTGCCCAACAACGGATGTCTCCACGTAATCAGAGCATGTACCACAGCTGCTAGCTCGAGATCATGTGTGGGATAGTTCTTCTCAGCTGGCTTGAGCTGACGTGAAGTGTATGCCACAATTCTCTTCTCTTGCATAAGCACACCACCAAGACCTTGAAGAGAAGCGTCACAGAACACTTCATAGGGCTTGGATTCATCCGGAGGAATCAGAACTGGAGCAGAAACAAGCTTCTCTTTGAGGGTTTTGAAAGCCACTTCACACTCGGGAGACCAAAAGTATTTGACATTCTTCTGGAGGAGGTTGGAAAGAGGCTTGGCAATCTTGGAGAAGTTCTCCACAAACCTTCTGCAATAGCTGGCAAGACCCAGAAAACTGCGGAGCTGCTTGATGTTCTGAGGAGCTTCCCAGTTGACAATTGCTTCAACTTTCTCGGGATTAACCGCAATACCGTCAGCTGAGATAATGTGGCCCAGGTACAAAACCTTATCGAGCCAAAACTCGCACTTTGAGAACTTGGCATAGAATTTATGCTCTCTGAGTCGATCAAGAACCAGACGCAAGTGCTTTTCGTGATCTTCTTCATTCTTGGAAAACACCAGAATATCATCCAGATACACTAGCACAAACTCGCTTGTATAGGGGTTGAAGATGTAATGCATCATCCTTGAAAAGGTAGGAGGAGCATTGGCGAGACCGAAGGACATGACGGTATACTCATATGAACCGTAGCTCGTTCTGAAGGCCGTCTTGGGAATGTCTTCCTCGCGAATGCGAATTTGATGATAACCCATTCGGAGGTCAAGCTTAGAGAACACTTTAGCTCCTTTGAGCTGCTCAAAGAGTTCGTTGATGTTGGGGAGCGGATACTTGTTCTTAATCGTCTTCTTGTTCAGTGGCCGATAGTCAACACAGAGACGCTCCGTGCCATCTTTCTTCTTGACAAATAAGACACCACAGCCCCACGGAGATGTACTCGGTCTGATGAGACCCATACGCTCCTGTTCATCCAACTGTTTCTTCAATTCCTTCAATTCATCTGAAGAGAGCTTGTATGGACGCCGGCAAACAGGTTCGGTGCCCGGCTCGAGTTCAATGACAAACTCCACCTGACGGTGTGGAGGCATTCCTGGAAGTTCTTCTGGAAAGACGTCTTGATATTCATTCACCACTGGAATTTGCTCTATGGCATTAATTTCACCCTTATCATTAAGAGAGAAAAGCCGAATAGTATTATCCCTGGAGGCGAAGATAATCACATCTTCATCAGAATGAGTCAACTTGACTTCCTTTTGAGCACAATCAATGTGAGCATCGTGCTGAGAAAGCCAATCCATTCCGAGAATGAGGTCGATGTCAGAATGACCAAGAATCACCGGTTTAGCCAGAAAACGATAATCTCCCATGCGAATGGAAACATCCGGAGCAAATATGTTGGAAGACATGCACTTGCCCGGAGAAATTACTTGCAACCTCTGAGGCAGACTTTGGATGCCAATATTATGCTTGGATGCAAATGGTTGAGACATGAAAGAGCATGATGCACCCGAATCAAATAACACTTTAGCTGGAAAAGAGTTCACTGGAAGGTTACCCAGAATGACATCAGAAGAAGCCTCTGCTTGTGCTGCATTCATCAGATTAACCCTTGCAGACTTTGGATCATGCTTGACAATAGCTGAACTCATAGGAGGAGGAGGTGGAAGACGCTTCGGATTCGGACATCTGTTTGCATAGTGCCCCTTCTGGCCACACTTGTTGCACACCACTTCAGAGAGAGGACGGAACTGAGAGCCACTGGACTTAGAGCCTTGAGACTGAAACTGCTTCTTCGACTGGTTGCTTGGGTTGGGTGGGTGGGAGAAACCACGACCACTAGAGTTTTTGTTGTTGGAGTTGTTGAAGTTGCTGGAGTTGTTGAATGGAGCTCGAATCATTGGAGGAGGAGGAAGCCAGAATTTCTGTTGTTTCGCAGCCAACTGAGACGATGAGGTAGAGTGAACAGCATCTCGAATTCTCTTCTTAGAAGCCTCCATCTTGAGCTGAGCTGCTTCTTGTTTCAAAGCCATATTATAGAACTTATCGAATTCGTCTGGCTCGAACAAGGTGAGAGCAAGCTGAAGTTCATCTTTGAGACCTCCACGGAACTGATAGATTTTGCTCTTTGCATCAGGTATGTCTTGCTTTGCATAGCGAGCGAGGTTTTGGAACTTGACATTATACTGATAGACTGTCATGGAGCCCTGCTTGAGGTTGCGGAATTGCTCACGCATACCCTCGATGACACTTGTAGGAATGTGATGCGAGCGGAAATCCTTGCAGAAATTCTCCCACGAGATCACTTGACCCGGCCTTGAGTCTTTATACTGCTGCCACCAGTCAGCTACTTGATCTTTCAGTTGGAAGGCTGCAAACTTCACATAGTCATCTTCTTTCACGTTACTGCACTCAAAATGCTTCTTTATGTCGGTCAGCCAATCTTCAGCATCAAGAGGGTCGACACAGTAACTGAAAGCTTTAGGATTGTTAGCCAGCAACTGGTTGAGGGTAGCATGGTGCTGCTGGAAGAAGTTGCCTTGGTTCATTGGAATGCCCTGATTAGCTTGATTAGCTTGCATCATCTGCATCATCTGCATCATCAACTGAGTGTTCTGAGCAGTAGTCTGCATAATTGCTCTCCAAGCCTCAGGCGGAGGAGGAGGTGAAGGAGGATGCTCTGGGACCTCTTCCACCTCTGGGTTGGCATTCGGAACCTTTTTCGGAGCCATCCTGTAAGAGATGACCACGAATCAGCAATTGATTGACAAAAGGAATAAGCTGAATCAATGGAATGAATTGCAACAAGTCTTCACAATAATCATTCGAACAATAAGAACGAATGAAATCATCCGAACAAGAGGAACGAATGAATTTCTTAGTTAATTGATAACATCAGTCTTCACGAGAAGCCACATAGGGATCAAAAGGATAATAATAAAACAACAAGGTACGGAAAGGAACAAACACAAGAGAGGAGTTTCGTTCTAACATCTTTGTGCTGAAAGCATATGAACGCGTTACGAAAAGGTTTTGCAATCCCCGGATCAGCATAGCCAAGGACCCTTTAAGATGCAACTCCTGATAGTAACCTCGGTCATATAACCCCTTCACTCAATGTCGAACCCCGAACTCACTAACCTGCATTCGTTGGAAGAATGCCTACGATCTACTGGATAAAACCCACCTATAGCTTTCCGAAAAATTCCAGTTATGCAATCAGGTGTTGGGGATACACGGGAAGCACCGCGCAATCAACTCTAACCTACATCCAGGTGTATCCATCCTTCAACACATAACCAGTCTTTCTCGGAAACTGTGTACCTCGGACCTTCGAAAAGCATCCACTATAACAAGCTATGGCAATACTCCCGAACTACCTCCCCAGTACTGGGTGATGTCGGGGTTATCTTGCCACTGGCCGTATAGGGGAGATTTTCGATGTCGGCCGTCTTAAGTATTTAGTACTGCCGCGATATGCTTGTTACAATGATACCCCGAAGCTCAACTCCTCGGTAACAGGAGGCATCGGAACAATATCCTTGTCACAAGAACATCGAAACAATCCCAGAATACTCGCGGGATTCCTAAAAAAAATTTTGTGCAAATTTTGAAGATAGGAGAGACAAGAGTAGACGTCAGGAGTCCTCACCAGAGAGAAAGGGGATGGGAAGCAAAGAAATCCTACTCTCCGATATAATATAGGACTCAAAAAGTTTTCAGTGTGTGCCTAGACTCAACCGTCAACGGTTCGATCAAACAGTGGGGGCTCCTAGGTCGGAGAAGGCTCTGAATACCAACTTGTAATGCCCAGGATGGAATTATACCTCCCACGTGTCGAGGCACGACTTAAAGGCATAAGTCCATCCTAGAATGATCTCAAGTTTGGTAATCTTTGCACAACTCATGTAAAAGAGGGGATAGTAAACTGAAAATAGTTGGCTTACAATCGCCACGTCACAAAATAACAGTACAAGTCTCAAACATCATACAATAAGATCACTACAACCCTCTAAGGGCAAAAGCCAAATGTCAAAGTACCAAACTCAGATAAATAAAGCAACCACAGGCGGATCGAATCCTAGTAAGAGTCTCCACTACTGATCGTCCGGGTAGCGCACGTAGTAACGACTACGCTCCTCGTCGTACTCCCAATCCAGCTCGGTGCCATCACCTGGATAGCTCACAGCTGGACCTGCATCTGGTGTGTGAAGTAACTGTGAGCCACAGAGGACTCAGCAATCCCGTTCCCGGGTAACAGAACTATTTAAGCCTTTAGGTGAGGGAAAGGCTGAAGAAAGAAATGAGGTGAAGGAACAACAAAGAGTCTGCAGCAGCAACTAGCACTAACTTACGCAAGAGAGAGCGAGATGAGAAGGCAAAGCGAGAAGTGATCACGAAGTGATCCTAGCTACAAGCTCACAAACATAACCCCTCCGTGTTCAACTCCCGAATCCCTATTCGGAAATTGACAGTCACGGAACACACGTTGGTAGTGTATTAGTATCATTGTGTCAAGTTATCTACAACCGGAATTAACAAGCTCCCATCTGCCACATAACCGCGGGCACGGCTTTCGAAAGTTCAAACCCTGCAGGGGTGTTCCAACTTGACCCATTACAAGCCCACGATCCGCGGAGTCGCAACTCCAAAGTGGGAAGACCCGAGTATCCTCGGAATCCCGTGCTCAAGATATACCGAGCTAAGGTAAGGCTAATCCAGCAAATCCTCCCGGCGTGTCGACACCCTGATCGTAGCCGCGCGTATCTAGGTCTCAGGACACGACCGGATGAGTCATCCTACAGGTGTATGCCAGATACCTCAGGTTGCCCCGAGGCGGCCCCGCAGTCTGCTCGTTTCGGACCAACACTCATGTGGAGCACTGGCCCGGGGTTGTTGATTAAGAAAGAGGGTTAATTACTCCCTTATGCATGTTTAGTTTGTTATTAGGCAAATAGTACCAATGTTGGGTTTTGCTGGAAAAGACTTAGCACTTAGCGGTTTATCGAGGGGGTCCCATACACCCCAACCGTGTTAGGAACGCATAATCAAGGAACATAAAACCGGCTTATACGGATCCTAACGGCATGAGTGGAACAAAACACCAAGCCAAAGACTTAGCCTTCCACCCTTGCCAATATATAGGTGATTTCATTTAAAGCATTTATATAGTGTGATATAACCCAACCAAACTTCAACATGGAGCAAGCATCTTCACTTCACCTGCAACTAGCAACGCTATAAGAAGGGCTGAGCGAAGCGTACTTAGCCAAGCAACGGTTTGCATAGGTAGGGTGGTTAAACATGGCAAATGGTTACAAGTAGGAGGCTGACAAGAAGAACATGGGCATCGAGGCAAAACTAAAGATCGAGACTACTAGCAATAGGCGAATATAGTAAAGTTATCGGGGTTCGGTCATCTTGCCTGAAGAGAAGAAGTTCGGATCGAAAGAAGGGTCTTCGTGCTCAAACTCGTTGGAAACCTCGTGCTCAACCTTGTTGGAAAACTCGTGCTCAACTTCCGGCTCTAAACAAGACAAACACACCAAGCACCAATCAACACGATGCAATGCGCACTCGAAAAACATGAATGCATGATGGATGCACTTAAAGATGCACATGGAGCACGGAAAACATCACTCAAGCAAAACACCTCAAAACAAGATAACAACCTGATATTATGAATCTACACAGAAAATCACCCAAGTTTGATATAAGAATCGCTGAAATCGGAGTTACGGGCTAAAAGTTATGCCCGAAACAAGATTTGAGCGAAAACTGCACATTACAGCAACATAGCATCTTGGGAGCTCAAAATAATTAATCTACAGCACCCAAAAAGCATGGCAAAGGACTTGAACACAAACTAGATATAATGTACAGCAACTAGGTCCAAAGTGCACCCCCAACGGAGTCACGGATCAATAGCAATGATCTTGGACATATTGAACTTTGAAATAAAATTCTGGCAGCAGAATTTTATTGAAAGTTTGGAGCAAAAGATAAACATGCTACAGCCACTCAAATGGACATGTGAGGACATGGATGGAAAGACAACAATATATACTTCATGGAACAATCAAAATCCACCCCAAAACTATCATGCTTTGACCTACAACATCACACGAACATGGCATCGGAACATAACAGATTTCAGACTTAGTGAAATTTCACTAAGTCCTAAAACAGCAACATCATCATAGCATCAAAAAGAGCATGTTTAAGACACCTCGAAACTAAACATGACAAAGGGTAAGCACCTCATCAAAATACATATGACGGTGATCCCGAAACACACAAGCATGCATCATTGTGGTGAACACAACGATTGCAACGAGCTCAACAAGATGGCATTTCATAACAAGTGAGAACACAACATGTGAACATGGCATCTTGCAACGATGATAACAAGGAAACAAAAAATCTACCATGCAACCTATCACACACAACACGTAGTTCGTGACGAGACGAACACGTGGACATGTCATTTGCATCGTTTGGACAAACGAGCTAAAAGATAGCACATGTCAAAGGTGGCATGAAAATAACACATAACAGCAGTTTATATCATGATGCCCTCTTGCAACAGCAAAACAAGTGCCAAGATGACATCTAGCATGCATGACTACAACAGGTAAAACGTAGAGGGCATCTCCACGAACATCTGGACATGCTACACGCGCAAAACGGAGCACCACAGTAAAAGATACAGCAGTTCAAAGTAGGCATACTCAGATCAGGAACAAAAGGACTTAGAGGGATTTAGGTCAACCTAGATCCAGATCTGGGCTGAGATGAACAGTGCGGCGGCGGGCTCTGGGCCCGGATCTGGAACCCGCAGCGGCGGCGGCCCAGTGGGAGGCGGCGGCGCGCGCGGCGCTGACACGGGCCTCGGCCCAGGCGAGATCCGTCGAAGGCAGGGCCCAGCGGGGCGCTACGGTGGAGGCGACGGCCCAGGGCGGCGCGAGGCCTGGTGGCGAGGCGAGGCGAGTCGGCCCGGGTGGCGATGAGGCGGCCCGTGCGCGCGCGGTGGCGGGGAAACGGCGGCGGCGGCCCACCGCGGCTTCGGGCCCGGCTGGCGCGGAGGGGAGGTGAGACGAGGCAGGCCTGGCCTGCGGTTCGGGCGCCCGGGGATGTGGTCCACGCCAGGGCGACGGGCCCGATCGGCGGCGTACGGGCCGGAATCCAGGCGACCGCCGCAGGAGCTGGTGGCCCGCGGGAGCGACGAGGCGCGGTGCGGTCGCCCGACCGGTCAACGGGGCTGATCGATGCGCCCGGCTCGAGGGGATCTGGTCGGCGACTGCTGTTGCGATCGATCCCAGGAGCTGGATCGAAAGATCCTATGGATCCCGAGGGGATCTGGCAGGATTTCGGATCTGGAGTAAAAATGGAAAAAAAAAGAGGGGAGAGAGGAGGAAGAAGAAGGGGATCCCCAAATAGACCTAGGGGTCTATATGTAGCAGTCTAGACTAGGGTTAGGAGGAGTTTAGGGGCGCTAGGAGCCCTACGATCGTGATCCAACGGATCCGATCGCGGGGATGATTTTAAAAGGACTAGACGGAGATAAAAGAAAGCAGTAGGGGTATTTCCGGGACACGAAGTAAGGGCACTTCGGACCCACACGGACAACGGAGGGAAAAGTCAACGGAGTCCAAACGAGACGAGATTTGAGAGGCGGGTTGCACACAACAAAACAACAACACACAACACAACCCCGCGGCACACCGGTAACGAAAAACGCCCGAACAACAAAGTAGGCCTACGGGACGTCACGGACACGTGAGGGAGCTCCGGAACGCGAAACGGACAACGGGAAGAAACGCCACGAACCAGATGCAACCCACAACACAAAAGCAATGCAATGCACATGTCTACATGATATGAATGAATGCCACACACTCACACAACAAAACGACGAAAGCCCGAAAGACAAAGAACCCGAAATGGAAATAGATGAAGCCGGAGATTTATTATAAGCCCAAAAGGGAAAGTATTACATCCGGGGCATTACATCAACTTACTCAAGTCAAGTCTACGGTATAAAGAGAGAGGCATAACACTAACACCGGCTCCAAGATCACACAAATCAGTTTTAACATAGTTTCTCTTAATGCAGCAAGCTATAGTAGATACTCCTAGATCTCCTAATTTCTTAGGCATTCCACCCTTAAAAGTGTAATTGGCAAGCATGGTGGAAATTTCTACTTCAGGTATCTTTCTTTTGTTGGTAATAATATCCTTCATA
This sequence comes from Secale cereale, assembly GCA_902687465.1. Classification (NCBI taxonomy): domain Eukaryota; kingdom Viridiplantae; phylum Streptophyta; class Magnoliopsida; order Poales; family Poaceae; genus Secale; species Secale cereale. Next base: position 660,773,088 of record LR738709.1, on the reverse strand, counting down.
TACTTAGCATAAGGATTTGTTTTAAGCACATCTGTCAAACGCATACGCAAAAAGATAGGTCTAATCATTTCAGCAAAGTGCTCAAAATCCTCATCATCCTTTTTCTTGGATGGTTTCGGAGGAAAAGGCATGGGTTTCTGAACCCATGGTTCTCTTTCCCTACCGTGCTTCCTAGCAACAAAGTCTCTCTTATCATAATGTTGATTCTTTGATTGTGGGTTATCAAGATCAACAGCAGGTTCAATCTCTACATCATTATCATTGCTAGGTTGAGCATTTTCATGAACATCATCATTAATATTATCACTAGGTTCATGTTCATTACCAGATTGTGTCTCAGCATCAGAAATAGATATATCATTGGGATTCTCACGTGTGTCAGCTACAGGTTCACTAGAAGCATGCAAAGTCCTATCATTTTTCTTTTTCTTCTTCTTAGAAGAACTAGGTGCATCTACATTAGCTCTCTGAGAATCTTGCTCAATTCTCTTAGGGTGGCCTTCAGGATACAGAGGTTCCTGAGTCATTTTACCACCTCTAGTAGAAACTCTAACAACATAGTCATTATTCTTACTATTTAATTCATTGAGCAAATCATTTTGAGCCTTAAGTACTTTTTTTACTTGAGTGGTGACCATGGAAGCATGTATACTAATAAGTTTCAGTTCATCTTTAGCACTAGACAGATAATCACTCAAGCGTTCAATCATATGAGCATTGTGTTGTAATTGTCTACCAACATAAGCATTGAAGTTTTCTTGTTTCGCAATGAAATTGTCAAACTCATCTAAGCATTGGCTAGCAGACTTATAACGAGGAATATCACCTTCATCAAATCTATAAAGAGAATTTAACTTTACTACCTGTGTCGGGTTATCAAGACCATGTATTTCTTCAATAGGCGGTAAATTCTTAACATCTTCAGCTTTAATACCTTTTTCTTTCATAGATTTCTTTGCCTCTTGCATGTCTTCCGGACTGAGAAATAGAACACCTCTTTTCTTTGGAGTTGGCTTAGGGGCTGGTTCAAGAAGTGTCCAATTATTTTCATTGGCTAGCATATTATTCAATAGTAATTCAGCTTGTTCCACTGTTCTTTCCCTGAAAACACAACCAGCACAGCTATCCAGGTGGTCTCTGGAAGCATCGGTTAGTCCATTATAAAAGACATCAAGTATATCATGCATCTCAAGAGGATGATCAGGCAAAGCATTAAGTAACTGGAGAAGCCTCCCCCAAGCTTGTGGGAGACTCTCTTCTTCAATTTGCACAAAGTTGTATATTTCCCGTAAGGCAGCTTGTTTCTTATGAGCGGGAAAATATTTAGCAGAGAAGTAATACATCATATCCTGGGGACTACGCACACAACCAGGATCAAGAGAATTAAACCAAGTCTTAGCATCACCTGTTAATGAGAAAGGAAATAGCTTAAGGATATAGTAATAACAAAACTTTTCATCATTGGTAAACAGGGTGGCTATATCATTCAACTTAGTGAGATGTGCCACAACAGTTTCGGACTCATAGCCATGGAAAGGATCAGATTCAACCAAAGTAATTAACTCAGGATCAACAGAGAATTCATAATCCTTATCAGTGACACGGATAGGTGAAGTGGCAAAAGCAGGGTCATGTTTCATTCTAGCATTCAAGGACTTTTCTTTCAGCTTAGCTAATAACTTCTTAAGATCATATCTATCATTGCAAGCAAGAAAGTCTCTAGCAGTTTCTTCATCCATAACATAACCCTCTGGCACAATAGGCAATTCATATCAATGGGAGTAGTTTCATCATCACTTTCATAAATATCATCAATTTCAACATTTGCACTCTCCCTAACCTTAGCAATTTGTTCATCTAGAAATTCACCTAGTGGCACAGTATCAGGCATAGAGGTAGTTTCATCATACATAGCAGAAGTAGCATCATCAAGAACATACGACATATCAGATTCAATAGCAGGAGTAGGTGTCGCAAGTTTACTCATTACAGAAGGATAATCAAGTGCAGAGCTAGATGGCAGTTCCGTACCTCCCCTCGTAGTTGAGGGTAAGATCTTGGTTTTTGAGTCCTTCAAATTCTTCATAGTGATCAACAGATATAAATCCCAAGTGACTTAAAGAATAGAGCTATGCTCCCGGGCAACGGCGCCAGAAAATAGTCTTGATAACCCACAAGTGTAGGGGATCGCAACATAGTAGGTGACTATAGACTTGCAAGATAGGATCAAGAACACACATATATTCATGAAAACATAGTAGGTTCAGATCCGAAATCATGGCACTCGGGCCCTAGTGACAAGCATTAAGCATAGCAAAGTCGTAGCAACATCAATCTCAGAACATAGTGGATACTAGGGATCAAACCCTAACAAAACTAACTCGATTACATGATAGATCCCATCCAACCCATCACCGTCCAGCAAGCCTACGATGGAATTACTCACGCACGGCGGTGAGCATCATGGAATTGGTGATGGAGGAAGGTTGATGATGACGATGGCGACGATCTCCACTCTCCGGAGCCCCGAACGAACTCCAGATCAGCCCTCCCGAGAGAGATTAGGGCTTGGCGGCGGCTCCGTCTCCTAAAACACGATAATTCCTTCTCCCTGATTTTTTTCCCCCAAAAGTGAAGATATAGGATCTGGGGGTACGTCGGTAAGGCACCAGGGGGCCCACGAGGCAGGGGGCACGCCCCCCACCCTCGTGGACAGGCCGTGGGCCCCCTGGTGTGGATCTTCTTGTAGATATTTTTTATATTTTCCAAAATAATTCTCCGTTGATTTTCAGGCAATTCCGAGAACTTTTTATTCTGCACAAAAACAACACCATGGCAGTTCTACTGAAAACAGCATCAGTCCGGGTTAGTTCCATTCAAATCATGCAAGTTAGAGTCCAAAACAAGGGCAAAAGGGTTTGGAAAAGTAGATATGTTGGAAACGTATCAGTCACTTTTAAGCAACGAGTGCTCATAACAGTGAAACCAGTCTCGCGTAAGCGTACGCGTAATGTCGGTCTGGGCCGCTTCATCTCACAATACCATCGAACCAAAGTATGACATGCTGGTAAGCAGTATGACTATTATCGCCCACAACTCATTGTGTTCTACTCGTGCATATCATCTACGCATAGACCTGGCTCTGATGCCACTGTTGGGGAACGTAGTATTTCAAAATTTGCCTACGATCACGCAAGATCTATCTACCAGATGCATAGCAACGAGAGGGGAGAGTGTGTCTTGATGACCCACAACCGTAAGGGATCTATTGCAGCGTTTTCGATAAGTAAGAGTGTCGAACCCAACGAGGAGCAGAAGATATTGATAAGCGATTCTGAGCAAGAAATTACTGCAAGCACTGAAAGATAACTTTTTAGGGGTTTTCTTGATATAAGCGACAGGAAAGTAAAAGCAAACAAAATAAAAGGTACTGAGAGTGACAAGTGGCCCAATCCTTTCTGAGCAAAGGAGAGGCCTAGCAACTAAACTTATAAAGGCTAAAGCGTTCCTGAGGACACACGGGAGAGGTAGTCATGTGCTTTCGCCATATTCTGTATCAATACTATGTTATGTGTTGATAAGTGTTGAGTGGGTGGATCTATGCTAGTGCACTCTCTAGACTAAGATGAGTGCACTCTTATGATTAAACACCTTGCAAGCATCCGCAAATACAAGATAGTATTTAAGGCAAAAGCCTAACCATAGCAATACGATCGAGGATCCATTGTTCCCTTATGTAAAAGTGTGCGAACTGGGTTCAGGTTTCTGTCACCCCGGCAACCCATCGTAAGCATTCTTTATACACAATGTATTCTTCTAGGTCCTTAACAAGGCGAAGTGTTGAGTGTTCGACTCACACAACACCACTAGTAGAATGACAACACAACTTAAGTATCAAACAACACATATTACTTCAACAGCATATGACTACTAACAACAAGACTTTCCCCATGTCCTCAAGAACTAAGGTAACTACTCACAAGACATAAAAGAGATCATGATCAGTGGAGATAAATGGGTGATAAACAATCTGGACATAATAATATTTCTCCAACAAAACTCAATAGCATTCACCACAAAGTAGTAATCAACACCGATGGAGTAGAGAGGATAGGTAGTACGAGTTACAACACAAGTTGCAATTGTGAGATGAGATTTGGATGAAGATGGAGATGGTGTTGATGTTGGGGATGATGTTGATGATGATCTCAATGATGCCCGTGACGATGGCGATGACGATGGCGACGATCTCCCCTTCCGGGAGGTGATCTCCCCGGCGGAATCTGCCCGCCGGAGATGGCTTTTTCTCCTCTGTAGGTTTCCGCCACGGAGCGGCGGCGGAACTCCGTAAAAACTCTCGTTTTTAGGGTTTTCGGATAACGGAGAGTATATAGGCAAAAGGGGGCAGCCGGAGGTGGGCCAGGGGCTCCAGGCCCCCCCCCCCCGGCGCGGCCAGGGGGGCGCGCCCCCAGGGCGCCTGGACGCCCTGTGGCCCCCATCTGGTTGCCCTTTCGCATGTCTTTGTGATTCGTCCGGAAAATATCCTCCGTCGATTTTCAGGTAATTTGGAGGTATTCTTCTTCAGCAACTCAGCGTCCCCTTTTTACCGCTGAATCCTGCGTCTGCTGCTTCGGCACCGGAAAGTTGCAAACTGTGTAAAATAGGCCAAAACAACATAAGAACATCATCGTAATGTGAAATATATCAATGAATAAGGATAAATTATGATACAAAATAGTGATGCATTTTGGACGTATCAACACCCCCAAGCTTAGACCTCGCTTGTCCCCAAGCGAATACTGAGCTCGGTAAACCTGTCCACAAGTTTAGAGAGTGAAGTGTCGATAAATAGAATACGGACAAGAAGCATCATAGTTTCTTCACCAACTCAAATATCCTCAACAGCAATCTTCAACTCATAAGGCCCTTATGAAAGAGTGACAACACTTATATTCAAAAGTAGGGCTAAGGAAACTCATCAAATCATGGCAAACATGTCCTTTGGTCAAAGAATCAACAAATAAATTTAACTTTTGCTCTTCCTCTTATGTTTTGATGAGATTAATTGAAGCTTTTGAAAGAACATGTTATAAGGCAAGAAGTGAAAGTGTTAACACAAAGGAAGATATTCGCCTTAGCTGGGCTTGACAAACAACTTACTTATCAAATGATAATGTCAACAAGGATATGATATGACAAATCTCAATGCAACTTTATATGAATGAATCCTTGTCAACATCAAATGTCTGCTCTCTTTAAGAATAGAAGGAAGTAGGAATAACTGACTCAATCTAAAATTAAAAGACAGGCCCTGCTCTAGGGAAGTAGGGAAAACTCATGTGCTATCCTTAAATCAAACAGAATGAAAACAAGTTTTTAGAGGTGCATGATTTGTCAACGAATGCTAATAGATAACTCAATTACTTCTCGAGCTGGACAAGTTTCGAGGAACGGCTCCCGCATGAGGACGATCACATCCTCTTAATCTCCTTTGTTTATCACTGCCAAAGTTTTCTGATTTCTCATGAACAAAGCGTGCAGGAGGGTTTGTTTGTTATATTATTTTTGAGCCGGGCGCACTCTTTGCCAGTTCCTTCTCGTATTATGGGTTTGCACATCAGACATGCAATCCCGGGGTGAAACTTGTCCAACTCAAAAAGACCATGAATTAACTATTACTTCCTCATGAGCTAGAGCAGAGGCACAAAATAAAAGATTTTGAACATTTAAGGATAACACATAAATTCTGTACTTTAGAAGGTGGTAGTGGAATACCACGAGTAGGAAGGTATGGTGGACTCATATGGAAGGTATTGGTTTAAGGGTATGGATGCACAAGCAGAATTCCGCTTAGTACAGAGTTAGGCTAGCAAAGGTTTTGAGAGAGCAGACAATTGATGATGACTAAGATGCAAAACAATATAAAGCATGAACATTGAAATAAGCATAACACATCAAGTTGTCTTCCTTGTCAGCATAACACTTCAAGCATAATAACATAAAGGTTTTGGCTATGTCGATACTTTAAGAAAATCATGCTTGTTGTTATGACCAAAGCTATGTTTGCCAAGATTAAATAAAGTTTTCACAGCCATACCAAATGTAAGGTCAATACTCCCCATTAGAATCATCAAATAAGGTCGATTGCGTGAAGAGAATACCGAGTGCAGCAAAAGGAACCAATAAACTTCTCATTAATATTCCATCATAGACGACTCCACACTCATGGATACAATCTCTCCACCGAAGGAGTGATAGACCTCAATGCACACACCTATTTCATATAGCAACCTCCCTAAACATGATATGACTCTACTTGACTCTAAAAGACAAAAGATAAAGATAAAGATACCGGGCACTCCCCCAAGCTTGGAACAAGCCAAGGGAATGCCATTACCCAAGGAGATTTCACTCCTCATTCTTGTTGGCGTTGATCACGTAGTCCTCGGCGAAACGCTTCCATGGAAGGGGTTCTCCAGTCTCATATGAGAAGTTTGTCTCTTGAATCCTGCATGCAGCACCCATACCCATGCGCATAAACCTTAGTTCATACTCACAGTTCTGGTTATGTAGATCATAAATTTGCCCTTGGAGCTCTTCAATTCTTTCTTCAGACGCGGTGATGCTTTTCCACATCTCCTTCATCTCCTTCAGGAAGTAGGTCTTCAGCTCGTTGATGATGTCAAAGTTAGCTTCAACACCTCGCTCGATCATCTTCTTGTACTTGAAGACTTCTTGCTCCACTTCTTCTAGCCTGGCCTGGATGCTCCCCTCCTTGATAGGTCCCTTCAGATCTTCTTGATAAAGGACACCGTCCTCCATCCGAACAACCTGAGGGTGCTTCTTCACCTCAGTGAGGTAAGGGTTGATGACGTTGACGACGAACTTGTCCTTGGGGGAACTTGGAGAAGCCATGGCACCTAGATTCAGCTGAAAGATTCCCTGGCAGAAACAGATCAAAAAGAAAACACACGAAATCGCGAGATACATTGCCGGAACAACCCGGGAAAATATATAGCAAAAATTTGTGCACAGAAAGGAAGGTAACATGCTAAAGCGGGGTCGGAGACGGACTCCCGGGTGTCCAGGCGGCCTCCCGGCGCGGCCAGGAGGTAGGGCGCGCCAGGGGGGCGCCTGGACCCCCTGGAGCTCGTCTCCGGCTCCACTTAGGCTCAGAATTTTACTAATTTTGCAAAAACTCATAATACGGAACTTTTATGGCGGTCCGCGATGTTTCCTTACCGTAATATATACCTTTTCTTTATTTTGCTTCTGCTGGCGTCTGAAACAGGGCTGCAACATGTTCTTCGTGAGTTGTTGTGTATATTATATTCACATCAACATTGACAGGGTCTCCTGCTATGTAATGCTTCAGTCTTTGCCCATTCACAACTTGAGGTTTGGTGCCTTCAAAATTGTTAATCTTAATTGCACCAGACCGATAGACTTCTTCAATATGAAATGGCCCTTCCCACCTGGAAAGTAGTTTGCCTGGAGAAAACCTGAAACGGGATCTAAACAACAAAACTTTATCACCAACATTAAATTCACGTTTCAGAATCTTCCTATCATGCCACTTCTTTACCTTTTCCTTGAACATTTTAGCGCTCTCGTAAGCTTCACTTCTCCATTCATCTAGAGAAGTCAAGTTCATGAGACGCTTCTCACCAGCTAATTTTGGGTCAGCATTAAGCTCTCTAACAGCCCAGAAAGCTTTGTGCTCTAACTCTAATGGCAAATGGCAAGCCTTGCCATACACCATCTTATAGGGGGACATGCCCATGGGGATTTTTGTAAGCAGTTCTATATGCCCACAAAGCATCTCCTAACTTATTTGACCTGTCCTTTCTATTTCTGTTTACTGTCTTCTGCAAGATCAGCTTAATCTCTCTATTGGTGAGCTCAACTTGCCCACTAGTTTGAGGATGATATGGTGAAGCAATTCTATGATTGACATCGTATTTGGCTAAAGCTTTTCTAAAAGCTCCGTGCGTGAAGTGTGATCCTCCATCAGTCATGAGATACCTTGGTACACCAAACCTAGGAAAAATTACATCTTTAAGCATTTTCAAAGATGTCTTGTAATCGGCACTTTCAGTGGGGATTGCTTCAACCCACTTGGTCACATAATCAACAGCTACTAAAATGTGAGTGTACTTTTGCGAAGAAGGAAAAGGACCCATAAAATCAAAACCCCAACAATCAAAAGGTTCAATCACTAGTGAGTAATTCATAGGCATCTCATTCCTTCTACTAATGTTACCAACTCTCTGACATTTATCACAGGCTAAAACATAATTTCTAGCATCCTTAAAGAGAGTAGGCCAATAAAAACCTGATTGAAGAACCTTATGTGCAGTCCTATCACCGGCATGATGTCCTCCATAGGGACTATCATGACACCGTCTGAGAATGTCCTTCTGCTCATGTTCAGGTATGCATCTTCTCACGATCCCGTCGGGACCTTCTTTGAAAAGATGTGGGTCATCCCAAAAGTAGTGCATCAAATCATGAAAGAACTTCTTCCTTTGCTGAAATGTTAAACCTGGAGGCAAATACTTTGCAACAATAAAATTAGCATAATATGCATACCAAGGATCGGGAAGATTTTGTACTTTTACAACGGCAAGTTGTTCGTCTGGAAAACTGTCGTTGACTGGGATGGGATCATGTGGTATATCTTCCATCCTTGAAAGATTGCCTGCCACTGGATTGTCTTCCCCTTTCCTATCAACAATCTGCAAATCAAATTCTTGAAGAAGGAGTACCCATCTGATAAGCCTTGGCTTGGCATCCTTCTTTGTCATAAGGTACTTAATGGCAGCGTGATCAGTATGAATAATAACTTTGGAATCAACAATATACTGTCTAAACTTATCACAAGCAAATACTACAGCTAAGAATTCCTTCTCAGTAGTAGCATAATTCCTTTGAGCACTATCAAGGGTTTTGCTAGCATAATGTATAACATTCAATTTCTTATCAACTCTTTGTCCTAAAACAGCTCCAACAGCAAAATCACTAGCATCACACATAGTCTCAAAAGGTAAATTCCAGTCAGGTGGTTGTACTATAGGAGCTGTTATTAAAGCTTTCTTAAGGACTTCAAAAGCTTCCTTACAATCCTCATCAAATACAAAAGGAACGTCCTTCTGGAGAAGATTATTGAGGGGCCTCGAAGTCTTAGAAAAGTCTTTAATAAATCTTCTATAGAAACCAGCATGACCAAGAAAACTGCGAATACCTTTGATGTCCCTTGGATAGGGCATCCTCTCAATTGCTTCGATCTTGGCCTTGTCCACCTCAATTCCTCTTTCGGAAATCTTGTGACCAAGAACGATTCCTTCGTTAACCATGAAGTGGCACTTCTCCCAGTTGAGTACCAAATTCGTCTCCTCACATCTCTGCAAAACTTTATTAAGGTTGTGGAGACAATGGTCAAAAGAAGTTCCATAGACGGAGAAATCGTCCATGAAGACTTCCATAATATCCCCACAAAAACCATGAAAGATAGCAGACATACACCTTTGAAAAGTAGCAGGGGCATTACATAAACCAAAAGGCATACGCCTGTAAGCATAAGTACCAAAGGGACAAGTAAAAGTGGTCTTCTCTTGATCAGCAGTGTTAACATGAATTTGAGAGAAGGCAGAATAACCATCGAGATAACAAAAGTGGGTATTTTTGGATAACCTTTCAAGCATTTGGTCGATGAACGGCAACGGGTAGTGATCCTTCCTGGTTGCCTTGTTCAACTTCCTGTAATCAATACACATTCTATATCCAATAATAATTCTCTGAGGTATTAGTTCATTTTTATCATTAGGAACCACAGTTGTACCTCCTTTCTTAGGAACACAATGTACCGGGCTTACCCACTTACTATCAGCTATAGGGTAGATAATACCTGCGGCTAGAAGCTTAAGAATCTCAGTTCTTACAACATCCATCATCTTCGGGTTCAACCGTCGTTGATGATCAACAACTGGTTTAGCATCAGGCTCAAGGTTGATAGTATGTTGACAGATAGATGGACTAATCCCCTTAAGGTCATCAAGGGTATAGCCAATTGCGCCTCGGTGTTTACGGAGTACTTCCAATAGTCGCTCTTCTTCATATCCTGAAAGGTTAGAATTGATAATAACAGGATATACTTTCTTTTCATCTAAATAAGCATACTTAAGCGTATCGGGAAGAGGTTTAAGATCGAACACCGGGTCTTCTTTTGGTATTGATAAAATTCCCAAAGGTTCAACCGGAAGGTTGTGCTTCAGGATAGCAGGTTGCCTCAAGAATATTTCATCTAGTTCATTTCTTTCCTGCATATGCAAATCATTCTCGTGGTCCTCCATATATTGCTGCAAAGGATCATTAGGGGGAATAGCAATAGAAGCGATACTTCCAATAAGTTTATCATCACTAGGTAAATCGGTACCACGAGGCTGCTTAGAGAACTTAGAAAAATTAAATTCATATGGCTCACCATTGAATTCAACAGAAACTTTACCTTTTTTGCAATCTATTATAGCTCCACAAGTTCTAAGAAAAGGTCTACCAAAAATAATTGGACAAAAATTGTCTCTCTCTGAACCAAGTACTAGAAAGTCGGTAGGGTATTTTACCTTTCCACATAGGACTTCAACGTCCCTCACAATTCCGATAGGAGAGATAGTTGTTCTATTTGCAAGATGAATGGTAACATCAACTTCTTCAAGTTCACAAGGGGAAATCTCACCGATGATCCCTTCATAAAGTGAATAGGGGATAGCACTTGCACTCGATCCCAAATCGCATAGCCCATAATAATTGTGATCTCCTATTTTAACAGATACCACTGGAGTACCTGAAATTGGGCCTTTATTCTTGGCTGTGACAAGGTTAGTGGAAACAGCACAAAAATTTATATTGGAATCCAAAACATCATTAGTAGCAAGGTCTTTAATCAATGCAACTTGAGGATCGACCCTGATCTGGTCCTCAGGCTCATCAATTCTTCTCTCACTTTTATTTATTACGCCTGTCACAAGAGAGTGCTCCCTTATCCTTGCGGGAAAAGGAGGCTTTTCATATATAACTGCAGGCAAAATAGGGTCAGCAACATGAATATCAACAGGTAGCTCTTTAAAAGGTTCATGATGCTGATCTCTCTTCTTTTTAAAAGAATCAACGTGAGAGGCAAAATTCTTACATAAATCAATCACTAGATGGGAATCAAGACCAATCTTAGAGCAAAAAGTATTGAAGTAATCAGTTTTCACATAGCTCTCAATATAATCATGTTCATAATTTATAGCGGGTTCAATACCTTTATCAATTTCCCAATCTTCGGTATTCCTCTGGATCCTTTCAATGAGATCCCACCTTTCTTCAACACTCTTCTTCTGAAATACCCCACTAGAGGAGGCATCCAGCATCTCCTTATCCTGACGAGAAAGCCTGGCATAAAAATTTGTAAGTATAATTTCCTTGGGAAGCTTATGAATAGGGCATTTGAGCATTAGGGACTTCAATCTCCCCCAAGCTTGAGCAATGCTTTCTCCGTCGCGAGACCTAAAGTTATAGATATAGTTCCTGTCTCGATGAATTTCATGAAGAGGATAAAACTTAGTATAAAAGAGAGACATAAGCTCTTGCCAGTCAAGCAAGTGTGAGTTATCGAGAAGCCTATACCAATCTGAAGCTTTATCTATAAGTGATACGGCAAACAATTTCCTCATGACAAACTCCCTCGATACACCTGCAAGCTTAAATAATGAACATAGTTGTGACAGATATAGCAAGTGTTCACCGGGATGTTTGTCTCCTGCATAACGATTAGCCAAAACATAATCGATAATACCAGCTGGTATTTTATAGGGCACAATTTCAGTAGGGGGAGGAGCAACCACCACAGGTGTGGGGCGTCTTCCCGCAAGCAACGATCCAATAACAGGGTTGTCCATAAGGACAAAGAGCAGCAATAGCAAAAATAAAAACAGAATTATAAAAACTTCCTTACCAGTTTCACTTTACCAATAGCGCTACGCTCCCCGGCAACGGCGCCAGAAAACGGTACTTGATGACCCACAACCGTAAGGGGTCTATTGCAGCATTTTCGATAAGTAAGAGTGTCGAACCCAACGAGGAGCAGAAGGTATTGATAAGCGATTCTAAGCAAGAAATTACTGCAAGCACTGAAAGATAACTTTTTAGGGATTTTCTTGATATAAGCGACAGGAAAGTAAAAGCAAACAAAATAAAAGGTACTTAGAGTGACAAGTGGCCCAATCCTTTCTGAGCAAAGGAGAGGCCTAGCAACTGAACTTATAAAGGCTAAAGCGTTCCTGAGGACACACGGGAGAGGTAGTCATGTGCTTTCGCCATATTCCGTATCAATACTATGTTATGTGTTGATAAGTGTTGAGTGGGTGGATCTATGCTAGTGCACTCTCTAGACTAAGATGAGTGCACTCTTATGATTAAACACCTTGCAAGCATCCACAAATACAAGATAGTATTTAAGGCAAAAGCCTAACCATAGCAATACGATCGAGGATCCATTGTTCCCTTATGCAAAAGCGTGCGAACTGGGGTTCAGGTTTCTGTCACTCCGGCAACCCACCGTAAGCATTCTTTGTACACAATGTATTCTCCTAGGTCCTTAACAAGGCGAAGTGTTGAGTGTTCGACTCACACAACACCACTAGTAGAATGACAACACAACTTAAGTATCAAACAACACATATTACTTCAACGGCATATGACTACTAACAACAAGACTTTCCCCATGTCCTCAAGAACTAAGGTAACTACTCACAAGGCATAAAAGAGATCATGATCAGTGGAGATAAATGGGTGATAAACAATCTGGACATAATAATATTTCTCCAACAAAACTCAATAGCATTCACCACAAAGTAGTAATCAACACCGATGGAGTAGAGAGGATAGGTAGTACGAGTTACAACACAAGTTGCAATTGTGAGATGAGATTTGGATGAAGATGGAGATGGTGCTAATGTTGGGGATGATGTTGATGATGATCTCGATGATGCCCGTGACGATGGCGATGACGATGGCGACGATCTCCCCTTCCGGGAGGTGATCTCCCCGGCGGAATCTGCCCGCCGGAGATGGCTTTTTCTCCTCTGTAGGTTTCCGCCACAGAGCGGCGGGGGAACTCCGTAAAAACTCTCGGTTTTAGGGTTTTCGGATAACGGAGAGTATATAGGCAAAAGGGGGCAGCCGGAGGTGGGCCAGGGGCTCCAGGCGCCCCCCGGCGCGGCCAGGGGGGCGCGCCCCCAGGGCGCCTGGACGCCCTGTGGCCCCCCTCTGGTTGCCCTTTCGCATGTCTTCGTGATTCGTCCGGAAAATATCCTCCGTCGATTTTCAGGTAATTTGGAGGTATTCTTCTTCAGCAACTCAGCGTCCCCTTTTTATCGCTGAATCCTGCGTCTGCTGCTTCGGCACCGGAAAGTTGCAAACTGTGTAAAATAGGCCAAAACAACATAAGAACATCATCGTAATGTGAAATATATCAATGAATAAGGATAAATTATGATACAAAATAGTGATGCATTTTGGACGTATCATGTCTATGTACCCTCGTAGACCGGGACCGGAAGCGTCTAGTGACGCGGTTGATGTTGTCGAACTTCTTCGCGATCCAACCGATCAAGCACCGAACGTATGGAGCCTCCGCGTTCAGCACACGTTCAGCTTGATGACGTCCCATGAGCTCTTGATCCAGTAGAACCTCGCGGGAGAGTTTCGTCAGCACGACGGCGTGGTGACGGAGATGATGAAGCTGTCGTCGCAGGGCTTCGCCTAAGTGCTGCAACGATATGGCCGAGGTGTGTTTCTGTGGAGGGGGGCACCGCACACGGTTGGGAAAGATCAACAGATCAACTTGTGTGTCTTTGGGTGCCCCCTGCCCCCGTATATAAAGGAGCAAGGGGGAGGCCGGCCAGCCCTCTATGGCACGCCAAGAGAGGCAATCCTACTAGGAATAGGATTCCAATCCTATTCCTAGTAGGAGTCCACCAATAAGGAGAGAGGGGGAGTGAAGGAGAGGGAGAGGGAGAAGGAAAGGAGCGCCCCCCCCCCCCCTCCTTTCCTTGTCCAATTCGGACCAAGGAGGAGGGGCGCGCGGCCCAGCCATGGCCGGCCCTCTCTCTTTCCACTAAAGCCCATTAGGGCCCATAGCTTCCCTGGGGGGTTCCGGTAACCCCCCCGGCACTCCGGTTTAATCTGAAACTTTACAGAACACTTCCGGTGTCCAAATATAGTCGTCCAATATATCAATCTTTATGTCTCGGACATTCTGAGACTCCTCGTCGTGTCCATGATCTTATCTGGGACTCTGAACTACCTTCGGTACATCAAAACTCATAAACTCATAATATCGATCGTCATCAAACGTTAAGCGTACGGACCCTACGGGTTCGAGAACTATGTAGACATGACCGAGACTCATCTCCGGTCAATAACCAATAGTGGAACCTGGATGCTCATATTGGCTCCTACATATTCTACGAAGATCTTTATCGGTCAAACCGCATAACAACATACGTTGTTCCTTTTGTCATCGGTATGTTACTTGCCCGAGATTCGATCGTCGGTATCTCAATACCTAGTTCAATCTCGTTACCGGCAAGTCTCTTTACTCGTTCCGTAATACATCATCCCGTGACTAACTCATTTGTCATTTGCTTGCAAGGCTTATTATGATGTGTATTACCGAGAGGGCCCAGAGATACCTCTCCGACACTCGGAGTGACAAATCCTATTCTTGATCTATGCCAACACCACAAACACCTTCGGAGACACCTGTAGAGCATCTTTATAATCACCCAGTTACGTTGTGAAGTTTGATAGCACACAAGGTGTTCCTCCGGTATACAGGAGTTGCATAATCTCATAGTCATAGGAACATGTATAAGTCATGAAGAAAGCAATAGCATTAAAACTAAACGATCATAGTGCTAAGCTAACGGATGGGTCTTGTCCATCACATCATTCTACTAATGATGTGATCTCGTTGATCAAATGACAACTCATGTCTATGGCTAGGAAACATAACCATCTTTGATCGATAAGCTAGTCTAGTAGAGGCAT
Source organism: Secale cereale (assembly GCA_902687465.1). Classification (NCBI taxonomy): domain Eukaryota; kingdom Viridiplantae; phylum Streptophyta; class Magnoliopsida; order Poales; family Poaceae; genus Secale; species Secale cereale. Next base: position 660,757,992 of record LR738709.1, on the reverse strand, counting down.
ACTAGGGACATATTGTTTTTTCTATGTATTCACACATGTACTAAGTTTCTGGTTAATACAATTCTAGCATGAATAAAAGACATTTATCATGATATAAGGAAATACAAATAACATCTTTATTATTGCCTCTAGGGCATATTTCCTTCAGTATTAAACCCCGACTGGTGCGCTCCCTTCAGGAGTCAGATAAGCACTGGGTGGAGGAGCTTGACTTCTTACTCTGGGGGCTGCGAACTACACCTAACCGAACAACCGGATACACACCTTTTTTTCATGGTGTACGGTGCAGCGGCGGTCTTGCCCTGCAATATTATTCATGACTCACCTCGAGTGCGCATGTATGAAGAGAGAGAGAAGCCGAGCTCGATCGGCAGGATGACCTAGACGGCCTCAAAGAGGAACGCGATATCGCGTAGGCTCGTTCCGCATTTTATCAACAGCATGCCAGGCGATACCAGAGCAGAGAAGTGTGTGCAACATATAATGTTGGCGAACTCGTATTACGCCTCCCGGAGAATAAAAAAGACAAGCTCAAACCAAGATGGGAGCGCCCCTTCATCATTGACGAAGTACTCACCGATGGAGCCTATTGCCTTCGAAATGCCTAAGACAATCGCCTCGAGCCGAACCCATGGAATGCTGCTAGGCTCCGACGGTTCTACAGATAGTTCGGTAGCACATATTCTCTTTCTTAGTCTAGGTCTTATTCCTCGTTTTTACAGTTATCCTCTTGCATTTTTCTTATTTTTTCGATAATTTGTTAGCTCAACCGAATTATCCCAAGATAGGACATCCTTAAATGTACAAACCTCAAAGATACTTGGGGACTTCTATAACGAAGCCCATTATAAAAAGACATATTGCTCAAAATTATTATGACATAAGTTTTTGCCAAGCTGGGTTGCCTGGATCATGTGTTTATACCCTACGTTCCCGATTGTTCGGCTAGGGTGTAAAGGGAGCACCTCTGCAATTGTTACAACCGGGTAATCTGGACCTATACCTCATACGGGTGAAGCCGAAAGCTAGCGTTCTTAAGGGAATGATTGTTCGGCGGATACACGACATACTGCTTTTAGAAGCGCATACATTTTTCAAATTTAATAGGATACAACATCCTCAAATCCTCTTTACATGATCGAAAGCCTAGGCACGCATACATATACGCATGCTAACCTAGGGAAAGGAACCCTTAACGGAACTATTCTCTCTAGAAGATGTTTCTTACGTTAAACAGTAATATAACATAACTCCCCGAACACAATTTGTCTGTTCAAGAAATTATGATTGGATCGCCTAGTCACCGAACATACCATGTGTTTACCACAGGTATAGTATTCGGAGACACTCCACCTATCGTGGGAACGATTCCGACAATAATAAGGTATAGGGTAAAGGAGCATGATCTATCGAGATGCATATGGGTGACACGGTGGTTTTAACGAGTTCGGGCCTCTCGCGGTGGAGATAACAGCCCTACGTCCGGTGCTCCGGAGAGGCTTTGTTTATCTGTGTATGTATCCGTAGATTACAATGTGTGAGAGAGGGAGGAACGGATCCTCATGCCTGAGCTCAGTCCTGAGACTAATGGCGATAGAGAGAGGGGGGAAAATGAGAACTTGTCTAGTCTAGTGGTGGGGGTGGCTTATATAGAGTGCGCGACCCCCTCACCTCCTATGTTACAAAGTGGGGCATTGAAGCCATAATGTCAGATGATGCTTCGATTGCCTTGTCGACTATTGGTCTTCGCATATCCGAGTGAGTCAGTCGACCGAGTGGTCGACTGTCATCCGAGTGGGCGGTATGTTGCTTGTCCGACTGGATAGTACGTTGCTTGTCCGAATGGATAGTATGTCTGTATGAAACTTATCTGGACCCACATGCTGTGTGGACCCCATCCTTTATGATATTTCGACCCTTTGTGGGCCTACCTGTTATGTGTATCCCCAACATTAGCCCCCGAATCGATTGCGATTTTGTAGAACGAGTTTGTGAAAGACACAACTTGGCCCGAGTGATTACGGAAATACTCGGTACCTATCATCGTGCTTTCAGACAACCAAGGTTTGAAAAAAATCTCAATGGATTCCGGCACTGCGCTTCCCGACTGATCTGGGGTAAGTGCCCGTAAGGACCAACTTGGTGACATTTGATCATCTCTCGGAAGAGGTTAACTCATGATCAGAGTATGGATGTGTCATTAAATTTTGGTAACAAGATTGACGCATGGACTGCTCTCTCGGAGAGATGCCATTCTTATCCCGGAGGAACGTCAATATAAGTAGACCCAAACTCGTGAGTTTCACGCTTTGAGTCCTAGAAGAAAGCTCAAAACAGGTCCACGGAGGAGCGTTAAACTCACCTTATAGGAATTTTTCCTGTAGTCGACCGGAGCCTTAGAACTTTTTTGTTTTTGTTCGTCACTCGGAACGGTCAGGCCTTACCGAGTGGAGATTACTCCAGTGGGGGCACGCTGAGTGCACCCACTGGGTGTAGTCCCCGAGACCGTCGTCGACTGCGGGCAGTCGGCGGGGGTCTGAGAGAACTAAAAAAATTCTTAGTTGGTACTGATCGAACTTGTTCCTCTCCGACTCGGATGTCGAGTAGTACTTGAGGATCTGGTATTGGTCTTGATCAAGCAAAATGTTTCTTTTTGGCTTCTCTTCCAGTGGGGGCACGCTGAGTGCACCCACTGGGTGTAGCCCCCGAGCCTCTGTCGGACTGGATGAGTCTGGTCGAGGCTTTAAGTTTCTAGAGAACCTCCATGCAGTCGGCACGGTAAATATATTTTAGTCTGGAATTGAGTCAATCCGATGGACCATCACGCACTTGGCATGGTAAATCAGCTCAGTCTAGAGCTGAATCAATCAGACTGATCTGGATGTAGTGGTGAAGACACGCCCAACTGATGGTGATGCCCAGGGCGGCCGAGGGGCGAGGACGTGTACAACCGAGTAATGACACGCGGGGCAGACGAGTGGTGAAGATGTACACAACCGAGTGGCGACGCGCGGGGCGGCCGAGTGGTGAAGACGTGGCCAACCGAGTGGCGACACGCGGGGCGGCCGAATGAAGAAGACGTGCACAACCGAGTGGCGACGCGCGGGGCGGCCGAGTGGTGATGACGTGCACAATCGAGCGGCGAGGCGCGGGGCGGTCGAGTGGTGATGAGGCAACCAACCAAGAGGCGACGCGGGGGGTAGCCAAGTGGTGATGAGGTGACCAACCGATAGACGGCGCGTGAAGCGGCCGAGCGGTGATGAGGTGACCAACCGGGAGGCGACGAACGGAGTGGCCGAGTGGTGATGAGGTGACCAACCGAGAGGCGACGAACGGAGCTGTCGAGTGGTGATGAGGTGACCAACCGATAGGCGACGCATGGGACGGTCGAGTGGTGTGGAAGTGTGTAACCGAGTGGCGATGCG
>LR738709.1:660582993-660751539 GCA_902687465.1 Secale cereale | reverse complement strand
GAGTGGTGATGAGGTGACCAACCGTTAGACGGCACACGGAGCAGCCGACTGGTGATGAGGTGAGCAACCATGTGGCGAAGCGCGGAGGGGCCGAGTGGTTATGAGGTGACCAACCAATGGCGACACGCGGAGCGGCCGAGTGGTTATGAGGTGACCAACTGATGGCGACGCACGGAGCGGCCGAGTGGTTATGAGGTGACCAACCGATAGCGACGCACGGAGCGACCGAGTGGTTATGAGGTGACCAACCATTGGCGACGCGCGGGGCGGCCGAGTGATGTAGACGCGTGCCGCGGAGTGATGATGCGCGCGGGGCGTTCAAATGGTGTAGACGCGTCCCGCGGAGTGGCGACACACAGGGCGTCCAGGTGATGATGCGCAGGGTGTTCGAGTGAAACGCGTCCCACGGAGCGATCGAGCGGGTAAGTTGATGAAGACGTATCAAGGCATTCGGTGTCCAGCCGAGTGGCGACGCACGGGTAGTCGAGTGGGTAAGTCGATGAAGAAACTGGCCTCAATCATCTCCCGAGTGACTGGGGACTTGTTCCTCCGAGGTCGTCGTCATCAAAGTCACCAGCCCACAGAGGGAGGAGCCGTCGCGCGCTCGGGGTGTGGCCGGCCTTCATTGCAATAGGGCCGAAAGGGTACAGCAACTGCACCGTGTTCGGTAGTCCACGCCGAACGGAGCGACAGCTAGCACTATCGCCTATCGTGTTTCGTGGCTCGGGGGAGTTGGCCGCCGGCCAATTTGACAGATGCTCAGCCAATGGCCGAGTGTCGATGTCGATGGGGGAGTAGCGACGTTGGTTGCCGTGCCGCATCGAGCCCGTGACTCCACCATGGGAGCCGTCGCTAGTCCGCGACCGAGTACTGGTACAGGAGAGACGAACTGCCGCGCGTGCGCGGTACGGCCAGCCTCCGCTTCCAGCACGGGAGTCACCGCAGAGCAGCACTCAGTCGGACACGTCTTCGCGGCGCGAAGGATGCCGTTCATCAGCTGACTCGGCGGAGGAACTCCACCCTGTCGATTCCGTTCGTGACTCCGGTCGAGGAGCCAGTGATGGGGAACGTTGCATGGGAAACAAAAATTTTCCTACCGTTCACCAAGATCAATCTAGTAGAAGCAACTACGAGAGGGGAGTGTGATCTACGTACCCTTGTAGATCGCTAAGCGGAAGCGTTATGAACGCGGATGATGGAGTCGTACTCGTCGCGATTCAGATCGCCGAAGACCTAGCACCGAAGCAACGGTGCCTCCGCGTTCTTCACACGTACGGCTCGGGGACGTCTCCTCCTTCTTGATCCAGCAAGGGGTGGAGGAGAGGTTGATGGAGAACCGGCAGCACGACGGCGTGGTGGTGATGGTGGAGAAGAACTCCAGCAGGGCTTCGCCTAAGCACCGCGGGAGAAGAAGATATGACGGGAGAGGGAGGGCAGCACCGAGGCACAATCTGTGTTGGCTGCCCTCCCTTTGCCCCACTATATATAGGGGGGGTGGAGAGGTTAGGGCGCCCTAGGGTTTCCCCTAGGGGCCGGCGGCCAGGGCAAGGGGAGGGGGGCGGCGGCCAGGGCAGGGGGAGGCGCCCAGGCCCTAGGGTTTCCCCCCTAGGTGCCTTGCCCCCCAAGCCCAAGGGGTGCGGCCAGCCCTAGGGGGTCCCACCCCCTTAGCCGCATGGGGAGAGGGTCCAGGGGGGGCGCACAGCTCCCTGAGGGCTGTGGTGTCCCCCCTTGTGGCCCAATAGGCCCAGAACACCTTCCGGACCCCCCGAAAACCTTCCCGATACTCCGCCGATTTCCCGATGCTCCCCGGAACACTTCCGGTACTCCGAAACCTTTCATCCTATATATCAATCTTCGTCTCCGGACCATGCCGGAGACCCTCGTCATGTCCGGGATCTCATCCGGGACTCCGAACAACCTTCGGTAACCATGCACTCTTCTCACTAACAACCCTAGCGTCACTGAACGTTAAGTGTGTAGACCCTGCGGGTTCGGAAACCATGTAGACATGACCGAGACACTCCCAGGTCAATAACCAATAGCGGGATCTGGATACCCATATTGGCTCCTACATGTTTCTCGATGATCTCATCGGATGAACCACGATGTCAAGGATTCAGGCAATCCCGTATACAGTTCCCTTTGTCTCGTCGGTATGTTACTTGCCCGAGATTCGATCGTCGGTATCTCTATACCTAGTTCAATCTCGTTACCGGCAAGTCTCTTTACTCGTTACCGTAATACATAATCCCGTGACCAACTACTTAGTCACTTTTGAGCTCATTGAGATGACGTATTACCGAGTGGGCCCGGAGATACCTCTCCGTCACACGGAGTGACAAATCCCAGTCTTGATCCATGTCAACTCAACAGACACCCTCGGAGATACCTGTAGAGTACCTTTATAGTCACCCAGTTACGTTGCGACGTTTGGCACACACAAAGCACTCCAACGGTGTCAGTGAGTTACATGATCTCATGGTCATAGGAACTTATACTTGACATGCAGAAAACTATAGCGATAACTGACACGATCAAAAGCTATGTTAACGTTTGGGTCTCGTCCATCACATCATTCTCCTAATGATGTGATCCCGTTATCAAATGACAACTCATGTCTTATGACCTGGAAACCGTGGTCATCTTTGATCAACGAGCTAGTCCTGTAGAGGCTCACTAGGGACACAAAGTCTGTCTATTCATCCACACGTGTATTTGAGTTTCCAATCAATACAGTTATAGCATGGATAATAAACGATTATCATGAACAAGGAAATATTATAATAACTCTTTTATTATTGCCTCTAGGGCATATTTCCAACAGTCTCCCACTTGCACTAGAGTCAATAATCTAGCATTACAAGGTAATGAATCTAACACCCATAGAGTCTTGGTGTTGATCGTGCTTAGCCCGTGGAAGAGGCTTAGTCAACGGATCTGCAACATTCAAATCCGTGTGTACTTTGCAAATGTTTATGTCCTCCTCCTTGACTGAATCGCGGATGGAATTGAAGCGTCGCTTTATGTGTCTGGTCCTCTTGTGAAACCTTGGTTCCTTGGCTAGAGCAATGGCACCAGTGTTGTCACAGAACAGAGTCATTGGGTTCAGTGCACTAGGCACAACTCCGAGATCTGTCATGAACTCCTTCATCCAGACACCTTCCTTAGCCGCCTCCGAGGCAGCTATATACTCCGCTTCACATGTAGAATCAGCTACCACGCTCTGCTTGGAACTGCACCAGCTTACCGCTCCCCCGTTGAGAATATATACGTATCCGGTTTGAGACTTAGAGTCATCCGGATCAGTGTCAAAGCTTGCATCGACGTAACCCTTTACGACGAGCTCTTGATCACCTCCATAAACGAGAAACATATCCTTAGTCCTTTTCAGGTACTTCAGGATATTCTTGACCGCTGTCCAGTGATCCATACCAGGATTACTTTGAAACCTTCCGGCCATACTTATGGCAAGGCTGACATCTGGTCTTGTGCACAGCATTGCATACATGATAGAGCCTATGGCTGAAGCATAGGGGACGACACTCATCTTTTCTCTATCTTCCGCAGTCACTGGGCATTGAGTCTTACTCAACTTTGTACCTTGCAATACCGGCAAGAACCCCTTCTTGGATTGATCCATTTTGAACTTCTTCAAAACTTTATCAAGGTATGTGCTTTGTGAAAGTCCTATCAAGCGTCTTGATCTATCTCTATAGATCTTGATGCCCAATATGAAAGCAGCTTCACCGAGATCTTTCATCGAAAAACTCTTGTTCAAATACCTCTTCACGCTATCCAAAAATTCTATATTGTTTCCAATCAGCAATATGTCATCCACATATAATATTAGAAACGCTATAGAGCTCCCACTCACTTTCTTGTAAATACAAGCTTCATTGTAAACTTGTATAAACCCAAACGCTTTGATCACCTCATCAAAACGAAGATTCCAACTCCGAGATGCTTGCACCAGCCCATAAATGGAACGCTGGAGCTTGCATACTTTGTCAGCATTCTCTGGATCGACAAAACCTTCTGGTTGCATCATATACAACTCTTCCTTAAGAAAACCGTTAAGGAACGCTGTTTTGACATCCATCTGCCAAATTTCATAATCGAAAAATGCAGCTATTGCTAACATGATTCGGACGGATTTAAGCATCGCTACGGGTGAGAAAGTCTCATCGTAGTCAATCCCTTGAACTTGTGAAAAACCCTTTGCCACAAGTCGAGCTTTATACACGGTGACATTACCGTCAGCGTCCGTCTTCCTCTTAAAAATCCATTTATTCTGAATGGCCTTCCGCCCTTCAGGTAATACTTCCAAAGTCCATACTTTGTTTTCATACATGGATCCCATCTCGGATTTCATGGCCTCTAACCATTTGTCGGAATCTGGGCCCACCATCCCTTCTCCATAGCTCGTAGGTTCACCGTTGTCTAACAACATGACCTCCAAGACAGGGTTACCATACCACTCAGGTGCAGTGCGTACCCTTGTCGACCTACGAGGTTCGGTAGTAACTTGATCGGAAGCTTCTTGATCATCATCATTGGCTTCCTCTTCAACCTCTGTAGGCTCCACAAAAACATCTTTCTGTGCTGCGCTACTTTCTGGTTGAAGCAGAGGTTCAATAACCTCATCAAGTTCTACCTTCCTCCCACTCAATTCTTTCGAGAGAAACTCTTTCTCGAGGAAGGACCCGTTCTTAGCGACAAACACTTTGCCCTCGGATCTGAGATAGAAGGTGTACCCAACTGTTTCTTTTGGGTATCCTATGAAGACACATTTGTCCGCTTTGGGTTCGAGCTTTTCTGGCTGAAGCCTTTTGACATAAGCATCGCAACCCCAAACCTTGAGAAAAGACAACTTAGGTTTCTTACCAAACCACAGTTCATACGGTGTTGTCTCAACGGACTTAGATGGAGCCGTATTTAAAGTGAATGCAGCTGTCTCTAACGCATATCCCCAAAACGATAGTGGCAAGTCGGCAAGAGACATCATAGAACGTACCATATCTAATAGGGTTCGATTACGACGTTCGGACACACCATTACGCTGTGGTGTTCCAGGTGGAGTCAACTGTGAAACAATTCCACATTTTCTTAAGTGATCACCAAACTCATAACTCAGATATTCTCCCCCTCGATCAGATCGTAGGAACTTGATCTTCTTGTTACGATGATTTTCAACTTCACTCTGAAATTGCTTGAACTTTTCAAAAGTTTCAGACTTATGCTTCATCAAGTAAATATACCCATATCTACTTAAGTCGTCAGTGAAGGTGAGAAAATAACGATATCCACCGCGCGCCGTTACACTCATCGGACCGCACACATCAGTATGTATGATTTCCAATAAGTCACTTGCCCGTTCCATTGTCCCTGAAAACGGGGTCCTTGTCATCTTGCCCATGAGGCACGGCTCGCACGTGTCAAGTGATTCAAAATCAAGAGACTCCAAAAGTCCATCAGCATGGAGCTTCCTCATGCGTTTCAAGCCGATATGACCGAGACGGCAGTGCCACAAGAAAGTGGTATTATCATTATCTACTCTACATCTTTTGGCATCAATGTTATGAACATGTGTATCATCACTATCGAGATTCAATAAGAACAAACCCCTAACTTCGGGTGCATGACCATAAAAGATATTACTCATATAAATAGAACAACCATTATTCTCTGACTTAAATGAGTAACCGTCTCGCAATAAACACGATCCAGATATAATGTTCATGCTTAACGCAGGCACTAAATAACAATTATTCAGGTTCATAACTAATCCCGATGGTAATCGAAGAGCGAGCGTGCCGACGGCGATCACATCAACCTTGGAACCATTTCCCACGCGCATCGTCACTTCGTCCTTCGCCAGCCTCCGTTTATTCCGCAGTTCCTGTTTAGAGTTGCAAATGTGAGCAACCGAACCGGTATCAAATACCCAGGCACTACAACGAGAGTTGGTAAGGTACACATCAATAACATGTATATCATATATACCTTTGTTGTTGTTGGCCCCCTTCTTGTCCGCCAGATACTTGGGGCAGTTCCGCTTCCAGTGGCCATTCCCCTTGCAATAGAAACACTCAGTCTCTGGCTTGGGCCCAGCCTTGGGTTTCTTCACTGGATTAGCAACTGCTTTGCCACCCTTCTTAGAGTTACCCTTCTTGCCCTTGCCATTCTTCTTGAAACTTGTGGTCTTATTGACCATCAACACTTGATACTCCTTCTGGATGTCTGCCTCAGCGACTTTCAGCATCGAAAACAGCTCGGCGATGGTTTTATTCATCCCTTGCATGTTGTACTGCTGGACGAAGCTCTTGTAGCTTGGAGGGAGTGACTGGAGAATTCTGTCAATGATAGCCTCATCCGGGAACACAAGTCCCAGATCAGCTATGCGGGTATAGTACCCAGACATCTTCAGTAAGTGCTCACTGACAGACGAATTCTCCTCCATCTTGCAAGCGAAGAATTTATCGGTGGTCTCATACCTCTCGATCTTAGCATTCTTCTCAAAGATGAATTTCAACTCCGTGTACATCTCATATGCACCATGACGTTCAAAACGCCTTTGGAGTCCTCCTTCCAAGCCGTACAACATGGCACATTGTACTATCGAATAGTCATCCGAACGCGTCTGCCAGACGTTCATATCGTCCGCAGAGGCTCCAGGAGCGGGGGGTTGACCTAGCGGTGCATTTAGGACATAAACCTTTTGGGAAGCTGTGAGGATGATCCTCAGATTGCGGAGCCAGTCCACAAAGTTGCTCCCATCATCTTTCAGTTTAGCTTTCTCTAGGAACGCATTAAAATTCAGGGGAACTCCTGCGCGAGCCATCTAGAACATAAATTTGCAAAGACATTTTTAGACTATTGTTCATGATAAGTGAGTTATTACCTAATCAAATTAATTATAACTCCCACTCAAATTGACATCCCTCCGGTCATTCGAGCGTGACATGATCCAAATTCACCAACCCAAGTCCGATCATCACGTGAGATGAGGTGGTGTCAATGGTGAACATCAACATGTTGATCATATCTACTATATGACTCATGCTCGACCTTTCGGTCCTCCGTGTTCCGAGGCCATGTCTGTACATGCTAGGCTCGTCAAGTCTAACCCGAGTGTTCTGCACGTGCAAAACTGGCTTGCACCCGTTGTATGCGAACGTAGAGTCTATCACACCCGATCATCACGTGGTGCTTCGAAACGACGAACCTTCGCAACGGCGCACACTCGGGGGGAACACAATTTTATCTTGAAATTTTAGTGAAGGATCACCTTATAATGCTACCGTCGTCCTAAGCAAAATAAGATGCATAAAAGGATTAACATCACATGCAAATCATAAGTGACATGATATGGCCATCAACTCGTGCTTTTGATCTCCATCTCCAAAGCACCGGCATGATCTCCATCGTCACCGGCGCCACACCATGATCTCCATCGTCACCGGCGCCACACCATGATCTCCATCATCATGATCTCCATCATCGTGTTGCCATCGGGGTTGTCGGCGCCCCACCATGCTCTTACTACTATTGCTACCGTTTAGCGATAAAGTAAAGCATTACAAAGCGCTTAATGATTGACACGCAGGTCATACAAAAATAAAGACAACCCTATGGCTCCTGCCGGTTGCCGTATGCATCGACATGCAAGTCGATGTTAACTATTACAACATGATCATCTCATACATCAAAATATATTTCATCATGTCATTGGCCATATCATATCACATACATACCCTGCAAAAACAAGTTAGACGTCCTCTAATTTGTTGTTGCATGTTTTACGTGGCTGCTACGGGTATCTAGCAAGAACGCTTCTTACCTACGCAAAACCACAACGGTGATATTCAAGTTGCTATTTAACCTTCTACAAGGACCGCCTTGTTCTATTCCGATTCAACTAAGATAGGAGAGACAGACACCCGCCAGCCATCTTATGCAACAAAAGTCACATGTCTGTCGATGGAACCGGTCTCATGTACGTGGACATGTAAAGTTGGTCCGGGCCGCTTCATCCTATAATACCGCTGAATCAAGAAAGACTAAGGAGGGCAGCAATTTAAACATCAACGCCACAAACTTCTTTGTGTTCTACTCGAGAAAGCATCTACGCAAGATCCTAGCTCTGATACCACTGATGGGGAACGTTGCATGGGAAACAAAAATTTTCCTACCGTTCACCAAGATCAATCTAGTAGAAGCAACTACGAGAGGGGAGTGTGATCTACGTACCCTTGTAGATCGCTAAGCGGAAGCGTTATGAACGCGGATGATGGAGTCGTACTCGTCGCGATTCAGATCGCCGAAGACCTAGCACCGAAGCAACGGTGCCTCCGCGTTCTTCACACGTACGGCTCGGGGACGTCTCCTCCTTCTTGATCCAGCAAGGGGTGGAGGAGAGGTTGATGGAGAACCGGCAGCACGACGGCGTGGTGGTGATGGTGGAGAAGAACTCCAGCAGGGCTTCGCCTAAGCACCGCGGGAGAAGAAGATATGACGGGAGAGGGAGGGCAGCACCGAGGCACAATCTGTGTTGGCTGCCCTCCCTTTGCCCCACTATATATAGGAGGGGTGGAGAGGTTAGGGCGCCCTAGGGTTTCCCCTAGGGGCCGGCGGCCAGGGCAAGGGGAGGGGGGCGGCGGCCAGGGCAGGGGGAGGCGCCCAGGCCCTAGGGTTTCCCCCCTAGGTGCCTTGCCCCCCAAGCCCAAGGGGTGCGGCCAGCCCTAGGGGGTCCCACCCCCTTAGCCGCATGGGGAGAGGGTCCAGGGGGGGCGCACAGCTCCCTGAGGGCTGTGGTGTCCCCCCTTGTGGCCCAATAGGCCCAGAACACCTTCTGGACCCCCCGAAAACCTTCCCGATACTCCGCCGATTTCCCGATGCTCCCCGGAACACTTCCGGTACTCCGAAACCTTTCATCCTATATATCAATCTTCGTCTCCGGACCATGCCGGAGACCCTCGTCATGTCCGGGATCTCATCCGGGACTCCGAACAACCTTCGGTAACCATGCACTCTTCTCACTAACAACCCTAGCGTCACTGAACGTTAAGTGTGTAGACCCTGCGGGTTCGGAAACCATGTAGACATGACCGAGACACTCCCAGGTCAATAACCAATAGCGGGATCTGGATACCCATATTGGCTCCTACATGTTTCTCGATGATCTCATCGGATGAACCACGATGTCAAGGATTCAGGCAATCCCGTATACAGTTCCCTTTGTCTCGTCGGTATGTTACTTGCCCGAGATTCGATCGTCGGTATCTCTATACCTAGTTCAATCTCGTTACCGGCAAGTCTCTTTACTCGTTACCGTAATACATAATCCCGTGACCAACTACTTAGTCACTTTTGAGCTCATTGAGATGACGTATTACCGAGTGGGCCCGGAGATACCTCTCCGTCACACGGAGTGACAAATCCCAGTCTTGATCCATGTCAACTCAACAGACACCCTCGGAGATACCTGTAGAGTACCTTTATAGTCACCCAGTTACGTTGCGACGTTTGGCACACACAAAGCACTCCAACGGTGTCAGTGAGTTACATGATCTCATGGTCATAGGAACTTATACTTGACATGCAGAAAACTATAGCGATAACTGACACGATCAAAAGCTATGTTAACGTTTGGGTCTCGTCCATCACATCATTCTCCTAATGATGTGATCCCGTTATCAAATGACAACTCATGTCTTATGACCTGGAAACCGCGGTCATCTTTGATCAACGAGCTAGTCCTGTAGAGGCTCACTAGGGACACAAAGTCTGTCTATTCATCCACACGTGTATTTGAGTTTCCAATCAATACAGTTATAGCATGGATAATAAACGATTATCATGAACAAGGAAATATTATAATAACTCTTTTATTATTGCCTCTAGGGCATATTTCCAACAGCCAGACCACCGGTCGGGGCCACAAGGAAGTAAAAGAAGATATTAGGACGCATTGATGGAGTTGCCCACGTTGAGGACATGTACGTGCATGCAGGACGGGTTAATTGGCGGTAATTAAGCAAGATGCATTACCGTTCATGCATGTGAAGGAAGTTTCCTTCTTTCATGGGGCATTTATCTTCCTGTCGGTTTATTGCCACATCGTGGGCTTGTGCCCCGGCTGCGGATATTGCAGCAGGGTAGCAGACGCCGGCCGGAGGAGGTGGCCCGTGGCCATGCGTGGGAGTCCGACGACGATGTGGTAGATGAGGCCGGAGATGGTGATGGGGCGGACCGCGCCGGTGGCCATGTTCGAGAGCTCGACTACCACGTCGTAGACGAGGCCGGATACGGTGGTGAGGCGGACCGCGCCGGTGGTCGTCTTCGCAGGCTCGGCGACTGCGTTGTCGATGAGGCCGGAGACGACGCGGCGGACCGCGCCGGAGGGCGTTTGCGCGAGCTCGCCGACGGCGTTGAAGACGAGGCTGAAGACGACGCGACAGACCTGTCCGGAGGGTGTTTGCGCGAGCTCGCCGCCGACGTCGAGGACGAGGCCGGAGACGACGTGCCGGACCTCGCCGGAGGGCGTTCGTGCGAGCTCGTCGACGGTGTCGAAGACGAGACCGGAGACGACGCGACGGACCGCGCGAGCTCACTGACGGTGTCGAAGACGAGGCCGGAGACGACGCGGTGGACCGCGCCGGAGGGCGTCTACCCGAGCTCACCGACAGCGTCAAAGACGAGGCCGGGGGCAACGCGGCGGACCCAGCCCGAGGGTGTTTGTGGCAGTTGCCAATGATGATGATCGAGAAGGCAAGAAATATGGGGAACGACTTGTACCTGTTTTCTTCTTTTCTGCTTCATGATCGATCATGCATGGGTGTGTCTGATCTTCCCTGGTTCTTTGCTTTGTACGAATGGCCCGATGGCCGGAACTCCAGCGGCCGAATTCTCCGGCAATGGTCGTCGATCTGTCGCTGAATATTGAAGAATAAACCATTTGCATCATGGCTCGATAGACGCCATGCCCCACGGTGGGCGCCAACTATCATGGGAACGATTCCGACAATAATAAGGTATAGGGTAAAGGAGCATGATCTATCGAGATGCATATGGGTGACACGGTGGTTTTAACGAGTTCGGGCCTCTCGCGGTGGAGATAACAGCCCTACGTCTCATACTCCGGAGAGGCTTTGTTTATCTGTGTATGTATCCGGAGATTACAATGTGTGAGAGAGGGAGGAACGGATCCTCATGCCTGAGCTCAGTCCTGAGACTAATGGCGATAGAGAGAGGGGGGAATAAGAACTTGTCTAGTCTAGTGGTGGGGGTGGCTTATATAGAGTGCGCCACCCCCTCACCTCCTATGTTACAAAGTGGGGCATTGAAGCCATAATGTCAGATGATGCTTCGATTGCCTTGTCGATTGTTGGTCTTCGCATATCCGAGTGAGTCAGTCGACCGAGTGGTCGACTGTCATCCGAGTGGGCGGTATGTTGCTTGTCCGACTGGATAGTACGTTGCTTGTCCGAATGGATAGTATGTCTGTATGAAACTTATCTGGACCCACATGCTGTGTGGACCCCATGCTTTATGATATTTCGACCCTTTGTGGGCCTACCTGTTATGTGTATCCCCAACACCACCCCTTGGGTCTTCGGAGGTAAAAGCAGAAGGTCGGCCATTGATACGTCTCCAACGTATCTATAATTTTTGATTATTCCATGCTATTATGTATTCTGTTTTGGATGTTTTATGGACTTTATTATACACTTTTATATTATTATTTTGGACTAAGCTACTAACCCAAGGCCCAGTGCAGATTGTTTTTTTTTTCCTATTTCAGTGTTTTGCAGAAAAGGAATATCAAACGGAGTCCAAACGGAATGAAACCTTCGGGAGAGTTATTTTTGGAACAATATCAACACAGGAGACTTGGAGTACACGCCAGGAAGCGAAGGAGGTGGCCACGAGGGCAGGGGCGCGCCCCCCACCCTCGTGGGCCACATGTTGCTCCCCCGATGCTCCTCTTCAGCCTATATATACTCTCATGCCCTGAAAATGTCGAGGCAACATACGAAACCCTAATTCCACCGCCACAACTTTCTGTTCCCGTGAGATCCCATCTTGGAGCCTGTTCCGGAGCTCCACCAGAGGGGGATCGATCATAGAGGGCTTCTACATCAACACCACAGCCTCTCCGATGAGTGGTGAGTAGTTTACCACAGACCTTCGGGTCCATAGTTATTAGCTAGATGGCTTCTTCTCTCTTTATGGATCTCAATACAAAGTTCTCCTCGATCTTCGAGGAGATCTATTCGATGTAATATTTTTGCGGTGTGTTTATCAAAATCCGATGAATTCTGGGTTTATGATCAAGATTATCTTTGAAAAATATTGGATTCTTTTCTGAAATCTATTATGTATGATTATAATATCCTTGCAAGTCTCTTCGAATTATTGGTTTGGTTTGGCCTACTAGATCTATAGTTCTTGCAATGGGAGAAGTGCTTGGCTTTGGGTTCAATCTTGCGGTGTCCTTCCCAATGACAGCAGGGGCAGCAATGCACGTATTGTATTGTTGCCATCGAGGATAAAAAATACGGGGTTTATATTATATTGCATGTGTTTATCCCTCTACATCATGTCATCTTGCTTAAGGCGTTACTCTGTTCTTATGAACTTAATACACTAGATGCATGCTGGATAGCGGTCGATGTGTGGAGTAATAGTAGTAGATGCAGAATTGTTTCGGTCTACTTGTCACGGACGTGATGCCTATATATAATGACCATGCCTAGATATTCTCATAACTATGTGCTTTTCTATCAATTGCTCGACAGTAATTTGTTCACCCACCGTAGAATTCTGCTATCATGAGAGAAGCCACTAGTGAAACCTATGGCCCCCGAGTCTATCTTTATCATATTAATCTCCCATCAACTAGCCAATTTCTGCCACCGTTATTTATTTGATTTATTTACTTTATGTTTCTATACCAAAAATACCAGAAATATTATCTTGTCATATCTATCAAATCTCACTCTCGTAAGTGACCGTGAAGGGATTGACAACCCCTTATCGCGCTGGCTGCGAGGTTCTTATTTTTTTGTGCAGGTGCGAGGGACTCGCACGTGGTCTCCTACTGGATTGATACCTTGGTTCTCAAAAACTGAGGGAAATACTTATGCTATTGTGCTGCATCACCCTTTCCTCTTCGAGGGAATACAACGCAAGCTCGAGAAGAAGCAAGAAGAATTTCTGGCGCCGTTGCCGGGGAGATCTACGCAAAAGTCATATACCAAGTACCTATCACAAACCCTTATCCCTCGCATTACATTATTTGCCATTTGCATCTCGTTTTCCTCTCCCCCACTTCACCTTTGTCGTTTTATTCGCCCTTCTTTTCCCGTTCGCCTCTTTTTCGCTTGCTTCTTGTTTGCTTGTGTGTTGGATTGCTTGTTTGTCACTATGGCTCAAGATAATACCAAATTGTGTGACTTTTCCAATACCAAAAATAATGATTTTATTAGCACTCCGATTGCTCCTATTACCG
Source organism: Secale cereale (assembly GCA_902687465.1). NCBI lineage: Eukaryota > Viridiplantae > Streptophyta > Magnoliopsida > Poales > Poaceae > Secale > Secale cereale. Next base: position 660,738,026 of record LR738709.1, on the reverse strand, counting down.
ATGCTGAATCTTGTGAAACCAATGCTGCTATGTTCAATCTTGTCGCCAAAGATCAATTTTTTGGCCTTCCTAGTGAAGATGCCGCTACCCATCTAAACAACTTTGTTGATTTGTGTGATATGCAAAAGAAGAGAGATACAGATAATGATATTATTAAATTAAAGCTATTTCCGTTTTTGCTTATAGATCGTGCTAAAACTTGGTTCTCTTCTTTGCCTAGAAATAGTATTGATTCATGGAATAAGTGCAAAGATGCCTTTATCTCTAAGTATTTTCCTCCTGCTAAGATTATCTCTCTTAGAAACGATATTATGAATTTTAAGCAACAAGATCATGAGCATGTTGCACAAGCTTGGGAGAGAATGAAACTAATGATACGTAATTGCCCTACACATGGTTTGAACTTATGGATGATTATACAAAACTTTTATGTTGGTCGCGGGGGGCACTTTCATGGAAATCACTTTATGGGAAGCCACCAAACTCCTAGATAATATTATGGTTAATTACTCTCAATGGCACACCGAAAGATCTACTAGTAAAAAAGTACATGCTATTGAAGAGATTAGTGTTTTGAGTGGAAAGATGGATGAACTTATGAAATTATTTGCTACTAAGAGTGCTTCTTCTGATCCTAATGATATGCCTTTGTCCAAGTTGATTGATAATAATAAAGAATCTTTGGATGTGAATTTTGTTGGTAGGAATAATTTTGGCAACAATGCCTATAGACGAAACTTTAATTCTAGGCCTTTTCCTAGTAATTCCTCTAATAATTATGGTAATTCCTACAATAACTCTTATGTAAATTTTAATAAGATGCCTTCTGATTTTCAAACTAGTGTTAAAGAATTTATGAATTCACAAAAGAATTTCAATGCTTTGCTTGAAGAAAAATTACTTAAGGTTGATGAGCTGGCTAGAAACGTGGATCGAATTTCTCTTGATGTTGATTCTTTGAAACTTAGATCTATTCCACCTAAGCATGATATCAATGAGTCTCTCAAATCCATGAGAATTTCTATTGATGAATGCAAAGAAAGAACCGCTAGGATGCGTGCCAAAAGAGATTGTTTTATGAAAGCGTGTTCTTCTAGTTTTCATGATAATAAAGATGAAGATCTAAAAGTAATTGATGTGTCTTCTATTAAATCCTTGTTTTCTAGTATGAATCTTGATAAAGATAGGACTGGAGATGAGTCTACTTTAGTTAAAAGGCATCCCGATGATTCGGAGTTTTTAGATCTTGATGCTAAAATTGTGAAAAGTGGGATCGAAGAGGTCAAAACTTTACATAGCAATGAACCCGCTATTTTGAATTTCAAGGGATTTAATTATGATAACTGCTCTTTGATTGATTGGATTTCCTTGATGCAATCCTTGCTAAATTCTTTGCATGCTTATAGTCAAAATAAGGCTTTTACCAAACATATAGTTGATGCTTTAATGCAATCTTATGAAGAAAAACTTGAATTAGAGGTTTCTATCCCTAGAAAGCTTTATGATGAGTGGGAACCTACTATTAAAATTAAAATTAAAGATCATGAATGCTTTGCTTTGTGTGATTTGGGTGCAAGTGTTTCCACTATTCCAAAAGCCTTGTGTCATATGTTAGGTTTCCATGAACTTGACGATTGTTCTTTAAATTTGCATCTTGCGTATTCTACCATTAAGAAACCTATGGGGAGGATTAATGATGTTCTTATTGTTGCAAATAGAAATTATGTGCCCGTAGATTTCATCGTGCTTAATATAGATTGCAATCCTACATGTCTTGTTATTCTTGGTAGACCTTTCCTTACAACGATTGGTGCAATTATTGATATGAAGGAAGGAAATATTAGATTCCAATTTCCATTAAGGAAAGACATGGAACACTTTCCTAGAAAGAAAACCAAATTACCTTATGAATGTATTATGAGATCCACTTATGGATTGCCTACCAAAGATGGCAATACGTAGATCTATTCTTGTATCGTGCCTAGCTAGGGGCGTTAAACGATAGCGCTTGTTGGGAGGAAACCCAGTTTTATTTTTTTTGTTTTTGCTTCTGTTTAGGAATAAATATTGCATCTAACTTCTGTTTAGATGTGTTTTTGTGTTTTAATTAGTGTTTGTACCAAGTAGAACCTTTGGGAAGACTTGTGTGAACTTTATGCGATCATGCTGTAAAAAATAGAAACTTTAGCGCTCAGGGGATTAGCTATCATTTTTTACTGGAGAGTGCTTTTTGGTTGATTCTTTTTGCAGATGATTAATGGACAAATTCCTCATGTCCACCAATTTATTTCAATTTTTTAGAGTTACAGAAGTATTCGAAAGTTACAAATTACCGTTCTGTTTTTGACAGATTCTGTTTTTCGTGTGTTGTTTGCTTATTTTGATGAATCTATGAGTAGTATCGGGGGGTATGAATCATAGAAAAGTTGGAATACAGTAGGTTTAACACCAATATAAACAAAGAATGAGTTCATTACAGTACATTTGAGTGGTGGTTTGTTTTCTTATACTAACGGAGCTCACGAGATTTTTTGGCTAAGTTTTGTGTTGTGAAGTTTTCAAGTTTTGAGTATGGATTTGATGGACAATGGAACAAAGAGTGGCAAGAGCCTAAGCTTGGGGATGCCCAAGGCACCCCAAGGTAAAATTCAAGGATAACCAAAAGCCTAAGCTTGGGGATGCCCCGGGAAGGCATCCCCTCTTTCGTCTTCGTCTATCGGTAACTTTACTTGAGACTATATTTTTATACATCACATGATATGTGTTTTGCTTGGAGCGTCATGTATGATTTGAGTCTTTCCTTTTTAGTTTACCACAATCATCCTTGCTGGACATACCTTTTGAGAGTGATAAATATGATTTAGAATTCATTAGAATACTCTATGTGCTTCACTTATATCTTTTGAGCTAGATAGTTTTGCTCTAGTGCTTCACTTATATCTTTTAGAGCACGGTGGTGGTTTTATTTTGTAGAAATTATTGATCTCTCATGCTTCACTTATATCTTTTTGAGAGTCTTTTAGCATGGTAATGTGTTTTGGTTATAAAACTAGTCCTAATATGATAGACATCCAAGATGGGAACATTTAAAAAATTCACATAAAGTGCATTGAATATTAAGAGAAGTTTGATACTTGATGATTGTTTTGAGATATGAGGATGGTGATATTAGATTCATGCTAGTAGAGTAGTTGTGAATTTGAGAAATACTTGTGTTGAGGTTTGCAAGTCCAGTAGCATGCACGTATGGTAACCGTTGTGTGACAAATTTGAAGCATGAGGTGTTTCATTGAGTGTCATCCTTTGTGTGGAGGTCAGGATCGCGCGATGGTTAACTCCTACCAACCCTTCCCCTAGGAGCATGTGTGTAGTACTTTGTTTTGATGCCTTGTAGATTTTTGCAATAAGTACTTTATGACTAATGTTGAGTCCATGGATTATACGCACTCTCACCCTTCCACCATTGCTAGCCTCTCTTGTACCGCACAACTCTCGCCGGTACCATACACCTACCATTTACCTTCCTCAAAACAACCACCATACCTACCTATCATGGCATTTTCATAGCCATTCCGAGATATATTGCCATGCAACTTTCCACCGTTCTATTTATTATGACACGCTTCATTATTGTCATATTGCGATGCATGATCATGTAGTTGGCATCGTATTTGTGGCTAGGCCACCATGCATAATTTTCCATACATGTCACTCTTGATTCATTGCACATTCCGGTACACCGTCGGAGGCATTCATATAGAGTCATACTTTATTCTAGTATCGATTTGTAATATCGAGTTGTAAATCAATAAAAGTGTGATGACCATCATTATTAGAGCATTGTCCCAAAGAAAAAAAGAAAAAAAGGAGAAGAAATAAGAAGAAAGGCCAAAGAAATGCCCAAAAAAAGAACAAAAAGAAAAAAATAGGGACAATGCTACTATCTTTTTTTTCACACTTATGCTTCAAAGTAGCACCATGATCTTCATGATAGAGAGTCTCTTGTTCAGTCACTTTCATATACTAGTGTGAATTTTCATTATAGAACTTGGCTTGTATATTCCAACGATGGGCTTCATCAAATGCCCTAGGTCTTCGTGAGCAAGCAAGTTAGATGCACACCCACTTAGTTTCTTTTATTGAGCTTTCATATATTTATAGCTCTAGTGCATCCGTTGCATGGCAATCCCTACTCACTCAAATTGATATCTATTGATGGGCATCTCCATAGCCCATTGATACGCCTAGTTGATGTGAGACCATCTTCCTCTTTTGTCTTATCCACAACCACTACTCTATTCCACCCATAGTGTTATATCCATGGATCACGCTTATGTATTGCGTGAAAGTTGAAAGAGTTTGAAAAAAATTAAAGTATAAAACAATTGATTGGCTGAAACCGGGGTTGTGCATGATTTGAGTATTTTGTGTGACGGCGATGGAGCATAGCCAAACTATATGATTTTGTAGGGATGAACTTTCTTTGGCCATGTTATTTTGAGAAGACATGATTGCTTTGTTAGTATGTTGAAGTATTATTATTCTTATGTCAATTTGAACTTTTGTCTTGAATCTTTCGGATCTGAACATTCATGCCACAATAAACAAAATTACATTGAGAATTATGTTAGTTAGCATTCCACATCAAAAATTCTGTTTTTATCATTTACCTACTCGAGAACGAGCAGGAATTAAGCTTGGGGATGCTTGATACGTCTCCAACGTATCTGCCATGACAAACTTTATATTTCGTTCGGAGATAAGTTTGATGATAAAGTACATTGTTACATAGAATCAAATGCCCATTATTCATCTATACCACCTATAATACTGTCTAACTTACAGTATTGTTGGGAATACTTGGCGGCTATCTTTACTTGATCATATACCAAGCTTACAGGGATTTCTAGTCCGTCAGGCCCTCGAGGTCCGACACGAGCCATATGATTCGGATATAGCCCGGTATAATGTGTCTTCACCATGGCCTAGGGCTCCCGGGCACCTTCTCGACATGCTGAGCCATAATTCAAAGCGGCGTCGGGCCCCTTTGAACAAACCCGCCAGCTCCCCCATAATTTGTGGAGGAGAATCGGCCGGCCATAAAGCCTTTGCCATGTTCTTCATGGTCTTGCGAGCTCGCTCGTGCACATTGAAAAGCTCTTGCAACAGATCACCTTAAAATCCGGACAACTCTCCCGCGGGCCGCCCAGTTAACAAATCTGCAGGGACAGGTTTTCATAAAGAAAACTTTGAATCAAGGGAGTACTACACAGTACAGTACAATTGAGAGTGCGCTGCGGCCGTGGACTTTGCATACCACAGTGGCAAACGACCGACCGAGGAGACCCAACTGGGCAAATTTGACAATTTTGACATGTTGGCGTAATTAATTCACGGAATGAACTATCTGCGAAACTATTATATTGAGAAAAACATATATGGTCAAGCATTGTGGATTCGTCTCTTTTATTCTGTGGCTATGTTCATATCTAATCTGTTGTTGCTTTCTCTCAAAACAAAGCAATGAACAGATGCAATCTAATTTGTGTTACTGAAGAATAAATATACACTGCAGAATTCACAAGGAGCTTCAAATATCAGGAGCTTTAATTCACAGTGTACACCAAATTCATTTATGCAATAAAAAAGCTTCACAATGTGCCTCAACTATGCTATCTTGACTCGTGGAGAAAATTTAGAAGAAAAATGAAAAATAAAATCATCAACTATCCTAAGCTAATTGACATGAGTTCCTGATTGTTCGGTATCGTTGAGTGAAACAAATCTCATAGACATTTCTACAAAGCACTGAATGTTGCTGATCATCTTCCTCTTGGTTCTAATTTAGTTCTTCTATCTTCATTTTGCCATCCTGCTGATCATCTTCCTCTTGGTTCTAATTTAGTTCTTCTATCTTCCTTTTGCCATCCTGATGATCATCTTCCTCTTGGTTCTTCTATGCTCTGTCAATGAATAAGAGAATAACTTCAGCACAAGCATATCCAGCATAATAAAAGGTTGCAAATGGAGAGTGCGCATAGCCATGTGCTTGTGTTGCAACTAGCAGATGAGCCGACATGCTCTGAACTTAAAGTTATTTGCAAGTTGCAGCCAGCAGATCAATTTACAGTAGCTAGGCCACACCCGGCGGAGCCAAGCTGAGGAGGGCCGCCATAGAAGGAGAGCAACAAACCAGCAGACGAGAAGCTTGGCCGTAGCCAAGGGGCGCGTGCAGCACGCGTAGTGCGCCGGCGTCGGCGCAAGTGGAGGCGCCAGGGACATCGCCGTGGCCGGCGGCAAGAAGTAGTTGGGGCGGTGCCGCGAGCTGGGTCGCAGACGGGGACGGATCGCGCCGATCTGGGGTTGTGTGCTTGGCGTCGAGGAGGACGCCGGCAGCGATGTGACGCCGGCGGCTGGAATTCGGGGGCCTTCGAGATTGATCGGGATTTGCAAAGAACGAGAAGCTATCGCCACCAGCTGCTGCTTTGAGATTCGTATCGCCACGCGTCGGGCACAGGAGGGGGTCTCACGATTAGCTTCGTACGACCCGGGTCGTATAGGATTATTTTCCCCCACACACGCCATGTTCTAAACCTTTCTCCTCCCAAGTACTACGAAGCCTTCCTTTCTTCCCCCCTTCCACGCCCTATATATACGCACACCCGCCAAAAAAAGTACTCCCCATCAACAATTCAGCAGGCCACAAGCAAGCTCGACAACAAAGAGTGCCAACAGAAACCACCAAATCCCAATTCGCAACGCACACAAGATCAAGATGGCGAGCAAACAATGGACGCGGGTTCGGACGCTCGGCCGCGGCGCGTCGGGGGCCGAGGTCTTCCTGGCATCGGACGACGAGTCGGGCGAGCTGTTCGCGGTCAAGTCCGCCACGGCGGCGTGCGCCTCGGCTCTTAAGAGGGAGGAGGGCCTCATGTCCTGCCTGCGCTCCCCGCGCGTCATCTCCTGCATCGGCGGCCGCGGCGCCCGCGATGGCTCCTACCTGCTCTTCCTCGAGTTCGCCCCCGGCGGCTCGCTGGCGGACCGGGTCGCCAGCAACGGGCCCCTCGACGAGCGCGCAGTCCGCGGGTACGCGGCCGATGTGGCCGCCGGGCTCGCGTACATTCACGGCGCCGGGATGGTGCACGGGGACGTCAAGGCGCGCAACGTCGTGATCGGCGCCGACGGCCGCGCCAAGCTAACGGATTTTGGGTGCGCGAGGAGGGCGGGCTCTGGCGTGCCGATCATCGGCGGCACGCCTGCGTTCATGGCGCCGGAGGTGGCGCGCGGCGAGGAGCAGGGCCCCGTGGCCGACGTCTGGGCGCTCGGCTGCACGGTCGTCGAGATGGCCACCGGCCGCGCCCCGTGGACCGGCATGGACGGCAACGCGCTCGCCGCGCTGCACCGGATCGGGTACACGGAGACTGTCCCCGAGGTGCCACAGTGGCTGTCCGCGGACGCGAAGGACTTCTTGGCCAGGTGCCTTGTCAGGCAAGCCAGCGACCGGTGCACCGCGGCGCAGCTGCTGGAGCACCCGTTCTTGTCCTCGGCTAGCGTCGACGCGAAGCCGCAAGCTGTGGAGAGCAAAAGCAAATGGGTGTCACCGAAGAGCACACTGGACGCGGCATTCTGGGAGTCGGAGTCTGAATCAGAGGAGGCGGAGCACGAGCCGTCGAGTGACCCGGCGGAGAGGAGGATCAAGGCGTTGGCTTGCCCTGCGTCGGCGCTCCCGGACTGGGAGTCGGACTCGGGATGGATCGATGTGCTCCGCGCGCCAACAGAAGCACCCTACGCAGTGAGCGAGGACACGATCAACCTGGGCGACGAAGCGATCACAGATGCGGAAGCAACCGGCGGAGAGTCCGGCGCCCTCGGCAGCAGTATCGTGGAGGCGGAGTACAACAGCGAAAGCGTCCTCGTCGGTGCGTGGGAAACCTACGATGATTCAGTCGGGAACAGTAGCAGGCTTCATCAGTCGCCTACTTTTGGTGATCTAGCTTTTCATCACAAGTTATCATGTACTGAATTGTTGCTTTGCAACAGAATCACCAATGCAATAGATTTCGTTCTTGCCCAAGCACTCTGTATCATACTGCTCTCTGTTTCATACCGCGCTCATGCTTCTTCGTCTCCCATGGCGACACGTTGGATTAGGCGGTAGAAATTTACGTGCTACTTCGCCTGTGCGAACAAACACCACGTCGTGTGGCCACGACTCCGACGGAGGAAATCCAGCGTGAATTCACAAGCTTCCACCGGGAAAGGGATTGGAGTCGACGCGGAAAGCGCGGCGTCACAGCAGCACCCGCACTAGTAGAAACGATCCTTGAGAAAGTACTAGCGCGCAGTCCAGCCGAGTCGACGTGCCGACCGGTGAAAGCCAAACCTTTTCGACAAGTAAGAGCATCTTCAATAGCTTGTTTATATGGATGTCTATACTCGTTTTTGACAACGTGAGCCTAAAATATGCATCCAACAGCTTGTTTATATGGTCGTCTAAATATACACATCCTCTAAATCGACCTCGACAATGTCCACGTCTGGACAATGTGAAGACGTTGTCTAAACTCAACTGCAGTCATGATTTCTTCCTCTCCTCAGCGACGGCCCACCTGTCATGGTCCCTGTATATAGACATTCTGATGCAAAACTGAACGTGTATACGAGGGAATTTTTTTAGACCATTGTCTATATGAATATATAGACATCCAAATATACACATGCTATTGGAGATGCTCTAAGCGTCGCGTCCAGAGATTGTTTCGCCAGGTGGAGAATTCATCCAGCCACCACCGCCCGCGTCCTCTCACCGCCGTCCGGCGCACTCGTCGACTCGTCGTGCACTTCTGGATCGCGTGTCGGATGCGCGCCGGAGCATTTGACACGTATATCTGCCCCATGCTCTCAGTTTCTAGCCTAATAAAAACTGGCAGGCTCGTGCTTATCTCATTAGTTCGTTTTTAGAGCATCTCCAGCCACGCCCCAACAAGCTCCTTCAGGCCACTTTTTCCGTCCCGGCGTCGAAAAAATGACCCACTCGCGCTCCCAAGACACCGAAATCCGCCGGCTCGGCCGTTTTTGGCCCGGCGGGCGCACTGGGGGTCGCTTGGGAGCTCCAGCGCAAGTGGAAATCACGTCTGGCCGACGCTGTCAGGCGAAAACGCGAACCAACCGTCCATTTCCCCCCTCCCGCGCGCGTTCGGCCGCCGGACTGCCGATCCCGACGTTGCCTGCCGCCCACCGCCGCTAAATAAGCCGTTCCGCGCCGAGAAAGAGAAGAGGTCTCGGCGGCGGCAGGCACTCCGCCACCGCCCGGACGATTTTTCCGGCGTTGCGACCCCGCAGGGCAGTGTGCCGGCGGATCTGCGTCCAGTACGCCCGCAAGGTGTTCGCCGGTTTGCCTACCCCGGCAATGGACTCGGACGACGAGGAGGTGCTCGCCGCGCTGTTGGAGCAGGAAGCCCATGCCGACATTCAGGAAGAGGAACATCTCATGGTCCTCGCCGGCCTGCTCGCGAGCAATGAAAAGCCGCGGCGAGGTGGCTCGGCTCCGGGGCGGATGAGCAAAGAACCGGCATCGTCTGGAAGGCTACTGCATGCTCTACTCCGACTACTTCGCCGATGCTCCACTGCACGATGACAAAGTATTTCGGCGTCGTTATCGGATGAGCCGAAAGCTTTTCCTCAGGATTGTGAATTCCATCCGGGAGTTTGACCGCTACTTCAAATGCAAGAAGTATTGCACCGGCAAACTTGGATTCACCTCAATCCAGAAATGCACGACAGCGATGAGGATGCTTGCATACGGAGCTCCCGGTGATTCACTCGTCGACTATGGGCGCATGGCCGAGTCCACCACCATTGAGTCTTTCTACAAGTTATGCAAGGCTGTGATGGCAGTGTTTGGAAAGCAATACTTGCGAACACCCAATGTGGAAGACACTGCTCGGATCCTAGGACAGAATGCAGCGAGAGGATTCCCTGGGATGCTTGGAAGCATCGACTGCATGCATTGGAAATGGAAGAAATGTCCATTTTCTTGGCAGGGGATGTACAAAAGGCGCCAAAGGCGGTTGCAGTGTGGTACTAGAGGCAGTGGCCACACAGGATCTCTGGATTTGGCACGCCTTCTTTGGTATGCCAGGAACTCACAATGACATCAACGTGCTGCAGTGCTCCCATGTCTTTGCCAAGCTTGTTGAAGGTCATTCTCCTCCGGTGAACTTCGAGGTCAATGGTCGGCAGTACAACAAGGGGTACTACCTAGCTGATGGCATCTATCCAAAATGGTCAACATTTGTGAAGACTATCTGAAACGCTGTGCCAGGAGGCAAGAAGTCCCACTTCGCCAAGGTTCAGGAGTCTTGCAGGAAGGATGTCGAGCGGGCATTTGGTGTGCTGTTGTCTCGATTTGCTGTTGTCCGGTACCCTGCTCAGACATGGTCAATCGAAAGATTAAATGTGAGAGATCATGACTTGTTGTGTCATCTTGCACAACATGATCATTGAGAGCGAGCAGGAAGAGCCAGTGTTTGACACTGAACCATACTACAGGCAGGGTCCTCTTGCCCAAGTCGATCACCAGCTACCGATAACCTGGAGTGCCTACCTCAACATGCGTCAGGAGATCCGAGGCCCACAGGTGCATCAACAACTGCAGGAGGATCTGGTGGAGCACCTGTGGAGGAACAAAGGCGATGCCTAGCTCGACGTGTGAAAAAATATGAGTTTTATTTGTTGAACTATATAATTTGTGTTAAACTATTTTTTGTTGAACTATATATTTTTTATTGATATTCTGCAATGAATAATGCGATAGATAAATTATTTGTGTTGAGATTTCACAGTGATCCACGCCCAACCACGTCGAAAATGGGCCGATTCGCGCCGCTAAGGGGCCATTTTCACCCTTTATTGGGTCGAAAAATGGGCCTGCTTCGGCCCCTGGGTGCGACGGCTGGGTGCCAAACCGCCCCCATGGCCGACTATATCGCCGGCTCACCCTCAGGCGGCGGTTTTTATGCCTCCCGGAGGCACCAACGGCTGGAGATGCTCTTACTCGAATCTTATAGCAACTCCAACGGGCGACCCAAACAGACGCGCGCTCTGTCCGCTTTTCGTCCGTTTGGGTCGGCTAAGAAGACGTGCTCTTCCGCATTCTCAAATGGGTCGGGCTTGACCGCCCAACGGGAGGCGGATCAAAATGTGCCAGCGTGAAAAAAAATAGCTCGCAGAAATAAACATAAGTGGCCGGTCAACTGCCGGCCAAAGTCCACTTAAACCTAATTAAATATTAATTAAAACATAAAAAAAGTCTGCACCCACATGCTGCCGCCCCGCATGCTGACCTAGACGTCGTCGGCATTGGCCTTGCCCTTGACATCAACGTCGCCATCGCCGGTGAGGTCGATGAAGACGAGAGCAGGGCCAGCCCACCCGAACGCCGTCTGGTACGCTGCCAGGGCAGCCTCCTCGGCGTCTGCTGGAGCGGCGGCATTACGGCTAGCCGCGCGCTCCTCCTCCTCAAGCTGGAGCGCCTCCGCGTCGCGTTGCAGCATCTGCTCGTTGCGCATCTGCCGCTCGTCGTCGGCCTCCTCCTGGCGGAGCCATTGCACCTTCCAGCGCTCAAGGTAGGCCGCCTCCTACTCCATCGACGCGGCGTAGTGGACAGGAGGCGCGCTCACCCACTCGCGGTACTGGCCCGTCCACGTGTAGGCCTCCTCCGGCCAAGTGGGTGGAGGCGGGGAGCGCTTCCGCGTCGGCTCCGGCTCCGGCTTGGGGCTCGACGGGCGACGGCGGTGGCGGAGCCGGGATGAAGAGTGGGGTGTGGACGGAGTCCCTCGCCGCCGACAAGGCAAGGGCTTGCTCCAGCCTATCCCAGTGCGCGTCCTCCTCGAGCCGGCTATCCTCCAGCGCGTGCTGCAGTGCCTCCTCGAGGGCAGCTTGGTACTATGCCTCCGCCTCTATTTCCTCCGACTCTACCCGCGGGGGCGGCGCTAGAAACGGCGGTGGACGGCGTCGACACCTACACATCGTTTATCAGGCCCAAGATGTGATTCTATCCCGATCACGTGACACTTACGTGATTGGGGCACAACCGCATTTCGGGCGCTTAGCAAGATGGATATCATTACATCGTACCATTACATACATACATGGGGGATACAACAATACATACACAACTCATGAATACAACAACATCAATACAAGGCATCCGACTACGGATGCAAACAAGAAAAGCACAAAGACATCCATCTGCTATCCCAGGCTGCCGACCCGGAACCAAACCCAAGACTGAAGAAGAAGAAGGAAGAAAGAACTCCAAACAACGATCATCGCTCTCACGTCAAGACATCGGAAACCTGCACCTGCAACTGTTGTAGTATCTGTGAGCCACGAGGACTCAGCAATCCCATAAGCATGGGTAACAAGACTATCAAAGCTTAATAGGTAGGAAGAGGCAAGGTGGTGAGGTTGCAGCAGCGACTAAGCAAAAGTATGGTGGCTAACTTACGAGTACAAGAATAAGATGAGCATTTACGCAAACGGTCGCAAACTAGTAATGATCGCTAAAGATCCTGAACTACCTACGAGTCAAACATAACCCCACCGTGTTCTCTTCTAAAAGTGAAAAGAGATAGTCACGGTTACTCACACAGTTGTGTGTTTTACTTCGGATCCTCTGTCAAGTTTTCTACAACCGGACATTAACAAATTCCTATCTGCCACATAACCGCGGGCACGGCTTTCGAAAGATCATAACCCCGCAGGGGTGTCCCAACTTAGCCCATCACAAGCTCTCACGATCAGCTGAGGTGATAAATATAATATTACCACCCCTTATCTTAGGGAAATCCGATCAGGCTCGGCATCCCGGTGCACAAGACATTTCGACAATGGTAAAACAAGTCCAGCAAGACCTCCCGGCGTGCCGACACCCTGATAGTAGCCGCGCGTATCTCGTCTCAGGCCACGTCCGGATGGGTGATGCTACACGTAAAACCAGCCCTCGAGTTTCCTTGAGGTGGCCCCGCAGGCTCCCCGTTTGGGACCAACACCATCAGCACTGGCCCCCCTGCTATGTAGAAAAGAATCTCCAAGGAGCGTCCCCCCTATGCAATTTAATTAATTAATTAAGTTGTTATTATGAGGCAAATTAAAACCAATGTTGGGCCTTGCTAGAGGAGTTTTATTCAAAGACGAAGTGTCAAGGGGTCCCCATATACCCAACCGTGTAAGGAACGCAAAATCAAGGAACATAATGCCGGTTTATCGGCTCCTAAGGTGGCATGAGTGGAAAAAAAACACCGAGCAAAAGGCCAAGCCTTCCACCCATGCCCAGTATATAGGTGTGTTAATAATAACAATATATATTGTGATATTCCAACAACAAGTTCCCTCCTGGAACGATCTTCATCTTCACCTGCAACTAACAACGCTATAAGAGGGGCTGAGCAAGCGGGTAACATAGCCAAACAATGGTTTTGCTAGGAAGGTGTCAAAGGTTAGAGGTTTCATGGCAACAAGGAGAGGGGCTGACAATAAAGATGGGTAGCGCGACATATAACGATAGCATCGAGACACTAAGCATGGCAATGGTAGTAAAGGTATCCAAGGGTATGGTCATCTTGCCTGAGATCCCGCAAGGAAGAAGAACGGATCCGTGAAGAAGACGAAGAAGAAGCCTTGAAGACGAACCATGAGTAAACGAACGAATCCTCACGATCGCAACAGAACAAGCACTAACGAGAAGAAGCAAGCAATACGGTAAACACACAACACATGAACATGACAATATGCTCAACCAAGTATGATGCAAAACAAGTCTACACAGGATGCACAACAAGTCTATACAGGAAGCAAAACATGGCAAGGTAGGAAGCACAGAAAACAACACAAGTCTATATGATGCAAAATATGGCACGGTATGATGCATGACAATTCTATACAGGAAGCAATACATGGCAAGGTAGGAAGCACAGAAAAACAACACAAGTCTATATGATGCAAAACATGGCAAGGTATGATGCATGACAAGTCTATACAGGAAGCAATACATGGTAAGGTAGGAAGCACATAAAAACAACACAAGTCTATATGATGCAAACATGGCAAGGTATGATGCATGACAAGTCTATACAGGAAGCAATACATGGCAAGGTAGGAAGCACAGAAAAACAACACAAATCTATATGATGCAAAACATGGCAAGGTATGATGCAAGACAAATCTATACAGGAAGCAATGCATGGCAAGGTAGGAAGCACAGAAAAAACAACACAAGTCTATATATGATGCAATACCTGGCAAGGTATGATGCAAGACAAATCTATATAGGAAGCAATGCATGGCAAGGTAGGAAGCACAGAAAAAACAACACAAGAACATGAAAATATGCTCAAGCAAGTAGGATGCAAGACAAGGCTATATAGGAAGCAAAATATGGCAAGGCAGGAAGCACTCAAAAACAACACAAGTCAACAAGTTTAAATGAGGCCGGAAACTACATATATCAAACCCGGTATGTCCTCGTATGCATAGTTTGAAATTAGTTCAGATCTGAACAAACCTTATGTTCAAGTTGTTAAACAGCAATTTAACATGCACCATGATGATCTACATGAAATTCTAGTCAAGTTTCATATAAGGTTCATTTAATTCGGAGCTACGGCCTAGAAGATATGAGCAAAACAAAACAAACAAGTCAACGGTGCAAGATGCACCCAAACATCAAGCAAACACACTCCAAATAGGTAACAACATGATATTATGATTCTACATGCAAAATCACACAAGTTTCATATAAGGGACACCCAAAACGGAGCAACGGGCTAAAAGATACACATGAAACAAGATATAACAAGAAGCTGAAGTTAACAGCCACATAGCAACTTTGGAGCAATAAATATATACTCTACAGCACTCAAACATGGTGACAAGAAGCATGGACATGAAGTAGACATATCCTACAGCAAACAACTCCATTGGAGCAACTCCATAGGAGGCATGGATGAATAGCAACAAGCTACAACATTTTGATCATGACACTAAAAACCTGACAGTAATATTTTATAGCAACTTGGGAGCAAGAATTAAATAAGCTACAGCAACCCAAATGAGCAAGTGAAGGCATAAATGGTTAGACAACAACATATACAGCAAGGAATGATCAATGGCCACCCCCTAACATGGATTTACCTAGGGCATCAAGCAAACATAGCATCAGGATAAGACAGATTCCAGACTTAGTGAAATTTCACTAAGTGTTAAAACAGTAACATTATCATGGCATGTTTGCGAGCATGTTTAAGTCACCTCAAGGCATATCATAGCAAATGGTTTGCACCACAGCAAAGAACACATGATGGGGAATCTAAAACATATGGGCATGTGACATGGGAACAAACACATCAATAGCAACGAGCTCCTCAACTAGGCATCTCGTAACAAGTTACAAAACCTAACAGCCACATGCACTTTTGCAACAGGGATAAACATGGCAATATGAACTCTAACATGCATGCTAAAGCAACCAACATGTAGAGCATCTCATGATGAACATTTTGACATATCATATGCATCATTTGGATAAACATGCATCAAGTTATCGTATCTCAAACATAGCAACAAAATAACAAGTAGCAGCAGTTTATAACAAGTAGAACTCTTGCAACAGAGATTAGAGCATCTAGATGAACTCAAACAAGCATGGCACAATGGAATAAAGTGTAGAGCATATCACCACGATCATTTTGACATATTATTCACCCAATTTGGATAAGCACACAATTAATTACAGCACCGCAAAGTATGCAACAGAAATATGCCATTTAGGGACTTAGAAGAAAAAGGACCTCGGGGAAATGGACATGTCCGGCCTATATGGACATGTCCGCCGGCTGGGGGTCCACATGGCAGTGGCATGTGAGGAAGAAGAGGACATGCCCGGGCTCCTCCCGGACATGTCCGTCGGTGCGGCGTCCGGGTCCACACGGCAGCTGCACAAAGGAAGAGGGGGCGGACACGTCCATCTCCTAAGGACATGTCCGGCCCGGCGGAACGTGGCCGCGACGGTTGCCGGCGGCGAGGGCGACGCCACGCGTCGAGGAAGGCCGGGGGAGGTCGGGGGAGCCTCGGGCCGGCGAGGAGGAGGACCGGGGAGGTCAGATCTGACCGTCTCCGGTGACGGACGGTGCCGGGACGGCGAGCCACGGCGGGCCGGTGAGGTGGCCGCGTGGTGGAGAGGCAGCGGTTGCTGGCACAGAGGAGGAGGGAGACGGGCCATGGCGGGGCGGCGGCTCCTGTGGCGGCGGCGGAGGAGCAGTGGTCCTGGCGGAGCGGTGGTGACCGAAGAGAGGCGAGGTGGGGAGGTCACCGGCGCGGAATCCGAGGGGAGGAAGAAGAAGGCCAAATATGGCAATGGGGAGGAGTATATATAAGGCAGGGGGCTAAGATTAGGGTTTGGCGGTGTTTTTGGAGCAGATCGGACCCTCGGATCGCGATCGTGCGGCTCCGGTCACGAGGAGGGGTAGGATGGGCCTAGAAGAGGTGGTGGGCTGTGTAGGAGGGGTTGTGGGGAGAGTAGAGAAGAGGCCCGTGGGGGTTTTCGGAGACCGAAAACGTCCGACGAATTAACCGGCGACTAGTTGATACGTCCAAAACGTATCTATAATTTCTGCTTGCTCCATGCCTCTTTTGGGTGATATTGCTATGATATTTATACACTTCCATACACTTTTGATCATATTTGGACTAACCTATTAACTCAGTGCACCCCAGTGCCAGTTTCTGTTTTCGGCTGTTTTTGTATTTCAGGTTTTCCCATTACGAGAACTGCCAGAAAAATCCCGGAAAAATTATATAAAAAATCAGCGTTCCAGAAGCTACCAGGCACCCGAAGCACAGCCGGAGGGGGGCCACCAGGGCTCCAGGCGCCCTGGTGGCGCCCCCCTGGCTGCGCCGGGGGGGGCGCCTGGGCCCCCCGAGCCTCGTCTGATGCCCCCCTTTGGCATATATTTATATCGTGTCCCGAAACCCTCGAGATGGGGAACCCTTTTTCGCGATCTCATCTCTGTTCCGCCGCCGTCGCGCTTCCAAGATCGGGAGCACCAGGAGAACTCTTCCCGGCACCCTGCCGGAGGGGATGATCACCACCGGGAGCTTCTCCACCACCATGGACGCCTCCCGGATGAGTTGTGAGTAGTCTCCCTTGGACCATGGGTCCATGACCAGTAGCTATGTGATGTTCTCCTCCCGTTCTTGTGCTTCACTAATTAGTCCTCGTGAGCTGCCCTACATGATCGAGGCACATATGTAATCCTTATGTTGTTGCTATGTTGAGTTTGCTGGGATCGGATGGATTATGAGATTATGTTCAGATTGTGTTTGAGTAATATATTTGATTCACCTCTTTTATATTTATGTTCGTAAGTAATTCTTGCATGTTCTCCGTTGTTATTTATTGCTTTGGCCAAGTAGTAGGTAGTGACTCCAAGAGGGAACGTTATGCTTGATTGTGGGTTCATGCCCCTCGATGACTAGCTTGAGTGACAGAAACATGAGTCTAGGGGATGTGTTGTTGCCACAAGGGGGAAAACAACGGTGCTTGTGCCCGCGGGTGCAAGGATTGTTTACTTTACGCAAAGTTCTTTTAATGCAGTTGTCTGTTGCTTTGAGTTTACACTATGGGTGGGACTCGCAACTTAATACCAGCGAGATGTTCTGGATAGATATCTCAAGGTGGATGATTAGTAGTAGATGCAGATGGATTTCGGTCTACTTGCCTCTGCGTACCGCCCATGCTTTGAACCTCTACCTTTCTTGCAACTTAGTCAGCATTGGTTTGCGCACATGGTCCTGTCAATTGCTCAGCTGTAATTCGTTTACTTCACATAGCAGTTTTATCGTCTTTTGGGAGAGATACATCACTAGTGAACATCATGGGACTCCGGTCCATATTACCATCATTGATCACATCCGCTATTTACTTTCTGCTTTTACATACTAGTTACAATTATATCTATCACTATTATCACTTGCATTTGACCCTTTGTAAACGACAAGGCCGGAGGGATTGACAATCTCTCTGTACTCGTTGGGAGCAAAGTTATTTGTATATGTGTGCAGGTCCAAGTTGATTGCTAATATCTGGCGTCGTTAGCAGTTGACACCTTCTTGTTGAAACTAGGAGTCTCAGGGGAAATCGATCCTTGGTATCTTTGCCAAGGGAAAACTACCGCTACACTGCATCTCAAACCTTCCACTTGGGGTAACCAACGAGGGGCGAGAAGCCATCACTAGTGCCGCTATATATATCTGTTGGGCTATCAAACGAGCTCCGAATGCGACGAAATTTGGCAGGCGGCCTGTCTACACTATAATAAGACCACACGCCAAGTTTCAACCCATTCCGAGAACGTTTTTCGGCCACTCATAAAATAAATATTCTGAGGCACCGAGGGCGCGTGCAAGTGTGTCTGGGCTCAGAACGAACAACGGAAAGGACGAGGGGACTCGGGCGGATGCAAGTTTTGAAAACATGATGATGCAACACATGATGACAAGGCAAGGATGCACACGCAAGCAGATGACATGGCAACGAAGACGAATAACTGGCTGACACCTGGCGCATCGGTCTCGGGGTGTCACATCGTTGCTCCTCGTGTTCGAGGGCAAACCAAGCCTCCCAGTTAGGAGATTCGGCGGCATACTCGGGCATCCGTCGCTGCTTCGGCGTGAGCTGCGTGCGGCGCCTGCACACCTACTCGTCATGCGCCCGCTGGGACCGCGGAACCGTCGGCATCGGGATCCGGTTCGGATCCATGTGCCAGTGGTGCGGCAGCGTGACGTCGGGGTAGGGCAGCGGCTGCCTGTACTCCCAGTGCCACCGCGCTTGGTGCACCGGGATGTGCAGGCGCCGGTGACATGGGCGGAAACGCGTCCCCGCCGGAGAAGGAGGGGGAGGAGGAGCACGGGAGGACAAGGCGCCGGGGGTGCCCTTGCCCTTGCCGCTGCTGCTGCCGAAGAAGCCCATTTCTTCGTAGGGTTTGATGTCGCTGGCGAGGAAGCAAATGGGGTGGTCGGAGGCCAGGTATGGACGGAAATGGATGAGGCCGGCCCCCACCGCACACGTGGTTAAAAAAAGGACGCCTCCATTGGTTGATTAGTGGACCCGTTGTCGGTGGTCGTCATAAATAAGACGACGGGTAGTAGTTGGATGGCCTACAGGTGGGGCCGCGGCGGACGCCGCGGAGACGCGCGGCACGTCCGCTTCGTGTCCGCGCCGACGCTTTCCAGGCGCGATTTTGGACAGAAATTTGGTCAGCGCGAACGCCAAACGAACTAGAATTGGGGTTGGGTCGACGCGTTGGATCTCCACTTTTATCCGCGCCAATCCAAATGGACGCACGAGGACAAAATGTGTCGTCCAATTAGAGTTGCTCATACTAGCCATAGGGGGTGCCCAAATGCAGGCACACCCAGCGCACAAGAGACATGAGCTGCCTCGTGTCTTTTTCTGCGGTGGTACCATCTGCAGCATGTGAATATACTATACAAATTGAACTAAACCTATTCATATATTTTTATTTATCGATTAGTGAGAAGCTGGACCGTTCCTGTTAGGACATGGCACTGCTCTTTGTCGCACCCTCCCCCCTCGGCCGGCACGGGAAGCCTTAACGTAGCCACGAGCGACCTCCGGCGACCCGCCTTCCCCTCCGCTGTTGTCGGTGGTCGGCGCCGGACGAAGCCCGTGCACGCGACGGCGGCGGCACAGGGCCTCTCCTCCTTCCCCAGGATCCGCGGGCGGCAGCAAATCCACAGGGTGCGGCCCTCACTTGTAGCCTCGAGGGAGATACAAATTATTAGAAAAATTTAGAAAACCCTATAGTTCAGTTCTTCAGAACTTCGATGTCGCGACAACGTCAATCAGTCTACAACGAGGCGAGGGGAGGGACACGCGATAACTAGTCTGTTCTGCTAACATGGGCGAGGGAAGAAAGGTGCATGGGATGGTCGTGCGGCAAGGTAACAAAGGAACCGGTGTGAGGGAGGTGCGGGAGGAACATGCTCGAGTGGGTTTGCGAGAGAGGATGACTCGAGAGGAGACCGGCCCAAGCTCTAGTCAGTCGACGGATGCAGAACGTCCTCCTAGGAGCATCACCCGCGGACGGCCCCTCATATTGGTTGTCGGGCAGGCACACTCATCAAATGCAAACCCTCAAATCCATGCAAGTCCATGCACGTCCATCATACTCGTGAATATCACACGATAAATAAAATTTTGTTTGGTTGCGAAAATAGAAAGTTCAAAAATAAAATTTTATTTGAAGTGCACAATTCAAACGTGAGCTATTTGGTTTCCATTGTTGGTACACATATGCTCCCACAAGATCAATGAGTAGCTGCGCATGTCCCCGATGGTCTCGCAGAACTCCTTTTGAATTAATTCATCAAGCTTTGTAGGTCCATACTCCTCATCCGATAAACCATCGGAATCCATCGTTGTGTCTACAAAATAATCACAAAAAGGGTCAGGCATCTTGCAAATGCATGGAGGGCAACGTGCAATTCGAGAGTAGCGAATGAGTACTGCGACGGTGTCCGCGCCGGCGACCATGTCCGTGCAAGCGAGAACGGAAGGGAGGAATGTTTTGGCACTGCTGTCGGCGCTACGGGCTCAGGACGGCGGCGGAGCTACGGGCGGGCTAGTGCAGAGGAGGAAGAAGAGGGGAGAATAAGAAGAAATCGGCAAGGCCGGAGAAGGATTTGGGGCAATTTGAGGTGGGTTCGGCTTATCTGGTCCGGCGTGGTGGATATGAGGGGTGCGTGTCAGCCCGGGTGTTCGAGACCGATAAAAGGCATCCGTCTGGGTTAGTTTTTTCGGTCAGTCAATAATTGGGCTATTTGCCCGGACATACAAGAGGGGTTTGGGATGCGAGACTGTAGATGCTCTATTGCGGATTAAAATAATAAAATCTAAAGAGTTGAGATTTGGAACGATATTTGGTGGAGTGTGCCAAAGGGCCATGCCTCCCGGACGCAAAGTTTCTCATCCCAAGCTCAAATGAGCTCGCGTAAACAGTAAAATTGAAAAAATAAATCTGTTTTTTATTTTGACAAAAGTTTCAAGTGCTTGCAAAAATTCGTCATGGAATCACATTTCTAGAAGGCGTGACAAAAAATTTGATAGTTTGAAAATGCTACTTTCAAAAGTATTTTGGAGCACTTAATTTATTTATTTTGCTACGCCTTACATGAATGTGATTCCATAACATATTTCTGCAAGCACTTGAAACTTTTGTCATTGTTTGTCACAAAAAAAGTTAACTTTTTTATTTTCGATTGTTCATAGAGCTCATTTGTGCTCGGGGCCAGAAGGACACTGTCGATGCCTCCACTCTTCTCTTTTCGAAAATGGCAGACATACTCCCTTTGTTTTTACTTAGTTCGTGTATTAACTTTGATCAAAGTCAAACTTTGTAAACTTTGATCAAGTTTATAATTAAAAGTATTAACATATTCAATAACATATCAATATCATTAGTTCATTACTGAATGTACTTTCATATTACGAAATATGTATTTGGCAACCCTGTGCCAGATTGCAAAATTGCCACACCAGCTGGGAGACGTTGGATCACTATCACGTGATCGAAGTGGTACGCCAAAAAAAAACGAACTGATCGAACCCCACCCTCACGAGAAAACCAATCTTGCTTCCCTCTCTCCCCCGACCTCGCTCCGATCCCCATCCCAGCCGCCGGTGAGCTCGCCAGGGATGGCCTCACGACGGCTCTCGCGGATGGGGCCGCAGCCGCGCGACGGGGCGGAGACCAGCTCCGACGACGACGAGGGCTCCCCCACCGAGTTCCCCGAGTCGACGCTGTCACGGTTCTCGCGGTTGGGGCTTCAGCCGCGGGACGTGGTGGAGATCAGCTCCGACGACGGTGGCTCGCCGGCGCCGGCGCCACGGACACGGAGGGAGAAGGGCTAGGACGACAGCGACGATGACGACTGCGTGGTTCTGGACGGCGACCCTGACGAGCCGCTCGCTGCTGCGGGCGCCAAGGAGAGGGCTACGGGAGACAACGACGACGCGTCCGACGAAGTGGAGATCCTTGCGACGAAAGGCCAGGTAAATTTTGGTCTGTTCCCTTCTTTCTTCCTCTTTTTTCCTGGAAGGAACACAATCCATGAGCAAGCGTTGTTACAGGAGCTAGGACATATTCAGTTTTGCAACGTCAAGAGCGACATTCAGTAGAAATTTAATTTCCTGAAACAAATCTGCTGATGGCGTCAGATTATACAATTCCCTCCATACCGCTTGTTTTAGTTCCATGGAGTCCGCTTCGACACACTTGCATCCTATTGATATGAAACCCCATCAACCAGAGTGTGAAGATTCATACAAATCAGCAACGGTATTTATTTCCAAAAACTCACTTGGCGGCGAAGGCCATCCGTGAATGGATGTTTGCTTCCGGGTCGCCCTCTGCTGCTTGAGGTTCCTGTATTCATGAAAATTGATAGGTAAGGGAGGACAATATTATATCTATATCTGGAGTTTTAATTGTGCCTCCATCATTAGCTTCGTTTCTTTCATGCCACCACAGCCAAAGCAATGCATTCTTCTTCAGTTAGCGGGAGCATTTCTTCACGAAAGCCGAGAGGATCAATGCATACCAGTAACTTCAGTCTGATATGTTTCATTTGTGTTAAGCACCAAATTCTTCATCAAACATGTAGCATATATGATGAATTATGTGTTGCTACACGCCATAGAGAATGCAAAACCTTCTTTGGGAGTGGTAGAGTTTTTTTTTCCCACTGAAATCCTGCAGCTTCACATTCATGCCTCTTTACTTTAGCTTCATTCTCAGAGGTGAACTGTGTGTTGCTATACGCCACAGAAAATGCAAAACCTTGTCTGTTAGTGATAGAGTCTAGAGTTTTTCCCACTTCAAATCTGCAGCTTCACATTGCATGACGAACTGGATGCTTTGCCAATCCTTGACCCTCGTTCTGCACAATCCATGGCCTGAGGGTCTGCTAAGTTACCTGGGCCTAGTAACTTTTGACCGGGTGATAAAATTTGTTGGAACACACCTAGATAATTCCCGTGAAAGTAGCATGGTAATTTCGCACCGCATGGCTGATAAGTTAAAATCCGTGCCCTGTTAACCTCAACTTGGGGAAAACTATTTGAAACATACACCGATAACTCCTGCCTAAATAGCATGATAATTTAACACACCACAGACATGATAACTTCAGTGTCTAGTGCACGGAGAGAAGATTGGGAAACCTTTTTTTCCTCCCATAACTTCAGTGTAAACAACATGATAATTTACGTAATACATGCATGATAACTTAGGTATAAACAACACGGTAAGTTTGACACCTGGTGGAGCAATGTTGTTGAAAAACATACCCCTGTAACTTATGTGTAAATAGCATGGTAATATACACGTCGTAGGCGTGATAACTTCAGTTCATAACACTGCGGTGACTTTTGACCCGAGGAATTTTTTTCTTCAAACATACTCCGATAACATATATAAAAATAGCATGGTAATATACGAACCACATACTTGATAACTTACGCACCGCGGTAACTCTGTCCAAGGAGGGGAACAAGTTGTTGAAAAACATACTGCCGGTAACTTATGTGAAAATAACACGGTAATAAATGAACCGCATACCTGATAACTTACAAACACCATGGTAATTTTGACCAAAGAGAAAATATTAAAAAACAATATCCTCGATAACTTATGTGAAAATAGCACGGTAATATCGAAACATATCTGATAACTTATGTAAGATACCGCCTAAATTTGACCAAGCGAGAAAAATTTGTTAAAAAAACACCCCTCAGTAATTTCTATGTAAATAGCATGGTAATATACGACCCACATAGTCGATAACTTATGAGGAAACATTGTGGTAATATGCATCAGAAAGAAGGGTACGGGACGATCAGTTTTGTGAACCAGGTGAACCGGTGTGAATCGTGCATAAACAATGATAGAACTGGGGTGCATAGTCTTAAAACACGGAAAAGTGAGGCCGCCGTTTTGGATTTTTCAGTTAAAGATTTTTTTTTTGTGCAGTCTCATCTCAAGAAGATTCAACTAGCATGTAAGTTTACTAGAATAAACGTAGGGAACTAGCCTAGCTGGTTCTTGTGGTTACATTTAGTATGGCAGGGTGTAGGTTCGATCCTCCTTGCCAAGGCCTATTTTTGCCTATTTTTTTAACTGTTGATTGTGCATGTGCAGCAACCCAGAAAACCGAGGATAGCCCGCAACCTCATGTGCAGAGAAAAAAAAAATCGGGAGCAGCCAGAAAAATCAGGAGAAAATCGGTTAGAATGAGGGGGTTCGTTCGGGACGTGGTGGGATCAAAGGAAAGGGGTGGTGTGGCACTTTTTACAATCTGTCACACGGTTGACAGTTATCACAGTCCTTCATATTATATAGATTTGTTATGGTAAATATTTATATTATTTTAGATAAACAAATCTAATATACAGAGTAAATAAAAACGAAGGGAGTAGTTGTACTGCATTTCCATCCCATCAGATGATCCCTCCAATCATACTGACGGGCATACAATTATAACTACTGATGGACACACAATTATAATTACTGAGGCCCCGTCGTCTCTTCAGTTGGTCAACCTCTTCCTGGGATAAACTACTCGCCGAACTTCAAATTAAATGTCAACGACCTACACTAGCTGCCTCGAGATCAAAGTTCAGGCC
This sequence comes from Secale cereale, assembly GCA_902687465.1. Taxonomy (NCBI): domain Eukaryota; kingdom Viridiplantae; phylum Streptophyta; class Magnoliopsida; order Poales; family Poaceae; genus Secale; species Secale cereale. The sequence goes on along the minus strand of LR738709.1, from coordinate 660,713,260 downwards.
CCCTTTTTGTCTACCTTGTGTACACCTGCCTATTTTTTTGAGAGGACGTTGACTCCCTTTCCTATAGAAAGATTAGTTTGGACGTTGACTAAGTTGCCTTGCGTGGAACACAAAGCATAGCAATGCAAAGCACGCAGACCTTTTCTTTCGGCTGCGCACAATTGGCAAGCAACAGGTTTGAGTTGACATCCTTCCAAGGCTTGATAGCTTTCCACTTCTGGAAATGATGATTAGTCTGCGTCCGCTTTTGGAGTAGTGTTGAGGAGAACGGGAAAAATCTTTTGTATGTATATGTGGCTCCAAATGAATTAGCTGGATGTTCTGTGCACGCAGGAAGGCAATGGTTGCTGGACGCTGCACCCAACGTAGTGTCACTGGAAGTAAAGGTTGGCTTGGCCGCTTCATCTAGCTCAGACTTATCGCCATTTCAGCACGGCAGAGGGCTCATGTAAATGGAGTACGTGCGACCGTGACCGTCGCTCCCGTATCCGCCGAAGATCGTTTCGCCTTCCGCAAGATCATACCGCGCGCACTGTTGGTCGCTGGTCAACCGCACCGATCCATGCAGCCTTGCCCGCACAAACACTGGCTTTGGACAAGATCAAAGGGACGCCACCTGCTTCACAGTTGGGGCCTTTTCCAACGAAAAGCAAGAATCGTCGCGTTTTGTGCTGACAGCAACAGGCGCCAGAAAGTAAGATTAACACTAACAAAATGGAATGTTGAATTGAATAGTGTTAAGTACTTGGCGGCCGACAGTCTAGATATATCCATTTCTACGACAAGTAATTCCGAACAAAGGGAATAATATACAAATCGATGAGTGATAATTTACTTGTGCATTTGTTAATTTTTGAGTTAATATCACCATAAGTACATGAACTTGCACGGCGATAACAGATCCATACAAAAACTTGAAAAAGCATGAAAATTGGTCACTTGAGTCTTGATGCGGTAACAGTTTGATACAAAATGCTGATCAACAGCCACATGGGACGCCATGTCATCAAGTGGCACACGCCTGTGTTATTTATTTGTTTACAAAGCCCCTGGTGTTATTATGTAGATGCATTATGATGTCCTGGGTTTGTGTTATAACCCCTCCGTAAACTAATATAAGAGCATTTAGATCACTATTTTAGTGATCTAAACGCTCTTATATTAGTTTATAGAGGGACTATTTGCTTGTTTGCTTATTGTTAGTGTAAGATGCCCTAGGCATGTACACCTACTGTTTGCAAGTTGGAAAAGAGAAGCTGGTTTTGTAGATTGGTCAGCTGCTCGCCCTGATTCTGAGCCATACGCTCACGATGTACTGCTTGCAATGGCACTAGCTCAATTAAGTACCAGGCAAGATTAAAGGAAAACCCTGCTTCGCATAAAGTTGAAAATTATTTATTATGAAACCTTTTTAACTGAATATTTGAACGTCCCAGAGCTTATGACCGAATTTTTGCAGTACACCCTTGCCGCATGCTAAGAGGTTGGACTACAGAAGTACAGATGCATGACACGCAAAGTAATTATGTCCCCAAAGAAAAGCTACATCCTGGATTCATTCACAAGTGTGAATCACACAAAACTGCATTTTGACTCCAGCCTCTACACTATTGTGGTCAGCTATACATAAGCATCAGAGCGAGCGGATTCTTTGAATTTATTTTTCCTAAATCCAACGACCACATCTAGCCGACCGAGCCAAAATCATTGCAATGGAGCTGTACTTCAGGTACAAATTGATCATTTCCAACCAAAAAATCCAATATACGCACAAGCATCATTGAGAACATGAACTGATCATATGCGGGTAAAAACCTAACAAAATTGAGGCACCAATCTATTGAGGGAAGCAGCCAGATTGAGTGCATACTATACTCTTGAGGGTAGGAGCCAGGGTCCGGGAGGATCGACTCCATGCCACCTCGATCGCCGCCGGAGGACTCCAATGCGCGGCCCGTCGATCGCCCATGAACAGGCAAACGCCAACAGACCAACAAACGAAGGTCGTTTCATGGCAAAACGGGGTCGTTTTACAAGTTTTCATCCCATCTCATTGCTAATAATTTCTCGGAAATATATGTCATTCAATCAGGGGGTTTTCTCAAAAAATGAATGAGCACAAGCGCGTGCCAGTTGATGACATGGCGTCTGATCTGGCAGTTGATCAACGTTTTGTATCAAACTGTTATCGCATCAAGACTTAAGTGACCATTTTCTTTGCTTTTTCAAGTTTTTGTATGGATCTGCTATCACCGTGCAAGTTCATGTACTTATGGTGATATTAACTCAGGGAATATACACAGTACTAGTTGACGAGGGAATTAAGTTAAAGCACTAGTGTGAAGGCTTTCCGACTAGTGTGCATTTCTTGGCGGTTCGGCAGTGGAAACAGTGGAGTATTTCAAGGAAGAGGCAAGAGACCTTTGGCTCTTTTTTGGGAGGCAAGAAAATTAGTGCTAATATGTTTATGCAATCATTGGTTGACGACAGACTTAAGTTAAGTTAAAGTAGCACTACAGTGAATGCTGACTTGTGTGGCTGTGTGACTTGGGGTGCACATTTCATGCAGACGTTGAGTTCATGCGCACCAGCCGTCGGAAGAACGCTACTAGTGTTCCTTTTCGCGTCATCTGTCAGCCAGATCGGGCGCAACAGCGCGGCCACCGAACAGCCTGAGGTGAAATCATTATTTCGATTTTCAACGGCAGCATCAATTGCCTCTGTGGTGTGGGCTTCTTTCTTCTAAGGGTGGACAAAAATGGACGGCCAAGGCATGCATGTACTACCTATGTAAACTAATATAAGAGTATTTAGATCACTACTTATATTAGTTTACGGAGGGAGTAGATCGGTAGATGTAGGGTTACTTGGCTGGGAGGTGAACTGGAGTGGAAAGTGGCGGCACTCACCATGGCAGAGGGACCCGGCGTTGGCAATGGCGACTGGCGAGGAGGAGCATCAGACTTGCGCGACGATCGATCTGCGTAGGAGCGTGCTCTTTCGGCTTCTGCCGCCCCGCGCCGCAAAACGGCGAAAGCACGCCACGCCACGGCCGGCTTTCGGTCGCCGCATTGGCATGGGCACTCACGAATCCCTCCCTATCCTCCACCCCGTCCCTGCCGTCGCGCGGCGCCACTTGTCCCCGGCTCGACATGGCCGGAGAACCGCGGCGACATGGCGGGTGCGACCGCAGCCATGCGTGGATGTGCATGTATGTAGCCGCTGAGCGTGAGCGGTGCAGCGGCCGGTGTCCAGGCCATCGCGTGTGCGGCAGCTGTCGGCGTCGAGCGCGTGCCTGCGTATGCACGGGGGATCGAATATTCATCCAGGCCATCCAAATCCTATTCCAATTCCCACCGAGTGATGCTACACGGACGACAGAAAATGCAGGATCCTTGGACGACGTTTTACATGAGCTGTTGATTTCATTTTTGTTTTCAATATGTACGGTCCATGTTAGTGTTGCGCAAGCATCGTGCAGGCACTTTCGATTCCTATATGCGAGGAGTGGAACGCCGCATGTGATGCCGACGGCGAGGAGACGCGCGGGAGATATTTGCTCCGAATTTATCCCTCCGGTACGGCAAGGAGACACCTCACAGCTTTCTTTTCTTTCCCGGTGAATCGTCACCAGCTATGAAATTCGAGGGATCGCGTGGTGTAACCAGCTGTGAATTCTTCCTCCTGTCATACCATTGGTTCTATCGATATGTTGGGGGCAGGCGCACACGAAACAGTACAGTGCGGTGCAGTGCAGGGGTGGACTTGGCATGCCACAGTTTCAGTGGCACACGACCAACCGTGGCGACCGAATCCGCTCCCTTCAGCTGCACCCGCTGACTTCGACTACCGATTCGTTTACACACACCTCGTCTCGCTACGAGCGACCAGGACTTTGACATGTACCTTCCAGGAATCCACGGCTGAGCTGAAAACATTAGCTCCATTAGATAGAGTCCGAGAAGAAGACGAGAGATTAGTCACGGTTTATTGATATTGCTTTCCTTTCGGGGCACGAGGCTGAGAAGAAGAGGCGGAGCGCGAAGCTTGGTCAGGTCAAGCCCGGACCGTCCGCGCATTCCCACTCACAATCAAGCGCGTGCCGAGAACCTAAACAGCTTGCTTCCCACGCCTATTCGCTTCCGGATTTACTAATCCTGCCCCCGCACATGCCAAACACTTTCACCATGTTCTAAACCTTTCTTCTCCCCAACCCAAGTACTAGGCCTTCCTTTCATCCCCTCCCTCCACCTATATATGCAGCACGCCCGCCAAAAAAAGAACCCATCAACAATTCAGCTGCTCGACAACAGCAACCACCACAATCGCGATTCCCAGCAAAGATTGAAGAAGAGAAGACGCCGATGGCCGTGAGCAAGCAATGGACGCGGGTGCGCACGCTCGGCCGCGGCGCGTCGGGGGCCGAGGTCTTCCTGGCCGCGGACGACGTGTCAGGCGAGCTCTTCGCGGTCAAGTCCGCCGCGGCGGCGTGCGCCTCGGCTCTTAAGAGGGAGGAGGGCCTCATGTCCTGCCTGTGCTCCCCGCGCGTCGTCTCCTGTATCGGCGGCCGCGGCGCCCGCGACGGCTCCTACCAGCTCTTCCTCGAGTTCGCCCCGGGAGGCTCACTGGCGGACCGGGTGGCCGGCAACGGGGGGCTCGACGAGCGCGCCGTCCGCGGTTACTCCGCCGACGTGGCGGCCGGGCTCGCGTACCTTCACGGCGCCGGGATGGTGCACGGGGACGTCAAGGCCAGGAACGTCGTGATCGGCGCCGACGGCCGCGCCAAGCTCGCCGATTTCGGCTGCGCGAGGAAAGCGGCCGCTGGTATGCCTATCATTGGCGGCACGCCCGCGTTCATGGCGCCGGAGGTGGCGCGCGGCGAGGAGCAGGGCCCCGCTGCCGATGTCTGGGCGCTCGGGTGCACGGTCGTCGAGATGGCCACCGGCCGCGCCCCGTGGACCGGCATGGACGGCAACGCGCTCGCCGCGCTCCATCGGATCGGGTACACAGAGGCCGTTCCCGAGGTGCCCCACTGGCTGTCCTCGGACGCGAAGGACTTCTTGGCCAGGTGTCTTGTCAGGCAGGCCAGCGACCGGTGCACCGCGGCGCAGCTCCTGGAGCACCCATTCTTGGCCTCCGCCGTGGTCGACGCGAAGCCGCAAGCCATGGAGAGCAAGTGGGTGTCGCCCAAGAGCACGCTGGACGCGGCATTCTGGGAGTCGGGGTCAGACACCGAGGAGGCGGAGCACGACAGCACGGCCGCGAGGAGGATCAGAGCATTGGCCTGCCCTGCGTCGGCGCTCCCGGACTGGATCGACGTCCTGTCCGCACCAACCGAATTACCCGACGCACTTGCCGTGCCAGCTAAGGAGACGACCGGCATCATCGTGAACGACGACGCGATCACAAGTGAAGTAGAATCAGTAGATGCAGAGTCCGGCTTTCTCGACATTGCCGTTGGCATAGAGCATAGCAGCAGCTTCCTCGACCCAGGAGCAGCATATGAGGCCCATCCAGTCGGGAGCAGCGGTAGCAGTGATCAGTTTTTGAAGGATTTAGTTTGTCGCCGATTAGTGTCATGTAAACTGTCACCAGTGCAAACAATATTGTTTTGCAACATAATCATCAATGCAATCGATTCCGTTCTTACACGAACTTTTTGCCGCTCCTCTGTTTTCACCGCTCATACATGTGCTCCGCGTTGCAAGTGATTGATCGTCAAATTCGGCGGAAAATCATAGCTTGCGCGCCACGCCGGCGCACGGTGAATCTTCCACCGCGGAAAGGCCCGGGTCGACGCGGAAAGCGCAGCGTCACTGCAGGCCTACTGCTCGAATGGATCGTCGACACAAAGTACTGCCGCACGGTCAAAAACCTCTTGTTTTTAGTAGGCTATATATACGTGGGTCCAGCATATGGAGTCGACGGCCGACGAGCGAAAGCGAGTCCCGTCCCGTCCAGAGATTACTTCGCCGGGTCTTCGATCGTCGCCGTCCTCCACCGGTGTCCCCTCGCCGCGCACCGGTGCTCGTCGACTCCCAGTGCTGGCGTGTCGGCTGTGCGCCGGCGCAGTATTTTTTTCGTTTGAGTGGGTGTGCCAGCCAGTCGACACGTACCCCCACACCATGCTCCGCAATGCATGTTTCTAGACTGATGAGAACTGGCAGGCCCGTGCTTATCTGTTCCTCTGTTTGAGTTAGTCCACACGGCACACGGCACGCGGAGCACAAGGACAAACACGATGTGAAAAGAGCGGCCGATTCACGCCGGTGGCGTCGGTGCGTGAGGGCCGGCGATCACCGGGTTGTCCCTACACCAGGCCGTACGCGCCACCAGAACCTGCTCTCACATGGGCAGATGGAGCGCATATTCTGTTTTCTCTGGATTTAGTCCAAGATATTTATCAGCACTTTTAATAATCTGGGTATTATTCTCTATGTTGAAGCATATATCAACTTGCGACTGGTGCAAGAATCAACGATCATACAAAGTCATGGAACAGAAGTACACGCTTATAAATCAACTCGCTCCTTTTTTTTCATGATAATACGTGTCTCGATAATAAAATAAAGATTCAGTTACAAGCCACGTAAACATCAAAATTACAGGGCTGAAAAGATAGGATAATCCTATGCAAAAAAACTAGCGCCCGTCCCTCTCCACTAAGGAAAAGGAGACATATCACCTTTCACCCGAGCTCGACACGGCTCCATCGCTGATCAGCAGCTTTACGGACCTCCAAGATAGTTTGCTTGAAGCAAAATCATTGTCGTTGGAAGAATTAGACCAGGGCAACATGTCCCAGGACACGCCATCGAACTCCAGAACTGACACCCCCGCATGACTACGGCGTCGGAGGAGGAAACCAGAACTGTCAGTCTTCAACCACAAACCCAGCACAAGATGCACCATCTTCCAGCTGTCACTTGCGTAGACAACCGCCTGCGCGTACTTCTGGACAACAAAACCTCCCTGCTCCATCATGACGTCAGAGACAACGCCGCAGCAACAGGGACAGAGCAGAAGGAGAGACACATCTGATGGAGTCACCGCCGCCGCCTCGACGACACCATACATGAACCCTAACGCCGCCGATCAGAAGGATCGACAAACACACGATGCCATCAACTCCGAGGCGTCGCCATAAAGAGCACCGCCAATATGGAAGTGGAGTTGAGCCAGATTTATTCGCCCGGGCGTCGCTCCCACCACCCCAACGACGCACCACGATGTAGAAATCCAAACTCTAACTACAGAGCGAAGGAACGGGGTCCCCCCTCCCTCATGTTGTCGGAGCAGCAGCCGGAGGGAGAGTGGGCCAACATCCTGGCCGGTGACGATCGGTGGAAGAAGATCGGCCTCCCTGGTCGACGGGTTGTGGCGGCGGCTAGGGCAGGGGAAAAACGCATCGCGTCTGGATGATAGCTGCTCACGATACCAACTTGCTCCTAGCTTAGTGCTAATACCTTTTGGTACATGGTAGAGTTGTAAGCTTCATTCTTGCGCGATTAACAAAGGGAATGCTTAGAACTCATCTAGATAAGATATAATTTGGTCTCAATCACCTGAAAAACAAAAACAGATAGAAAATAGTAGTACAACCCACGTCAGCTCACACGCATCTTATAGTATTAGCAAATGGCTATAAAGGTGAATGGGACATATCTAAAACTCAGCTAGATGAGTTATGGCAAAATTGATTAACAAAGATTTGAATGGAACTTGATAATGCCATGGTCACCCCACTAGTCGATTGACCTCCAACGTCATTTTTGTCCCTCGGTGAAGTGTAAAAGCTTACTCTTATATTATTATTCTCAAACCGTGTGTTGCTCAAATAATTAATACTTTTTTTCTACGGGAAAGGGAGATTCATTTATCGGTTTTGCTAGAAATCATCTAGCTGAGTTCTTGTTATGTTTCATTCAACGTTATAGCCATTGGATATGATGCTATAAGATGCGTGTGTGCTGACGTGGGTTGGTACTCCTTTGTATCTCTGTATGTTTTTCATGTGAATGAGACATAATTATGTCTCATCTGGATGAGTTCTAGGCACTCATTTATCAAGTAATATGATTACAATCAGCAGAAACAATGCTCGTAATGTCGTTAGGAGGTTTGCGCAACCAGCACGCAGTCCATTATTGCGTTCGTCTCATTTGAGCAAGAGTATGACTAGCTATGTTTACATTACGCCTAATGTTGACTATATGAGTCCTCCTTTCTTGAGCCAGCAGCGATCTGATCTCCATTACTCTACTTCGATTATTATGGATAGATATAAAAGTAAAAGCTCGCGCATGTATTACGCTACTTCTGATAATCGGCAACGTGTAGTTTGTCAAAAAAAAATTTGAAGAAAGCCAGCGCATTGTGGTGTGCTTGCAGGAAACTAAGATGCAACATTTTGATGCAAGATCTATCAAGGGTTTCTGCCCCAAGAGATTTGTCAACTTTGCTTCCAGCCCATCGTTGGCATCCTTGTGATTTGGAAATCATTTCTCGAGCACGGGGTTCTCATTGATGTTCAGCCTTTTGGACTAGTTGTTAAGTTCACCTCTAAACACAACAATGAAACAACGGGCCCTGTCAAAGGGGAGGCCAGAGAAAACTTTGTAGCTTGGCTGTTCAGTTTGGACATTCGAGTGGATGAAAACTACTCGGCTTCTGTTGGGTGATGTTTGGTGTGATCGTTGGATGTGCAACCAGCCAACGATGCATCTCTACCCACAGGCCACATCTAGTCGCGTCTGACCGTGGCAGCTCTAGCTGCGTACGTACTCATGCACGCCGCGCGAGCGCAAGTGGAGCGGCCGCGGACGGCGTCGATCGAGGAGTCGCTCGCTGGGCCACACGGGCGCCACCGCACTTTGCACTTCGTCGTACGTGCTCATCTGTCCGCCAAGCGAAGCCATGCCAACCCGAGCCGTGCCGCTGGGCCGTGTGTCGTCGATTCGCTTCAGTGCGCCGCGTCGCTGCCAATCTTTTCTTAACGCTCGCCGCCTTTTACGCAGCGGCCGAGCGAAGAGCCACGGAATCTTGATGGCCCGGTGCCGTACACTTCTCTCTGTCGTCGCGGGGACTCGGGCGGGCGCGTCGCTGCTGATCGCGAACCGATTCGGCGTCACCGGTGATCATCGGCCAACTGTAATGCCCTGTTTATTCCCTTGTACGCACAAATCGCGTGGTCTGACAAGAAAACTCAGCACATGTGGGCAGCGCGACGGGCAGCCATGTGTCCCTCCCGGCGTCGCAGCGCGCGGGCGCTTTTTGTTGGTTGGGCACGGCGCCGCTGGCTAAAAGCATCTCTAGTAAAACACTCAAATCCTTAAATGTAAAACTAATTTTAAGGGTTGAGAATTGCTCAATTTTGACACTTTTAAGGGTTGAAAAACAGGGGCAAAGAGTAGAACCCTCAAACCCAACCCTTATAACGGAATAACTACTCTTTGCCCCAACCCCAACCCTTAAAACTGTCATTTGGCATTGCATAATTTTCACTAGAAAAACATAATAAACCTCCAAACAAACACGGAAATAAAGATCATTGATGCATGGTTTAATAGTTTTTACATCACACAATCATCATCTTCCCCATCTACTCGGCACCATCACCAAAAAATTACACTTGGCGCCATTTCCTAGACCACTTCCACGTCCATCAAGCACCTCCATCGGTGGTGGAGTCTTCCACACCGCCATCGCCACCACAACTCATCGGAGTGTCACCTCGAAGAGTAGAGGACGCACCACGGAATATCCTCTTCCTCTCCGCGATGTCCTCCTTGTAGTCCTTCCACCATTGCAATTGTTCTTGATCCATGTCCTTCTTGGACATCATCATGTGCTCCTTCTCTTCCACCATGAGTTCTTTCCATACCTTTGCCTCTTTCACCTTGATCATCCTCTCCTCCAAGTCGGCCTTGCGCTTTGCTTCTTCACGCTTTGCTTCCACTTGTGCAAGCTTGACATCTTTCTTCTTCTCGGTGATAAGAAGCTTCGTCTCCAATGTCTTCTTTGTCAATTCCTCTCTTGCCTTCATCATTTGCTCCATCTTCTCCCTTAGGCTTGACACCTCTCCTTCCATCTTCACCCTTACCTTGCCCTTCTTGGTTCCCTCGGGCTTGCCCAAGTTCCTCTCCCCCTCCTCATCTTCACTATCATCCATCCTAAGCATTGCCGACTTATTGGGTGCGGTCTCTTGATCCCTCAACTTCCACTTGTCAAAGGTTTGAAGAATTGCCCAAGCATGTTTAAATAGGAATGGCTTGCCCTTGGAAGCGGCCATTTCTTTGTACCTCATGCCGGCAATTGTCTCCTATCAACCACACATAATCACATAAGAACAATAGCCACACATAATCACATAAGAACAATAGCCACACATAATCACATAATCAAAATAGTGAAGATATGTACTCACATAGTCACTCTCCACGGTTCCACTAGGTGGTGCTTCCCTCACTTGGTCCATGGCCGCACTCCAACGAGCACAAGCGGGCTTCATCAACTCCCACCGGCCTTGAAGCGACCGGTAAGTGCGAGAGATGAACCCACTATTCTTCGGCTTGATCCTACAATAGGTGTCCTCGATCCTTTGCCAATAACGTTTACCGGTTTGGTCGGTGCCGGTGGTTGCATCCATCCCCACAGCTGCCCAAGCACGAACCAAGAGGATATCTTCCGCCTCGGTGTAGTTGGTCGACCGCGCGTGTGGGCGGGAAGCGGCGGTGAATGCCTCCTCCCCTATCTCGGCCACCTCCTCCTCGTCATCCCCTTCATCCTCCTCATCTTCCTCCAAGTCATCACCAACCCTAAAGGGTTCTAGAGGCGGAGCCCCGAGGTCCACCTCCGCGTCTTGGAGGAGGTTCATGAACGAGGATGGGGTTGCCATTTCCTCGAACACCTCGTGCGCGACGGGAGGAGGTTCCGCGGGCGTGGCAGCGGGCTTCTTCCGCGTCACGATCTTCTTCCGCGGCTTGGCCACGGCGGAGGACTCGCCGGCGGCCTTGGAGGCAGCCCCTCGCGGCCCACGGGAGGCCGCCTTCGGCCGGCTCTTCTTGAGGGCCGGAGCGGCGTCGGGGGCGGTGGCAGGGGCGGGAGCGGCGGCCGGCGCTGGCGCGGACGGAGGCGGTGGCAGGCCTGCCCGCCGCCGCTTCGCCCCGACGGTGGCCGTGGCGGGGACGGGGCCGGCAGGGGCGGCCGTGGCCGGGGCGGGGACGGCCGGGGCCGGCGCATCGGCGGCCAGGGCGGGGACGGGGCCGGCCTGGGCGGGGACGGGGCCGGCAGGGGCGGGCGCGGGGGCGGCCGGGGCGGGCGCGGCGGCCGGCGGAGGCGCGGCGGCGGCGGGGACGTCCATGGCGCGGGCGGCAGCGACGGTTGAGCGGGATCCCGATCCCGCGCTTTGGCTGAAGTTGAGTGCGGGTTGAGAGGACTCCTCCCAACCCTCACTTCTACAGGCTCAAAACGAGTTTGAGGGTTGGACCTCTAAAAATTTTTACAGGTTAAAGGGTTTAAGGGTTCTAGTCTATGTGGTTTTCGGACGAAACCTGTAAAAAAACGGTTATTTTTAAGGGTTTGGGGGTTTGAGGGCTCTAATAGACTTGCTCTAACGACCTCCGGCGGAGCCATTTTGCACGGCACACATGGCGCCACCCGATCGGCTCGCCGCCTCTCGTCATGATTGGACTGGACAGCCGCTGCCTTTCCGGAGTAGTTGCACTGGCAGCTATAGAATCGTGGTCTCCTTTCTTATGTTGACGCCATGGTGCTCATCATGCTGACCTGGGCTCGATCTCTCCGAGGAACGTGACGCCCTCTTCCATGGATCATGGGTCATCATTCGTTGCTATCATCATTCTCGAAAAAGAATCGTTGGTAGTATCATGGGTCTAATGATTGGTGGTACGAGTAGACATTTTTAGATATGATCTGATTGTAGACGATACCACTGACGGTGAAAATTTGTCTTCTGAAGACCGTGCCACTGTTCAAAATGACAACTGCAACAGTCATCCCTTCTCCTAAGCTTGACAGGCAAGCAACCATGTCCAGCTTTGCCACGGGTTAGTTGCCTACTTAGTAGAATTACCTTTTTGGGGGGCAAACATTCCAGAATCATCTTAATACGTGTTAGAATGAATATTTTCAAAAAATAATCGAAAATACGTGTTGGAATGTCATTTGCTCGTCGTACCGACGTTTGCCACATATTTTCAATAAACTTCTCTGTTCACTGCACGCAATCTCGGCGTCAACTGTCTGCCAACCACACCCAATTTGAGTAATGTGACCGATCAATTGACCTATCGCTTTGTGGCCCCTACAGAAACAACGAGACACCAAGTGCTCGTTAATTAGTTAGTTAGATGAGTAGACATCACATGTCTTGCGTCAAACCAACCATGCATTGATGCATGCATGTCTAAGCCGGAGCCCGGAGTACAGGCGTAGCATTATTTTAGTTAGGTCATCAGTGAGCTTACCTATGATCATCACCGGTCACGCCACTCCGAACTGATCAATTCTATCCCGGCCATGCATCAAGAACATTCTCCGACGTTCGCTCAGGTTTGTTCGTGGCAGGAGCACGTCGACGTGTCAGTCAGTAGCACTCCCTGCGGCGGTGTATGCGCGATTTTTCCCCAAATTCGTTAGAAAATTAGTGTGGGGTCAGTGGCAAATCTATAAATAAAATGGAGGATGTGCACATTTTAAAAAAAATTGAAGTCTATTTCAATTAGCTTGCATGAACCTTAAAATAAGCTAATTTTTACATGATGAAAAATTGTTTTCCAAGAACCCTAGGTACGCCACTGGCTCGACCATCAAAGTGGGAACTCTACTACTCCCTCCGTTCGGCAGTGTAGTGCATGTTATGTTTTTCAAAAGGCAAACTTGTTGATGTTTGATCAATTTCTATTACGAATTATCAACTTTGAAAATAGTGGACGTATACTTCCTACGGTCCTTTTTAGTCTGCATATTAGTTTTGTCTAAAATCAAAGTACGTCTAATTTGACCAAACTTCTAGAAAATATATCAATATTCACAATGCCAAATATATATTTTTGAGGTTCATTACAAAATGTAGTTTCATGGAATATATACTTGGTATTGTATATGTTGATATTTTCCCTATATATATTGATCAAACTTTGTACAACTGACCTCGGCATGAATCTAATACTCGGAGTAAAAAAGATCGGAGGGAGTAAAATATAAAAGCACACTTTTATCATGATTTCCAGTTACTTATTTTGTATCATTTTTTTAGAAAAGGAGGATGTACCCCCGGCACTAGTAGAAAACAGGGCATTGGTCCAGCCCATTAGCCCCGGTTCAATCTAGAACCGGGACCAATGGGGGTACTGGACCCGGTTCGTTAGCCCGGGGGGGCCGGCCGGGCCACGTGGGCCATTGGTCCCGGTTCGTCTGGACCTATTGGTCCCGGTTGGAGCTAAAAACCGGGACCAATGGCTCTTGCTCCTGGCCCACCACTATTGGTCCCGGTTTGTTTTATGAACCGGGACTAAAGGCACCCCTTTAGCCCCGGTTTGTAGCACCAACCGGGACCAGTGAGTTGCCTATATAAACCCCCTCACTCAAGAGCAGAGCTCACTGCTCTGTTTTTTTTCTGGCCGAGGGGGAGAGGGGTTAGTGGTGCTCTAGCTCACCTCCTATGCACACAACGTGTTCGGTGGAATGCCCGAGCCACACTAGTTAAGCTTTTCTCCTCTCGAAGCTCTATTTTCTCCGAGATTTGTCTAGGTTTAGCGGTCCATCACGTCCCGTCCCCGTCTTCGCCGCCGTCGATCGCCCCCGCCGATCTCGTCACCGGCACCACCGTGGTGAGCCTCTTGTTATGTCCATGCTTTTCTTACTTTTATTATTGCTTTAGATAGATATTTGTCTAATTTTCTTACGTTTATTATTGCTTGTTATTATATAGTGCGATGGTTTTGATATCCGCCCACGTGGGCCCTCGTCCGGTCTACGATTCGGATGTGGTATATTATCTTTAATTTATAACTATTTGTTTTAGTGCTTATGATAGTTATGCCGACCAACCTGACATGCATAGATGTTTTATTATGTCTAGGAGGTAGTTGAACCGGAAATTCCAACCGACCCTCTTGTGGAGAGGTTAAATTTAGTTGAAGAGGAAAACATTTCGTTAAAGAGAAAATTGGAAAAAATGGAGGAGGAGAAGATGGAATTGGAGTTGCATGTTGCGGAAGTTATCGATGATCACAAACAGGAGGAATTTGACCTAAAGGCGTTGCTGTTCGTGACCATCAACGATTGGCCCGCTCTCAGTAACCTTTCAGGACAGACAAACAAAGGATACCACGCATGCACGCACTGTTTAGATGACACTGAAAGTATATACCTGGACAAGTGCAGGAAGAATGTGTACCTGGGCCATCGTCGATTTCTTCCGACCAACCATCAATGTCGAAAGAAAGGCAAGCATTTCAAAGGCGAGGCAGATCACCGGAAGAAGCCCGCCATGCGTACCGATGATCACGTACTTGCTATGGTCAATGATTTACATGTAATCTTCGGAAAGGGCCCCGGCGCACTAGCTGTTCCGAATGACGATGAGGGACACGCACCCATGTGGAAGAAGAAATCTATATTTTGGGACCTACCCTACTGGAAAGACCTAGAGGTCCGCTCTTCAATCGACGTGATGCACGTGACGAAGAACCTTTGCGTGAACCTGCTAGGCTTCTTGGGCGTGTATGGAAAGACAAAAGATACAGCTGAGGCACGGGAGGACCTGCAACGTTTGCACGAAAAAGACGGCATCCCTCCGAAGCAGTATGAAGGTCCTGCCAGCTATGCTCTTACGAAAGAAGAGAAAGAAATCTTCTTTGAATGCCTTTTCAGTATGAAGGTCCCGACTGGCTTCTCGTCGAATATAAAGGGAATAATAAATATGGCAGAGAAAAAGTTCCAGAACCTAAAGTCTCATGACTGCCATGCGATTATGACGCAACTGCTTCCGGTTGCATTGAGGGGGCTTCTACCGGAAAACGTCCGATTAGCCATTGTGAAACTATGTGCATTCCTCAATGCAATCTCTCAGAAGGTGATCGATCCAGAAATCGTACCAAGGCTAAGGAGTGATGTGGCGCAATGTCTTGTCAGTTTCGAGCTTGTGTTCCCACCATCCTTCTTCAATATCATGACACACGTCCTAGTTCATCTAGTCGACGAGATTGTCATTCTGGGGCCCGTATTTCTACACAATATGTTCCCCTTTGAGAGGTTCATGGGAGTCCTCAAGAAATATGTCCGTAACCGCGCAAGGCCAGAAGGAAGCATCTCCATGGGCCATCAAACAGAGGATGTCATCGGGTTTTGTGTTGACTTCATTCCTGGCCTTAATAAGATAGGTCTCCCTAAATCGCGGTACGAGGGGAGACTGACTGGAAAAGGCACGCTTGGAAGGGACTCAATAATATGCAGGGACGGTTATTCTTGGTCTCAAGCACACTACACAGTTCTACAGAACTCTACATTGGTGACCCCGTATGTCGATGAACACAAGAACAGTTTGCGCTCCAAACACCCGGAGCAGTGCGACGACTGGATTACACGTGAACACATCAGGACTTTCAGCAGTTGGTTGGAAACACGTCTCAGAGGTGACAACACTGTTTGTGATGAGTTGTACTTGTTGTCCAGGGGACCATCTTCGACTGTATTGATTTACAAAGGATACGAGATAAATGGGAATACATTTTACACGATTGTCCAAGATCAAAAGAGCACCAACCAAAACAGCGGTGTCCGCTTTGATGCAACAACCGAGAGGGGAAAGGACACATATTATGGTTACATAGTGGACATATGGGAACTTGACTACGGACATGATTTTAAGATCCCTTTGTTTAAGTGTAAATGGGTCAATCTGTCAGGAGGCGGGGTACAGGTAGACCCACAGTACGGAATGACAACAGTGGATCTGAAAAATCTTGGATACACTGACGAACCGTTCGTCCTAGCCAATGATGTGGCACAGGTTATCTATGTGAAGGACATGTCTACCAGACCGAGAAAAAGAAAAGATAAGGAAGCGAATACATCATACGATGAGCCAAAGCGCCACATAGTTCTTTCAAGGAAAAAGGGACATCCTGGGAGTGGAGGGCAAGACAGACATGTCTGAAGATTATGAAAAGTTTCATGAAATTCCTCCCTTCAAAGTCAAGGCTGACCCAAGCATCCTGATAAACGATGAAGATTATCCATGGTTACGGCGCAATAAGCAAATGACACAAGCGAATAAAAAGTGAAGAGTTATTTCCGCAACTATTATGATGATACCATGCCAACTTTATAACAAACGAGTATGATACCATTGTCCGTTTGTACTATTCAAATTTCAATACTACTTGCACTAACAAAACAAAACAAAACAAAACAAACTTGAAAAATAAATAGCAACAATAAGTATTTTGTTGTAAGTATAAACAAAATAAAATAAATAAAGCAACAAAGAAAATAAATAAAGCAACTCTAAATACAGCAAAAAACAACTTAGAAATAAACAAAGAAAATAAAATAAATAAAGCAACTCTAAATACAGCAAAAAACAACTTAGAAATAAATAGCAACAATAAGTATTTTGTTGTAAGTATAAACAAAATAAAATAAATAAAGCAACAAAGAAAATAAATAAAGGAAGTAAAATAAATAAAGCAACTCTAAATACAGCAAAAAACAACTTAGAAATAAACAAAGAAAATAAAATAAATAAAGCAACTCTAAATACAGCAAAAAACAACTTAGAAATAAATAAAGCAAAAAAGGAAAAAAAATGGGCGCTGCCCAGTGAGCCTGCAAGGCCTATAGCACAGGATCCACCTGTAATATAAGGCCCAGCAAGCTCACAGGGCAGCGCGCAGAGTTAGGCCCAGAAGCCTGCATTTGAGAGGAGCTCGAGAGGGTGGGAGCAGCAGCCCTTATAAACCACTCTCGAGCTCCCTCAGCTAGCGAGGTGGGACTAAACATCCCACCGCACCCGCGCCAGCACAGGGCCTTTGGTCCCGGTTGGTGGCACCAACCGGGACTAAAGGGAGGCATTAGTCCCGGTTGGTGGCTGAAACCGGGACTAATGACCCCCTTTAGTCCCGGTTGCTGCCACCAACCGGGACTAAAGGCCCCTCCTTCCCGCCCTTTGGGCTGCTGAAAAGGGACATTTAGTCCCGGTTGGTGGCAGCAACCGGGACTAAAGGGTGGCATTAGTCCCGGTTTCAGCCACCAACCGGGACTAATGCCCCTCCTATATAACCAACACTTGCGAAAATTTGGGCAGTTTTCTTCTTCCCCGCCCCGACGCCTCCCTCGATCTGCTCCTTCCCCGTCGCCGTCGCCGTCGCCCCCGTCGCCCCCGTCGCCCCGTCGCCGTCTCCGTCGCCCCCGACGCCGCCTCGTCGCCCCGCCCCGCCCCGCCCCGCGCCGTCGCCGCGCCTCGCGCCGTCGCCGCGCCCCGGCCGGCCCGTCGCCCCGCGCCGCCGCGCGCCCCGCCCCGACGCCGCCTCGTCGCCGCCCAGCCCCGCCGCCGTCGCGCCGCCCAGCCCTGCCGATGTGAGGGCCGGCTCCCTTTTTTTTATGTTTAATATTGCTGTATATATATATATATATATAGTTGCTGTGTATATATATGTATATATGTGTATATTTTTTTTATGTTTATATAAATTGCAGTATATATAGTTGCTGTATATATAGTTGCTGTATTTATATGTATGTGTATATCTTTTTTTTTCTTAGGAATTTGCTAAATATATATGTTAAATATATATTTATGTGTATATAAATATATTTTTTCTTAGGAAGTTGCTGTATATATGTGATGTGTGTATATGTGATGTATATATATGTGTATGTGGCTATATAGTTTTTTGTTTATATATGCTAAATATATATAGAAAGTTTTATATATGCAAAAGTTACAAATTTAGAAAAAGAAGGATAGGAAAGAAGAAAATAAGAAAGAGGAAAGAAAGAAGAAGAGGAGAGGAAGAAGAGGAGAAATAAATAAGAAGAAGAAAAAAAAGAAAAAAAGAGGAGAAGAAGAAAGGAATAGAGGATAGTTACTTTCGCCTAATGATGAAGTATTGGTTTTGTTGAATCCTTTGACACTCGACAAAATGTGACATGAGGGGGTCTAGGGTTGTGGATCGCCGAGAAGTCGGGGGTCGAGGGGTCGAGAGAGGTTGCCTAGCTAGTGTCAAAGTATTGAATAATTCCATGACTTCATCATTTGCCAGAAGTAACCGGGGCATTTTGGTACGAAGTTATGCAAAGATATTCTGGAACGGAGTTCCTGATAGAATAATCCGTCTTTTGTTACGAATTATCCTATCGGGGACTCCGTTCCAAAATAACTTTGGAGAGCTTCGTACCATCATGCTACTGTTACTTTCGCCTAATGATGAAGTATTGGTTTTGTTGAATCCTTTGACACTCGACAAAATGTGACATGAGGGGGTCTAGGGTTGTGGATCGCCGAGAAGTCGGGGGTCGAGGGGTCGAGAGAGGTTGCCTAGCTAGTGTCAAAGTATTGAAGAATTCCATGACTTCATCATTTGCCAAAAGTAACCGGGGCATTTTGGTACAAAGTTATGCAAAGTTGTTCTGGAACGAAGTCCCTGATAGGATAATCCGTCTTTTGTTACGAATTATCTTATCCGGGGACTCCGTTCCGAAACAACTTTGGAGAGCTTCGTACCATCATGCTACTGTTACTTTCGCCTAATGATGAAGTATTGGTTTGTTGAATCCTTTGACACTAGACAAAATGTGACATGAGGGGGTCTAGGGTTGTGGATCGCCGAGAAGTCGGGGGGGTCGAGAGGTTGCCTAGCTAGTGTCAAAGTATTGAAGAATTCCATGACTTCATCATTTGCCAGAAGTAACCGGGGCATGTTGGTACGAAGTTATGCAAAGATGTTCTGGAACGGAGTTCCTGATAGGATAATCCGTCTTTTGTTACGGATTATCTTATCTAGGACTTCGTTCCAAAACAACTTTGGAGAGCTTCGTACCATCATGCTACTGTTACTTTCGCCTAATGATGAAGTATTGGTTTTGTTGAATCATTTGACACTAGACAAAAGGTGACATGAGGGGGACTAGGGTTGTGGATCGCCGAGAAGTCGGGGGTCGAGGGGTCGAGAGAGGTTGCCTAGCTAGTGTCAAAGTATTGAAGAATTCCATGACTTCATCATTTGCCAGAAGTAACCGGGGCATGTTTGTACGAAGTTATGCAAAGTTATTTTGGAACGGAGTTCCTGATAGGATAATCCGTCTTTTGTTACGAATTATCTTATCTGGGACTCCGTTCCAAAACAACTTTGGAGAGCTTCGTACCATCATGCTACTGTTACTTTCGCCTAATGATGAAGTATTGGTTTTGTTGAATCCTTTGACACTAGCTAGACAAAATGTGACATGAGGGGGTCTAGGGTTTGTGGATCGCCGAGCAGTCGAGGGTTGAAGCTAGTTCTACGTTTGCCATTAATATATCCATCTGTCATGTTTGAATAATAATTGGCATGTTGTAAATATTTGTAGAAACAATGGACGACAACACCCGAGACCTAGCACAAGAAGCGATGTTGATGGACATAATCGCAGACGGACAAAATGCCGTCAGGTCGTATCTCAACGACACCGATGAGCAGGTCGAACAAGAGCTGCGGCTGGAAGATCTAGGCTATGATATTGATGAATTCGGTGACCCAATGCACATGGAAGAAGTAGACCGTGAGGACGGCTCCGGTGACCCAATGCCGGTGCAAGAAGGAGGCCGTGATGCTGGCTCCGGTGACCGAACCGAGTCCGGCCAGGAGGTATATATGTTAGTTAAGCATGTGCTGACTAGTTAATTGATTCATTCATTAACTCTCGTCTTTGTTCCTTTTCTAGCCCTCCGGATCGAGCAAATCTTCGGTAAAGAGACGAGGAGCGAAGAAAAAGTTGAGCCGGATGAAAAGTTTGAGATCTCAGAAATCTCGCGCTCCGGCGAGCCGATTGCACCCATCCGCACAAAGAACGTATTTGTTAATCAGTGCGGGGTTCTGGTTAGGGACAAGATCCCGATCAGCATCCATCAATGGTTAAAGCCGGCTGCAAACGACGCTCAGGTGACTTATGTCACTGATATGCAGAAAGAAGATCTTTGGACTGAGCTGAAGTCAAACTTCGTCCTACCGCAAGAGGTTGATCCGGCGAAGCCAGTTAAAGAGGAGTTAATCAAGTCTGCTGCACTTTCGAAGATGGCAGACCAATTCAGGGCATGGAAGAAAAAACTGAATACGTTTGTCAGAGATAAAACGACTCCAGAATTCGTGGGCATATATGAGAAGATCAAAGATGACTGGCCCGCATTTGTGGCCCATAAGAAGTCGAAAAAGAGTCAGAAGATGTCGGAGACAAACCGGATAAATGCTGCAAAGAAGATGCATCACCATCGCACGGGGTCGGGCGGCTACCTCGTAGCCCGGCCTAAGTGGGCCAAGGCTGAGAATGATCTGCTTCAGAAAGGGATCGAACCAGAGACAATGCACTGGCCAGAACGTTGCCGGACTTGGTTCTTCGGGGCTGGCGGAACCTTGGACCCTGTAATAGGGTGGTGCATTTGGACGGACAAGCAATTGGAAACACCACTCAGGAAGATGCGGCAGTATATCAAAGCAGCGCATGCAGGGACGTTCATCCCCGACAGAGAGAACGACGAGCTGACAATGGCCCTCGGGAATCCTGAGCACCTTGGACGGACACGAGGCACGCCAGGCTCCCTTCCGTGGCGTGCTGGGTTTCCGGACGCAGGAGGCTACAAATGCCACGACAGGAGGAAGAAAATGGAGATGACCAAAATCCAGGCGCTGCGGGCCAGAATACAAGCGATAGAGGAACGGGAAGCAGATCGGGAGAAAAGAATTGCCGAAACTTCCCCCGAAGCTACCCCGCCATCTCAGCGGAGAAGCAGCGTGGCTTCCACCGAGCTGCTTCAGCCAGAGCTTGCCTTGACGGCTACTGCCAGGAATCCTGTGGATGCTATCACGCAGGCACAAAATTGCCACCTTATGGCACAGTGGATGAATCTGAAGGTCAAGGCGGCTGCTGGCTCTGTTTATCCTTCTGGACCAGACGACACTTTTCACTGCCGGCCGATTCCAGAAGGATATGCTAGGGTGATGGTCGACGAAATAACGGAGGGATTTGAGGAGCTCCAGCTTGACCACCCTACCGGTGAAGGGGAGACTCGGCTGGGTTCTTCACTGAAGACTCCATGCCTATGGCGGAAGGACCTAATCAACATTCTGAACTGGACGCCTCCGCCTCCTCCTCCTCCTCCGACGAGTCAGGGCACTCCGCCTCCTCCATCGCCTCCTCCTCCGGCGAGTGACCATCAGGGCACTCCGGCTCCTTCTCCGGCGAGTGACCATCAGGGCACTCCGGCTCCTTCTCCGGCGCGTGGCGGCACTCCGCCTCCTTCGCCGCCGGCGCGCCCGAGCAGACAGCCTGCTCCTCCTTCGCCTAATCAGCAAGGGCGGAAGAGACCTGCCGCCGCTCCGGCTGCTCCTGCTCCGGCGCCTAAGCAAGTAAAAAAGACAGCCGCTTCGTCTGGTCCGGCGACGTCTACCAGTACAGCCAGAGGCGGGAGGCGATGCAGATTCGGTCCTTCTCTCACGCCTCTAGAGAAGTTACCGTACGAGAGGTCCGACGAGGAAAACACGAAGATCGCTGAAGGCGAAGTGAAGGACTTTTTTGAAGGGTTGAAAGCACAGAGACATCCACCTCCGGAGGAGAAGATAGATGCGGTGAAAGCAAAGCGCACTTTTGCTGCCCTGAAGCAACCAGCGAAAAGTAAGCCGAAGGGCAACTATGACCGCATTATTCAAAAGACATTTCAAGATGCCAAGCGGTCCGGAAGTACAAAAAGTGATCAGAGGTTAGCAGAAGGGCGAGCTGGGAAACAAATTGCCCAGCTCGGCGAACAAGCGAACCAATCGTGCCCCCCGCTCAAGGTGTCTAGCGACATGGTCGCTAATGATCCGAGGATGGTGCCCGGTTATACCAATCTTGCAGATTACGCGTCCGACGATGTACACTATGATTTCATGGACGTGCAGATAGAAAGATACGAGTACAAAAAGCCTCTCGTCAAAAATGAAAGATCTCTATCAACGAATATGCGAAGATTGCATGATTGGTACATGAAAATCTGCAGAGAGTCTGGGGGGAGGAATAACTTGTATATGAGAGTTAAACCGGAGCATGACCTCGTTGGAATTGACCTGTTGCCTGTTCCATTTGAGGAGTTCTATCAATTTTTCAATCAATTGGCCCTCGATAAAACAACGATCACCTGCTACTGTCTGTAAGTAGTACTACTTCTGTCATTAAGTCTCTCTATATAGCTGATCTTCATTGCATGTATTTATAATTATCCTCACTATATTATGCAGATTGAAGATCGTCGAATTGAAGAAAAGACAAGTAGGTGATATTGGGTTTATTAACACATACCTCATAGATGCAACCGAGGTTAAATTGCGTCCCGGCGATACCGAGACCAACTTGCTACGATCGTTGGTGGTAAATGAAAACAAAGATATAATACTCTTTCCTTACAACTTCAAGTGAGTGTTAATGTCTTGTGCATATTTGGTTTCCCTTATATATCAGTCAAGTTTATAGTGATGTAATTGATGATCTCATGCATTCGTGCGCAGCTTCCACTATATTCTCTTAGAGATTAAGCTTGAGAAGGGAATAGTAACTGTCTTCGACTCTAAACGTAAAGATCCCGAGGAGTATGCGGACATGACTCAAATGCTAGCCAGGTAAGTTAAATCGATCAATATTATCCACCATGCATATATATCAGCAACTTCATTTCTGATATCAACTAATTGTTTCCTTTGTCTGGCAGGGCTTGGAAAAAATTCACCAAAAAAGCTCCGGGACTGCCGAAGAAGCTACAATTCAGATACCCGAAAGTAAGTACTATATAGTAGCATGTTCCGCGCGCGCATCTCCTATATCTTGATTCAAGCGCTAGTTTCATCAATACCAATTTGGCATTCTTGCTTATCAGTTTGATTGAGCTATATTTCTTGTAAAGTGGTTGTGGCAGGAACCCGGAAATGATTATTGTGGATACTACATTTGCGAGTCCATCCGCCACACGACCTGTGAGCGGGGCTACACTGATGAACAATTTGAAGTGCGTAAGCAATCAATAATATTCACAAATTTATAGCATCATTTCATGTATTGACCCCCTACTTCAAATTAGATGTTTCGGATGCGGGATGAACTCCTAACACCAGATCGTCTGCGAGCAATTCAAGAGGAATTGGCGGCATTCTTCCTTGAACACGTGATCGCTGAAGACGGAGAATACTATGTGGACCATGCATCCATGTGTTAGGAGATTATTTTTGTAAGAGATAATTATTGTATATATGTGCCCGGTAGTGTCGGATAGATATACGAGAACTTGTTGTTCGACCAATCTCTCGGAGAAGGAGAGGTGGTCGATATTACTTCTCTCTCTATGCATATATATATATATGTTGATTATACGAGATCTTCTGTTCCTTCGTTTGCTTAGTAGCTAGCAGCTAGCTAGCTAGCTAGCGTGACTCTAGTCCTCTCCATATACGTATGTGTAGTATGTAGCGTCGACCAAGCACGGACATAAGAGAGAACACTTCTCTCTATTAATTAGCTAGCTAACACAATATATGAAACACCTAAATTAACCCCCAAAACCTAAAACCCCCCCCCCTCCCCTTTCAAAAAACAAAAAACAAAAACCACAGCCACAGCCACAGAAATGCTGACACGTGGATGCCTTTTGGTCCCGGTTGGTACCACCAACCGGGACTAAAGCCCCTCCTGCCTGGACTCGGTGCACAGGCCACGTGGACACCCTTTTGCCCCGGTTATGGATTGAACCGGGACTAAAGGGTCAGAGCATTAGTACCGACCCTCTTGTCCCGGTTCCAGAACCGGGGCTAAAAGGCCCAAATGAACCGGGGCTAAATACCCTTTATCTACTAGTGCGGCCTCTGCATATGGACGATGCATACAACCATATTATTAATTATTTACAAAGACCATACAAGGTGATACATCATTAAGTCTGAAGCCTCCATTTTGGCAACGCTGTTGCTACTCCTATCCCCTTGATGAAGGTGTGCCGAATGTCTAGGCCTAATACCAAACAGACATCGCACCAAAGCCTAACATCTAAATCCTGGTGTCTCATCCAAGCCACTACCTGGATTGGGTGCCACACCGGTCTGGCATACTCTCAGTGAGCATCGCACGCTTCAAGGGCCGTCACCTCCTTCTTCCCTCGGTCCATCCTCAGAACATAACTCATGCACCGACCTTGCCAGGCCTCTCCGCCATCAACGCCACTATGACACCAGACAACTTCCTCCTCTTGCGCGAGTCCATCTCCAAACGCGCCCATCGCCGAATCTCCGCGGCGCCATGCCGCTAGGATCCGCCGCCGGCCTTGTGGTAGATGTAACACCGCTCCTTCTCTTGTCACCTCCAGTCAGCACGTGCTCCAAAACGATGCCCCTAGGAGGGACAACGACAAGGTGCCATCATCGTCCGATCCGATAGACCCAGATCTAGGGTTTCCTCCGGACCATCACGAGTGGGGCGCCATGACCTACAACAACGATGCCTCAAGAAGGGAACAACGTCATAGACGCCGCCATCTTCCGCCATGACCGTAGTCGGCGCGGTTTTCATCAGAAATCACGGCCCCATGATCTCGCAGCTGACAGAAACCGAACGGAGCTTCGCCTTAAAGACAAAAGCCGTCGTCGGTACGTCGGCAGGGAGCCTCCAGCCGCCCCTCACCGGTCCTCCACGCGCCATCGGTTGCCACACCGGGACGAATCTGGACGGGACGCCAGATCCGCAGCTTCCGTCCACCCATCTCCGGGCATAGACTCCATTGAGGGGAAGAGCACCATGCCGACCATGGATATGGCCGCCACCGCACGGGCAAGGGATGCCGCCCTACCTGCTGCTCGCGGATCCCACACCGGAGTCGCCCCTGTCGCCTCCGGGTGATCCCGCAGGCCTCAACCCCCGCCTTGTCCGGCCCTCCACGCACAGGACGAGGCCCCGCGGCACCACCACTGGACCTACCCGCGCGCCGCTGCGCTCCCGAGGACACCCGCACACGCCGAGCCCTCGCGCGAGGAGAAGATGGAGCCCCGCCGCCGCCGCTCGAGGACACCCGTCCGCGCCGAGCCCTCGCGTGAGGAGAAGATGGGGCCCCGCCACCGCCAGCACCTACCGGGCTTTGCCCGGCTGCGGCGAGGGGAGAAGAGGGGCGGGGGGACCTGAGGCACCGGCGGCGGCGAGGAGAGAAGAGGGGCGAGGGACCTGAAGCGCCGGCGGCTAGGGTTGCCCCCTCGGTCGCTCGCGGGGGGAGCGACGCGAGGGAGGTCGTTTCTTATTATTTTGTATCATGGATGTCAATATATGTTTCCCTTGAACTTGAGGAAACGCGAACATGTTTGGTTCTCAGAAAATACAATATACAATTTCTCTGCGTGGCGTGTGCACTGTGCCGTGTGAAAACGAAAGGAAGAAAGATAAGCACGAGCCTGCCAGTTCTCTTGAAACATGCAATCCAGAAGTGCAGGACGTCGGCGAGTGGAGTGCGTCGGGCAGCGGCGAGGACACCGGCGGAGGAGGGCGCTCGATCTCCACCTGGCCAAGTAATCTCTGGACTCGACGCCCGCTTGTGCATAAAGGTTTCGCTTTCACTCGTCGGCCGTTGACTCTGCTGGACCCACCCACGTATGCCCTGCCTGACAAGTGACAAGAGGTTTTTGACCGTGCAGCAGTGCTTCACGCGGTGGAAGCTTCGCTGCGCGGCGTGGCTGCCACCGAGCTTGTGAACTGACGCTGCGTTTCGGTGCTAGTTATCGTGTCCCAATGCGGAGTAGGAGAAAGCAGAGAGAGAAACAGAGGAGGAGCGCTTGCGAAGCAGAGTGGTTTGGCATGAACGGAATCGATTGCATTACTGATTCTGTTGCAACATAACAACACGGGGAACAATTTACATGACAGTAATTGGTGAGAAAGTAGAATCTCCAAAGGCTGATGTCTACTGTGCCCTACTACCGAATCATCATCCTTTGCTTCTTGTCCTCCGTTGAGCACGCTGCCATGCTCCACGTCCACGGTAATGTTGCGAGCGCCGGACTCTGCGTCGATTGACTCCTCGTCCACGGCGATGCCAGTCGTCACCTTGGCCGGCGCGGCGACAGGTGCTTCTGTTGGCCCGGAGAGCACATCGATCCAGCCCTCGTCGGAGTCCCAGTCCGGGAGCGCCGACGCAGGGCAGGCCAATGCTCTGATCCTGCTCTCGGCCGCGCCGTGCGACCGCTCGTCGTCCGCCTCGTCGGTGTCACACTCAGACTCCCAGAATGCCGCGTCCAGAGTGCTCTTCGGCGACACCCACTTGCTCTCCACGACCTGCAGCTTCGCGTCGACGACGGCGGCGGCCAAGAACGGATGCTCCAGCAGCTGCGCCGCCGTGCACCGGCCGTTGGCCTGCCTAACAAGGCACTTAGCCAAGAAGTCCTTGGCCTCAGCGGAGAGCCACTGGGGCAGTTCGGGAACGGCCGCCGTGTACCCGATCCGATGCAGCGCGGCGAGCGCGTCGCCGTCCATGCCGCTCCATGGGGCGCGGCCGGTGGCCATCTCAACAACCATGCAGCCGAGCGCCCAGACGTCGGCCGCGGGGCCCTGCTCCTCGCCGCGCGCCACCTCCGGTGCCATGAACGCCGGCGTGCCGCCGATGATCGGCACGTCAGCGCCTGCCTCCCTCGCGCACCCGAAATCCGCCAGCTTAGCGCGGCCGTCGGCGCCGATGACGACGTTCCTCGCCTTGACGTCCCCGTGCACCATCCCAGCGCCGTGGAGGTACGCGAGCGCGGCCGCCACATCTGCCGTGTAGCCGCGGACGGCGCGCTCATCGAGGCCCCCGTTGCTCGCCACCTGCTCTGCCAGCGAGCCGCCGGGGGCGAACTCGAGGAAGAGCTGGTAGGAGCCGTCGCGGGCGCCGCGGCCGCCGATGCAGGAGACTACGTGCGGGGAGCTCAGGCCGGCCATCACCCGCTGCTCCCTCCTCAGCGCCGCCGCGCAAGCCGCGCTCGCCGACTTGACCGCGAAGAGGTCCCCGGAGGCGCAGTCCGCCGCGAGGAAGACCTCGGCCCCCGAGGCGCCGCGGCCGAGCGTCCGCACCCGCGTCCATTGCTTGCTCATAGACATGGCTGCCTTCTTTTCTTTCCTCTGCTGGGCAATTGGGGTTGTGTTGTGTCGAGCTTGCTTGTGGCGGTGCCGGCGATGAGTTATTTTCTGTGGCGGATGAGCGTATATATAGGTTTGATGTGGGAGAGGAAAAGTTGGGGAGATTGCAAGTTTGGAACATGGAAGGTGTTTGGCGTGCGCGATGAAGATAGATAGGAAATCCAGAAGCGAAAAGGCGTGGGAAGCAAGCTGTTTAGGTTCTCGAGCACGCGCTCGCGGCGGCGATGGATTGGGTTGGACCTGACGGTGAGTGGGAACGCGCGGGCTGTGCTTGACCTGACCTATCTTCGCGTCTGCCTATGCTTAGCCTGCGTCAAATAATCTCGTGTAGGAGTCTGAAAAGGTAAAAACCGTGTCTAATCTCTCGGGAATTTTTCTATCTAAATAATGGCGCGAGTGTTTTGAACAGAGCCGATGATTCTCGGAAGGTGCTAACTTGAGGGGAGCAAGCAATTTACCTAGTAAACTCGTCAAAGTTGCGCTGGGTCGCGAGTCGTATGGAACGGATCATCTCCCCGCGTACGAACCCAAATTGTCGAAGTCAGCGGGTGCGCCTGAACGGAGTTGGTCAGTTGGGTCCACGGTCTCGTAAATGAACATCTTGTTCACCAGGACCTGACAGGAAACTCCGAGTGAAATATCTGGCGCGCGTCTGTCCTTGGCATCACATGCGGCGTTCCACTTCCACACACATACTCCGTATATAGGAATAGGAATAGGATGGCAGGGTATATTCGATCCCTGGCGCATATGCAGGCACGTTCACTGACGGTGGCTGCGGCGCTCGCCGCCGCACACGATATTCCCTGGACGCTCCTCCACGTCCCGCTCAGGTAGCGTACAACGCATGCACGCGGAGTCCCGTCGGCCACGTCGGGCCGGCGACAAGTGGCGTCGCGGAAGGCATGGACGGAGCATGCAGGTGGTGCAGGCCCATGCCAATGCGGCGACCGAAAGCGTGGTGGGGGCGTGCATGGTACTTTTGCGGCGCGGGGCCGCCGAGGCCGAAAGGATGGATGGATAAGTTGCGTCCATGCCCAGCGTGAACCGCATCGCCGCTCGCTCCATCCATCATAGGAGTACTATTCATCATGCGTGCCGCCGCTGGGTTTGTTTGATTCCACTTCACTCCTCTCCACTTCACCGCTCGGCCAAGTAACCCTACATGCATTGGCTCGGCCGTCCCTTTTTCTCCACTCAGATCGGGCTGACTGACGCCGGGAAAAAAGGAGCAGCAGCCTTCTTGGGACGTCTGTGTGCACATGAACTGAACGCTTTTCTGTGAGAATCGGACGACTTGCAAAAGTGCACTCCAAGTCAGACATCCCGCCGCACAAGTCAGCAGCCTTCGCCCTACTTTAACTTAAATCCCAATCCCACGGTCAGCCAATGATGATTGCATAAAATAAACCAGCGCCAGCCACTTTTTAGCGCCTTCCATCGCACACTATTCAATTCGACACTCCATTAGTTAGTGCTAATCTCCTTTCTGGCGTCTGTTGCGCTCAAGCGAAAGCCGATCACCCGGAGGCGTACTTTTCGTTGCAAAAGGCGCCCGGCCCCAACTCAGCTCTGTAGCGCTTGGCGGCCCTTTGACCTTGCTGAGCGCGGGCGAGGTTATACTGCATTTGCATGGATCGGTGCATTTTCACCGGGTACCGGTAGGATCTGCGAGATAGTGGAGAAGATCTTCGGCAGATATGACAACGACAGACACGATCGCACGCACTCGATATGTATCGGACGTATGAGCTAAAATGGCACAAGCTTGAGTTAGATGAAGCGGCCAAGCCTACTTTGAACGCTTCGGTGGATGCAGCATGCAACAACTACTCCAGTGTCAAAAAACGTCTTACATTATGAGACGGAGTGAGTACACATTTGCCTGCGCGTAGAGAGCTTTCAGCTAATTCATTTCGAGTTCCATGCGTCGAAGCTTCACATAGAGTACGGACGTAAACTCTACGCACGCTGATGCAAAGTCTGCGCAGTCGCAAGTAAAGCTATCTACGCGCTGCTTTGCTTTGTGATCGAGACAACACGGTCAACGTCCAAATTAATCTTCTTATCTTTTGATTTACGTCCAAACTAATTGTTGTGTAAGAAAGGGAGTCAACGTCCTCACAAAAATAGCGCGGGTACAGAGAAAAGAAAAGGGGGCCTGAACTTTGATCTCGAGGCAGCTAGCGAACATCGTTGACATTAACCTTCCGTCGGATAGTGGTTTAGACGAGAAGAATCTGACCAACTCAAAATGACCGTAGTAGTAGCACCTTATTTTATTGCATTCAGTACCGTACCTCTTTTAAGATGGTGTCAAGCAAAAAAGAACTACCTGTAGGATAGAGATTATTGTGTCGGCATCAGCCTGATTGGGGAGATCGTCTTGTTGATGGGATGGGGACGCGGTAGAGATGTGCCCTTCCTTTTGGGTTGGCCGACTCCAACGAGACTCGTCCAAATCTGAACGCCCAGATGATTCCTTCCATTGGAATAAGCTGCTTATAAGTTGGGAGGTTGGATATGGCAGTTGGCTAACCACTCAACAAGTGCGTCAACTTCAAGTGATGAACGAGCAGACTTGGCATGGACCGTGGTTGGTCACAGCCCAGACTCGTCCTCTGGTTGCCATCTGTTCCTCGGTGGCGTTGCTCTCCGGCGACGCACAGGCCGGGTAGGCGCAGCCGTTGGGGGGTGGTCTTGCTCGTTGGCACGACAATAGTAGCTTGCTTGTTGATCCGCCCGTCGTCTTTGCCTTTCCTGTTGTGGAAAGCACTACACTTGTCCGCCTCAGCGTCAATGGTGGGCTCCGTTTTGCTCATAAAAAACACCACGCCAGGATGCGAGTTGTGCGCCTGCAAGCCAGCCCAGGTCAGAGACGCGTCGCCGTGGGGGTTCAGACAAGCATAACAATAATCGGCATCGGCAGCATCACATTGACTGATGCACAGATGGAGTAGATCAGCGGTCGTGTAACATAGCCATCAATCGTGTTCCATCGAGCGGTGCTACTGTATTATTCTAAGCGGCGGTATTAGGTTCCGCTAGAAAAATAGCTGGTTCATTTTCAGAGAATAAGTCGAGACTTACGGCAAATTAGTAGGAGTCGGAGATGGCCGGAGATGAAAGGGCGAGTGTGAAGTCAGCTTCGCCGGTCCTTGTTTATCCCGTGCTGTGCTGGTCCTGCACCAACACAACAGCTGAAATAACATGACTTGTAGGGGATGAATTCGGGTACATATGAACTCACTTTGAAAAACATATTTGTTAAATGCTTAAAAAATCTGAAAAAAGTTGCACGGGTATGTTTTCATGTTCCATGTGCATGCATAAAGTTTTACATAGAAATAACTTTTTATGTGGCATGTGCAAAAAGACAAAAAAATGTGTCGTGAAACGCTATTTAGAAGTAACGAAATTTGTCTTTTTGACGGAGGCAAACAAAAAAGATATTTCTTCACAAAACTTTGTGCCGCGCACACACATTTGCCAACATGTATGCATGAAATTTTCTTTTATGTGTTTTACATTTTAAAACATGCTTAAAATGCCATTTTGTCAAAAGTGGGTGCAGATGCCCCTGGGTTCAGGACGTGCCCACTCGGGACTTGTACTCTAATAAAGAGTGTCACGGTCTCTGAAACACCAATTTTTTTAGATAGCTCACCATTCATGCCGAATGGAGCACAACTTGGCTGTGGATTTCTATCACAATCTCGCATCCCTTGTTTGAAATAAAAATATCTTACATGAAATAGAAAATAGGAGGCGTCTACTTTCCAGGCAACCAAAAAAGGTTGACATCAGCCAATTCTTCTTCTCTGGTATTCATAGGCCACCCTCCCGCCATTCTCGATCAAATTGTCGCTCCCCTCCACCCGATGTCGGTGCCTTCCCACTCAACCCTGCCAGAGCAGCTTCCTTTGGCTAGTTGCCGCCACCAGTGGCGAATCCAGGACGAAAATGAAGGATGGACTCAAAGTTAATGATAGAAAAAGAACATTCGTTTGAAAAGGAAATCATCTTGTAATTCTTTTGTCTAAATAAGCTAAGATTTTTCCAGATTACTACTAGAAACATGTACTATTTTCTGAACATTATTAAATATATATTATTTTTAACCAAAATTTGAGTCTTCTTAGCTAAATAGCCACAATTTCCTAGTCAATTTTTCCAAATGTGTTCCAACTTTCCGAGAATACTACTAGGAACATACTCCCTCCGTCCCAAAATAAGTGACCCAATGTGCTCAAAATTTCGATGCAGATTCAAACAGATTTTCAAATGAATTATATTATTTTAGAATTCAATAAAATTAAGCTAAATTTGAAATCGGAAAATCCGAAATAATTTCCAAAATATGTGAAATTTCCAAAAATTTCGCATATTTCGATGGGCTCCGAAATGATTTTGTTTTCGAAATTAAAACTCGGTTCTAACGACGTGTGCAATCACCAATACTCCCTCCGTTCCATAATGTAGTGCCTATAGATTTTTTGAGAAGTCAAACTTCGCAAACTTTGACCAAGTTTGTAGAGAAAAATATTTATATCTACAATAGCAAAAATATATAATGTGAAATTAAATATTATGATGAATCTAGTGATATATGTTTCACACTCTAGATGTAAATATTTTTCTCCACAAACTTGGTCAAAGTTTGTGAGGTTTGACTTTTCAAAAAATCTATAGGCACTACATTATGGAACGGAGGGAGTATCTGCACGCACCAATCATTAGCCACATGATATACACTACCAAATGATCGAGCAGCCAGTGACCACCCATGATCATCGGAAAAGCGTCACGTCCTTGGGAGGGACCCCAGGTCAGCATGATGAGCCCGGTGGCGTCAACGCACCAAGCTGGCTAACTATGTGTTGCGTGCAAACGCGGGACTGCAGCCCACCAAACCGCCCGTGCGACCCAATCGACTCGCCGTGTACTGCACCGGTCAGTGCGTTGGTGCCGATTGTTATTGTGCTTGCCGGAATCCCCCACGGCGACGACTCGATGGGGTCGCGCCGTGTGTGCCGTGCAAACTGCTGGAGTGCAGCCCACCAAACCGCACCAGATGCAGCGGCGCCCTGCCAACTCGAGGCAAATTTGACGATTTTGACCTGTTGACGTAATCAATTCACGGGATGAACTGCTCGTGAAACTATTTCACAGCCATGACCTTTTCATGTAGCGCCTGCCACGACGGCGCTGCACCCTACTGTGCAGCGCCTAGCTCAGGGGCGTTGCACGCCTGTCCACCGTGGCAGCCCCCGGGCCCGCACCCGACCGTGCAGCGCCGCCGAGCTAGGCGCCCCACATGGTAATGTGCAGCGCCTCCGAGTCAGGCGCTGCACAATGACTTATCCAGCAGCAGCGCGCAGGCCCAATCCCCACCCATTGCAGTTACAGAACAGAGAAGAGAGGAGGCTGTGGCGGCTGCTGGATCCTCTCCTCTCCCTCTCTCAATCTCATCTCCAAAAAACTTCAGATCTGAGGGTTTTGTCCGTGGAGTTCTTCACCCTTCCATCCTACAAGGTACCCTCCTCCGATCCCCTTATTTCTATCCATAAATTTTCTTTTTTTTTGAAGATTTGTGTAATCCTTTTTTGATTAGATTAGAATCTTGCATATGTGGGATTTATGATTTGTAGATGATTTATAAGTTATATGTAACCTTAGTTTAGTTTGTATATATTGAAAAAATGTGCTTCTATGTTGGAAACCTACATTATGTTTTTTTTTTTTGACTATAAACCTACATTATGTTAGATTGTATTAGATGTTATTTCAGATGAGTTAGATGAATTGAATATTAGTTATATGGAAAAGATATTTGAATTGAAGTAGGCTTAGTTTAGTTATTTTGTATTCATTTGATGATGTTATTTATATGGTTTGAGAAGAAAGCATTTTTTTTCAAATTTTGCATCTAGTAGCCGTAGTTTTGTTTTTGTGTATTCAAAAGTTAATCGTGTTGACAAGAAAGCTTTTTTTCAAATGGTTAGGATGGATTGGCTTCTCGATGATCACTGGGATAAACAACACCGGTCTTACGCTATGTCGGTGGATCAGCGGGTAATAATGAAAGTTGCCGGTGTTAATTATTTCGTTATTTTTCAAACACATACCCCCAGATGTAATGATTTGTTTGTTTTGCTTGTAGGAGCTTGCACCTCTGAAGCTTCGGGCTCACAGAGTCAACCTTGGGTGGATGCGCTATGATGAGCGCTACACACCGTATGTTAGGGAGACAAGACTTCTCCCTTTCATTCAGTTGGTCAGCCGGTCGACGCCACCCAACAATGCTCCAGCACTCACCGCGCTTATTGATCATTGGAGGCCGGAGACACACAGTTTCCATCTGCGTACCGGGGAGATGACCGTGACGCTTCAGGACATCGCAATGATCACCGGTCTTCCTGTCGATGGCAATCCTCTATGTATGAGCACCGATTCAGATGGGTGGCGCGAGCAGATGCATGCCCTTATCGGTATGGTTCCTCCGGAGCCTCAGGAACCAGAAGTTGAAGGCAAGAGGAAGGAAAGAGTCGCAGCCGGTGCCCCTTACACCTGGATTACTACGCACTTTGGTACTTGCCCTTTGGAGGCTGATGAGGACACGGTCAAGACACATGCTCGTGTCTACATGTGGTATGTAATATCCAGGACTATGTTTGCTGATGGCACATGCAAGAATGCTCCATGGATGTGGCTGAAGGCGTTGACCGTCTTCGATAGCAAATGGAGTTGGGGTTCGGCGACACTGGCTTACTTGTATAGACAGGTATGAAGTTGTTTATATTTCACTTCATTGCTACATGATGAATGCGATCTTGCTGTTAATTCAATCATCTTCTTTTTTATGTGTAGTTGGACGAAGCCAGTTGTAGGCTATCTGGAGGTATCGGTGGTTGTTTGCTCGCACTTTCCATATGGAGCTGGGAGCGTTTGCCGGTTGGACGACCGAAGAGCGTGAAGTACGAGCCTTGGGACGAGAAAAACGACCCACTACGGCTCCCCACTTGGGCTTACAAGTGGGATGTGTTAAACGAGATGACGGATGATCCATCTGTCATGTACAAGCTCTACAGGAGCGAGATGGACGCGATCACGGCTGAGCAGGTGAATCGACATTGCATAAGTTATTATCATGCTTATATCGTAACTCGATATAAATTTTGCATTCTATCCCCTTTTGCAGGTTGAATGGGAACCGTATGGAAGTGGAGAGAGTTTTGGGAACCCTATGGAGTTCGCGCTAAATCCGATGTGCACTAGGGATAGGGAACTCTCGCATATGCGGTGTCCACTCATATGCAACTGGGCGGTCGAGGTTCACCTGCCACATCGGGTGTACCGCCAGTTTGGTTTGTTCCAAACACACCCGCCGGAGTGGGAGGACACGGACCACCTGCTACACGCGTAAGATATAATTAACCTTGAGCACCTAGCTGCTTCTCGGCCTCATCGATGGTTGTAATATTATGTTTCTAACTTGCAGGTTGGATAGGAAAAGCAGCGTAAGATCAAGGACTGGGCCAAGCATCAAATGAAGTATGTTGTGCAGTGGCAGTTTAGTGTTGATCAAGCTAGGCGCAACAAAGGAGCCCCGCTTCGTGAGCACTGCCCGATCGCGTTCAACAACTATCTCACATGGTTCCTTGCAAGAACCCGTGTGGAGGTATGCAAGCCAGCGTATGCTGAGGAGATTTTGGAAGATCCCACCGTATTTGATGAGATAGCCCAGCACCAGTACAACGCATTAGTCCGGAAAGGCAGCTCAGTGATCCCTGCAGGCCCAATGATGAACTTTGTGGTATTTGCCCTTTATGCTTTTCCATTCGCACTATTTACATGTTCGCTTGCCTAACACGTTAATACCATTTGTGTTCATAGCGTGCCCAGATCAAGAAAGCAGCTGATGAGACCGACACTATTTTGGAAACAACCCCGGCTGGCAAAGGCGATGGGGACGGTGACCTTCGAGCATTCATTAAGGTTCACATCTCCTTCAAACTAGCACTTAATATGTGTTGCTACATTCGATGTCTCATTCACTTGTTCATGTTGCAGCGCCAGGGCCAAAAGTTAAGGCGGCTATCAAATCTTTTCGGTTGTCGTGACCCCGAGTATGTATCACCAGAACATTCTAGGTCGGCGACACCATCAGATCCCATTTCTGGCGATGCTGATCCTTTGGATGATGAGGATGTGGGTGTGGTCACCCAAGAGGTATGGCATTAGGATATATATCCAATTGTTGATGCATTGCTAACGACATGCTCACACACGGTCTATCCATAACTTTTGTTGATGAATAGGCTCCTGATGATATGGTCTTGGGGAAGTACAAGGCTCGTTCTGCATACGAGTTAAAGCCTAGGAGGAAATTCAAGAAATACACACCTGAGGACTTTATCCAAAAGGGCAAAAGGACGGTCGAAACCTCGCGGATGGCAGCTGCAAATGCCCAAAGCTTCGTGGTTTTTTCCTCAAAATCCTTTTGACGCTTCTTCGCTGCCTCCTCACATCTCCTCACCAACGCTTGCTCCCTAGCTCGCATCGCCTCTCTCGCTCTCTCTAATTCCTCCCTCGTCTTCTCAAGCTCCTCTTCCTTCTTCTTCTTCAGCTTGGCTGCATCCTCCTCTCTAAACTTCTTCGCGGCCTTCTCCCACCATCCCGTCATCTCATCTTCGCCATCCTCCTTCACTGTTGGTTTGTTGGGTTGGGAAGCCGCCATACCTACAATGAGTGAAACATAATGGTTAGTAAGGACAAATGGAAGCACATGTAAAACAAGAACATTTTAAAAAGAAAACATATGAAAAAGAAGAACATATGAAACATTATAGTTACTGAAGAACATACGGAAATGATCCATCGAGGTATACAACCATTCCTCTATAACGAACTTGCCCTTGTCCATCACCACGACCACGAGCTCTACCACCACAACGGCCTCTTGTAAGTCCAAGTTGCCGACCTCTTTGTTGTCTAGATCTGCTTTGGCTACCACTTGGTTGGCTTGGCACTTGTTGGCTACCGCTAGGATGCCTTGGCACTTGTTGGCTACCGCTAGGTTGGCTACCACTTGGTTGGCTTGCCACTTGTTGGCTAGCACTTGGTTGCCTTGGCACTTGTTGGCTACCGCTAGGTTGGCTACCACGTGG
This sequence comes from Secale cereale, assembly GCA_902687465.1. Lineage (NCBI taxonomy): Eukaryota > Viridiplantae > Streptophyta > Magnoliopsida > Poales > Poaceae > Secale > Secale cereale. Next base: position 660,676,700 of record LR738709.1, on the reverse strand, counting down.
TTGCCTTCGCACTTGTTGGCTAGCTCTTGGTTGGCTTGGCATTTGTTGGCTACCACTTGGTTGGGTCCCTTGTGTAGCTCCTTGTTGGCTTGTGCTTGCATCATTTTTCTTGGACCTTTTCCTTGGTTTGGTACATTTTCTTTGGTTGTGGCCATGACCTTTGCACCGCCCACAACGGGAGCTATCACGAGGCTCTTGGAATTGGTCGTTGCCCTCTTCGCGCCGGCCACCATGGCCCCATCCGTCCATGTCGCCTCTAAGACGCTTTGTCTTACGTCTACCCCGTTTAACAACCTTCAACTCCGGATCCGGCCATAGTTGAACTCCATGGTACTCCGGCCATTGTGATTGGTCCAAGTAAGGGTGAAAGCGGGGAGCCCATGTTTTCTTGACCGTCATGATTGAGAACTCCGACTCCCGCACGGTGCGTGGGTGGTTGATGTCCACATTCCGAACGCGACCGGCGGTATACAAGTGTGAGCAAGGGAGATGAAGCAACAATGGCCTCCCGCAAGTGCAATCACATTGTGTTAACGACACCTTGAAAGCCCGACCTCCGTGTTGCCCGCCATCGTTTGTGGTTCCTCCTGGCTCTTTCACTTCGTACTTCCACTCTTCATTGTCATATAATATAGCTTCTTCTGAGTCCGCCTTCCGTGATTGAAATACCAACCATTCATCAACCTTGGGTGGGAACTTGTACTTGTACTTGCGCGGGTTCTCACCCGCTATCTGTGCATCAGTTTTCATCGAGTACTTTACAAAGTACGCATTCATCTTGTCACATGTGTATTGAACTATTGCGTCACGGGTATTCCACGTGCACCTTTGAGCACCCTATTGAAGCATTCGGCCATATTGCTTGTCAATTGACCGTATCTCCGGCCATCTTCATCAAAAGCACGTGCCCACTTGTTCCGGTATTGAATGTGCCTATTGAGAAAGTCTTGACCCCCGGGATCAAGTTTTTTGTGTGCGAGCAATTTGTTGTACAAATAGGCAAAGCGCTTGTCGGAGAAAGCGAGACAACAATCTTGAATATCATCGGCCAACTCCTTAAGGCCACATGCCCTATAGAAGTTCGAACAAAAGTGCCGCATGCACCATCGATAGTGCAACGGTGCATGACCGGGAATGTCAATCTCCACCGCGTTAAGAATTCCTTGATTCCGATCCGATATGACACATATTTCCCTTTGAGCGGGTAACACCTTCATCCTCAGAAGACGCAAAAACCACTCCCAGTTGTCATTGTTCTCCACCTCAACCAAAGAAAATGCCAATGGCAACACCCGGTTGTTGGCATCACTTGTTATCGCAACCAACAAGGTGCACTTGTATTGTCCGGTCAAGAACGTGCCATTAATGGCGATGACCGGTGATACGTCCAAAACGTATCTATAATTTCTGCTTGCTCCATGCTTCTTTTGTGTGATATTGCTATGATATTGATGCACTTCCATACACTTTTGATCATATTTGGACTAACCTATTAACTCAGTGCACCTCAGTGCCAGTTCCTGTTTTCTGCTGTTTTTCTATTTCAGGTTTCCCCCATATTAAAAGTGCTCCAAAAATTCCAGGAAAAATACAGGAAAAATCAGCATACAGGAAGCTTCGCGAAGAACCAAAGATGGGCCAGAGGGGAGCCAGGGGAGGCCCAGGCGGCCACCTGGCGCGGCCCCACCCCTGGCCGCGCCAGGGGGGCGCCTGGGGCCCCTGCTCCGCCTCTGGCTGCCCCCCTTCGCATATATATCCCTCTCGTCCCGAAACCCACGAGGACAGAACCCTTTTTCGCGATCTCGCCTCTGTTCCGCCGCCGCAACGCTTCCAAGATCGGGAGCATCAGGAGAACTCTTCCCGGCACCCTGCCGGAGGGGAGAACCACCACCGGGAGCTTCTCCACCACCATGGACGCTTCCCGGATGAGTCGTGAGTAGTCCACCTTGGACAATGGGTCCATGATCAGTAGCTATGTGATGTTCTCCTCCCCTCTTTGCTCTTCATGGTTTAGACCTCGTGAGCCGCCCTACATGATCGAGGCACATATGTAATCTTTCTGCTGTTGCTTTGCTGAGTTTGCTGGGATCTGATGGATTATGAGACTATGTTCAGATTGTGTTTGAGTAATATATTTGATTCACCTCTTTTATATCTTTTTTCTTGAGTAATTCTTGCATGTTCTCCGTTGCTGTTTATTGCTTTGGCCAAGTAGTAGGTAGTAACTCCAAGAGGGAGCGTTATGCTTGATTGTGGGTTCATGCCCCCTGATGACTAGCTTGAGTGACAGAAACATGAGTCTAGGGGATGTGTTGTTGCCACAAGGGAGAAAACAATGGTGCTTGTACTTGCGGGTGCAAGGATTGTTCACTTTACGCAAAGTTCTTTTAATGCAGTTGTCTGTTGCTTTGAGTTTACACTTTGGGTGGGATTCGCAACTTAATACCAGCGAGATGTTCTGGATAGATATCTCAAGGTGGATGATTAGTAGTAGATGCAGATGGATTTCGGTCTACTTGCCTTGGCGTACCGCCCATGCTTTTGAGCCTCTACCTTTCTTTGCAGCATAGTTAGCATTGGTTTGCGCACATAATCCTGTCAATTGCCCAGCTGTAATTTGTTTACCTCGCTTTGCTGTTTTATCGTCTTTTGGAGAGAGACATCACTAGTGAACATCATGGGACCCCGGTCCATATTACCACCGCTGATCACACCTTCTATTTACTTCCTGTTTTTATTTCCTAGTTGCAGTCATAGCTATCATTATTATCTCTTGTGTTTGATCCTTTGTAAATAACAAGCCCGGAGGGATTGACAACCTCTTTGTACTCGTTGGGAGCAAAGTTATCTGTATCTGTGTGCAGGTCCCGTCAACCGCTAAGTTTCTGGCGCCGTTGACGCCTACTTGTCGACCCTCAGAGTCTCACGGGATTCGATCCTTGGTATCTTTGCCAAGGGAAATTTGCCGCTACGCTACATCTCAACCTTCCACTTGGGGTAACCAACGAGGGGCGAGAAGCCATCAAGCAAGTTTCTGGCGCCGTTGCCGGGAGTCCCACTCTTCAAGATAGGGGAGTTGCACGCTATCTTTTATATTTGCTTTTTAGTCTTGTTAGTTTACCTTTCAGTTTTTGCTTTAGTGTCCCTTACCAAAAATCACAAAAATAGTTATCTTGCTTGCTGCTGCTATGGGTTCCACCTAAAACACTAAGTGGGAGGAGTACACTCCTTCTTCCATCACGCCAATCACCACTGTCGGGATCTACAAAAGTAATAAACCTTGTGATTATGTTAGTTTTAATGGAGAGTTATGCCCATGGCATGGTCTTCCGGGAAAAAAGTATGAGCCTCTGTTTAAAGTTGCTCCCACACTTCCCCAAACTTGGGAAGACGTCCAAACTCTTATAATAGAGAGCAATTCAAACAAAGAAGATGACACTACAATTCTGCTCAATAATGATAAAATTGATTTTGATAATTGTAGTCTCTCAGAAGTTGTCACCTTTTTACAAAGAATGGCTAAAGACCCCCACACTAGCACACTTAACCTTGCCTTCACAGAGCATATCACCAATGCTCTTACCAAAGCTAGGGAAGAAAAGCTCAAGCTTGAGACTTCCATCCCTAGGAAGCTAGAAGATGGTTGGGATCCCATAGTCAAAATTAAATTGAACAACTTCTCTTGCTATGCTTTATGTGATGTTGGAGCTAGTACCTCCGTTATGCCCAAAAGAATGTATGATATGTTTGAATTGAAACCTTTTGATCCTTGTTCTTTTGGTGTTTGTCTTGTTGATTCTTCCGTAAAGAAACCTTTGGGGAAGATCGACGATGTTCTTATCATTGTCAATGACAATTATGTTCCCCTTGATTTTACTATTATGGATAATGAATGTGAACCTTCATGTCCAATTATTTTGGGACGTCCTTTTCTTCGCACCGTTGGTGCTATCATTGACATGAAAGAGGGGAATATAATATTCCAATTCCCTCTCAAGAAAGGGATGGAACACTTCCCTAGAAAGAAGATTAAGTTGCCTTTTGAGTCCGTTACACGGGCTAGCTATTCTCTTACTCTTGATAAAACTTGATCTTCTCTTTTTGCATCATGCCTAGCTTAAAGGCATAAAAGAAAGCGCTTTTGGGAGGCAGCCCCCAACGAATTAGGTTTTATTTTGCTTTTGTTGTGTCTTGATGTTTGTTACTACAGTAGCATCATCATTGTATCTTTTCTTTTCAGCTTTGTGCCAAGTTTAGCCTCCGATTGCAAGAAAGTTCAAAAGTTGTGACGTGCTGTCCAGAAAACAGATTCTGTCCTTGGACAGAAAAAATCGAATTAAATCACCAGATCATCTTTTTTATCTGAATTTTTTTTGCAGCGTGCTCTATACAATTGGCTTTCGAGCGTCTGTTCTGAGTTTTTTGATTTGAGTTGCAGAAGTGCCCCGAAAAAATTATTTACTACCTGCTGGTCTGTTTTTCACAGATTCTGTCCCGTTTTGCCTTTCCTTCGTTTTGCAAACCTTGAGCTTGCTTTTTCTTTGCAAAAACTTTTTGGCAATCTTGAGAAACAGTAGCTCTTCAAGATTATCTTTATTTCCAGTAGGGAAAAATTATTTTATTGTGGGTACTAACCTCGCTAATCAGATTATGACGAGTTATGTATGAAGGGAGTTTTCAAGTGTGCGAGGGAAGATGATAAAAGAAGATTCAGGAGGGTCAAACGCTCAAGCTTGGGGATGCCCCCATGCATCCCCTTCTCCATCAACAATTATCAGTTCGTATTTCGTTCCATTATATTCTTATCACTTCATGCGTTATGTGCTATGCTTGGAGCGTCTTGCTCTTAGTTTCTTTTTTTAGTTTTCTTTAGCTTTGCTTGCTGTTCATAACAAGTTAGAACCCAGCTTTCTTTGTGTGGGAGAGAAACACGCTCCACTTCAACCTAGAACACAACATAGGATTTTCATGCTTATCTTTGCTGTGTGTGTTCTTTGTCTTTCCATAGCTGCTGTCATGTTTAGCTCTTAGTTTTCATGCTTTTCTTTTTAAAGAGCTTTTGTTTAGTTGGTTGCTGAACTCTCTTGAGTTTTCATGTTTATCTTGTTAAGAGAGTTTGCCTGTTGCACTGAGTTGTGTGTCTTAACTTAAAGTAGGTAATTGAGGTTGCTATTTAATTTTAGTAGTAACTTGCAATAGTTTTGAGGTATTGCCATGAGTAATGTCTGAACTTTTGGTGTCAAGAGCTTTAGCCTATTAGTGATAGATGTCGTATTTTGGGCAATCCGTGTTTATTTTCGAAAACCTACAAAATAGTTGAGAACTTTAGCTACTAGATGGATCACTAATCTTTGGAGGGATCGAATATTAGAGTACACTCATGTACCATGAGTCGAGGATGCGCAAGGATAACCAAACCCCCATACACTCCTCCTCGGGGTACTTGTCTCTTTGTGAACCTCCTAATTAGATTGAGAGTTACCGATAATAAGTGCATGAGTTCTTCGGACTAATGTGAGTATTCGAAAGTTGACACTTCCACCTAGCCATATTTTTCTAGCCTCTTCGGTACCGTGCATTGCCCTTTCTCACCTCGAGAGTTGGCGCATACTTCGCCGGTGCATCCAAATCCTTGGCACGATACGCTCTGTCATCTTAAGCCTCATTATATCCTTCCTCAAAACAGCCACCATACCTACCTATCAAGGCATTTTCATAGCCTTTCCGAGATACATTGCCATGCAACATCCATCTTCTCATGACTTGATCTTCATGTCATACATGCTTTTTGCTTGATCGATGAGCCGCATGCTAGTTGGGCCTTGCCCTAATCATCGCTACATGACGCGCTAGTATCATTGCATATCCTGCTACACAGGCAGAGGCATACATTTGCATACATCATGATAGTTTCATTTTCTTTATGTTGAGTACTTTTGTAAAGTGTGAAAGATCTTCTATACTTCTTGTAATATATAGAGTGTTGCCCCTAAAGTGAGGAAAAGATCCCAAAGAGGACAAAATCAAAAGATCCCAAAGAGGACAAATGAGAGTTAAATAGAAAGAGCCATTGAGGCCAAAAAAATATAAAAAAAATTGAAAAAAGAGAAAAAGAAATAAAAAGAGAGAAGGGGGCACATGATGTCTACACACGCTTCTACTCTTGTAGACTATGTTGGGCCTCCAAGCGCAGAGGTTTGTAGGACAGCAGCAATTTCCCTCAAGTGGATGACCTAAGGTTTATCGAACTCAGGGAAGTAGAGGTTGAAGATGGTCTCTCTCAAGCAACCCTGCAACTAAGATACAAGAAGTCTCTTGTGTCCCCAACACACCTAATACACTTGTTAGATGTATAGGTGCACTAGTTCGGCGAAGAGATGTTAAATGGCAAGTGATATGGATGGCAAAACAAAGTAATATAAATCTGTAATAAAAAGTGCAGCAAGCAAACAAGTGGTAAACGTGAGCACAAATGGTATTGCAATGGTGGAAACAAGGCCTAGGCTTCATACTTTCACTAGTGGCAACTCCCAACAACATTAACATAATCGAATCACATGATATTTCCCATAAAACATGCAATGGAGACGCACCCGGAGGTCATTCCTTCGTGGTCAAGAGAGGACGAGAATTATGTAGGGCCACAAAAGCACACCTCAAAGTTCGTAGTTCTCAATCTAAGGATTTCCCAATGTCACCGCGGCCATCCAAAGAGAGTCCCACAATCACCACAACATATCTAAAGGATAGTCAAAGACAAGCACCAAGAGACTCTCAATCTTCAATCAACACACAAGAGAGGAAATCACTCATGAAAATATTTTTCTAATCCATGTCCAATAGACCGCTGTCACCTTGGTCTCGGGGATTATACTAGATAAAGACAAGTGAGTACATCAATCCAATACATAGAGGAAGGGGAAATATCATGGGATCACCCTAGATTAACATAGCCTATGATCACAACGAAGATCACATCATGGGAGAGAGAATTGACCACATAGCTACTGGTAGAAACCTCAGCCCCGAGGAGGAACTACTCCTGCATCATGGAGGGAGGAAGCAACGTCGATGGAGATGAATCCGGGGGCACTTCCCCGTCCCGGCAGGGTGCCGGCACAGGAATTCTGGTCCCCCGAAGCTTGATGGCGATGGCGGCGGAGATCGGGATTGCGTCTGGAGAAAAAGGGTCTGGAATCAGGGTTTCTGCGACGCGGTGTAAATATATGCCAAAGGGGGTCGCCAGGGGAGCTAAGGGGGGCCCAGGCGCCCCCCCCGGCGTGGCTAGGAGGGGGGCCGCGTGGGCAGGCCGCCTGGAGCCCCTGTGGCCCCCCTCTGGCCCTACTTTGGCCGCATGGAAGCTTCCGGAACGCTGATTTTTTATATATTTTTCCCGGAATTTTTCTGGCAATTTACGTAATGGGAAAACCTGAAATACAAAAACAGCAGAAAACAGAAACTGGCACTGGGGTGCACTGAGTTAATAGGTTAGTCCAAATATGATTAAAAGTGTATGGAAGTGCATAAATATCATAGCAATATGACACAAAAGAGGCATGGAGCAAGCAGAAATTATAGATACGTTTTGGACGTATCAACATCCCCAAGCTTAATTCCTGCTCGTCCTCGAGTAGGTAAATGATAACAAGCATAATTTCTGTGGTGACATGCTATTAACCATATAAGAACTTTTCACAGTCACATGACAAATGCTTACTGAGACAATGAATCTGTAGTAATTAAGTTGCCTCATGAGAAAATCACAAAGAACTGAAAGTTTTACAATATGATACTGAAACATCAAATAGATTTGTAGTGAGCATGGTGTGTAAATATGATAAAGTGGTACCTCGCTTGCCCCCTTTAGTGAAGCAAAACATAAGTGCAGGGGCACCTCCAAGGTTTAAGTGACGACTAGATACAATGATTTCAGAATAAACGATATCATAATCATGCAAAAGACAATGCTACTTTGGGACAATGCACATTACACTCAGAATGACAATCATGCTCTCAATAGTTGGTGCTTTAAAGAAGGTGGAGACTCTCGAACCGTGGCTTTTGTTGGCAAGGTTGAAAACCCGTGGTCGGAAACAAAAACTAAACATGTACCAGAGCTCTTGGTTTTAAAAACAGAGGTAATAATTATTATTTTTAGAATATGCATATTTCGTCAACGAATGCTAGCAGATAACTCAATCACTTCTTGAGCTGGACAAGTTTTGATGAACGGCTCCCGAATGGGGACGATCACATCCTCTTAATCTCCTTTGTTTATCACTGCCAAAGTTTTCTGATTTCTCATGAACAAAGCGTGAAGGAGGGTTTGTTTGTTTGTATATTTTTTAATGAGCCGGGCGCACTCTATGCCAGTTCCTTCTCGTATTATGGGTTTGCACATTAGACATGCAATCCCGGGGTGAAGCTTGTCCAACTTAAAAATATCATGAATTAACTACTACTTCCTCATGAGCTAAAACAGAGGCACAAAAGAGAAATGCTTTTTCTGAATAATTTCGAGGTGGTACATGAAAGTCTTCGTTAGGAATGGCAGGTAAATACCATGTATAGGATGTTGGGGAATGTAGCATAATTCAAAAAAATTCTACGCCTTCACCAAGATCCAACTATGGAGACATCTAGCAACGAGCGAGTAAGAGTGCATCTACATACCGTTATGGAGATTGCGAGCGGAAGCTTTCGAAGAAGCGTGGATGAAGTAGTCGTACTCTTCGCGTTCTTCGTCACCGATGATCTAGCGCCGAACGGACGGCACCTCCGCGTTCAACACACGTCCGGTGCAGCAACGTCACCTCCTTCTTGATCCAGCAAGGGGGGAGGAGAAGTCGTCAGAGATCCGGCAGCACGACAGCGTGATGACGGATGCAGTGGAGATCGCAGCAGGGCTTCGCCGGGCGCCCTGCGTTGGAGTATAGAGGTGTGACGGGAGGGGGAGAGGCGCCAGGGCAAGGGTGCGGCTGCCCTCTCCCTCCCCACATATATATAGGGGGCCAGGGGGTGCACCAGGGCCCCTGCAGATCCAATCTGTAGGGGGGGGGGGGCGGCGGCCAGGGGGGAGTCCTTGCCCCCCAAGGCAAGTGGTGGCCCCCCTCCCCCTTAGGGTTTTAACCCTAGGCGCATGGGGAGGTGGGCCCCTAGTGGTGCGCCAGCCCAGAGGGGCTGGACACTTCCCCTTGCGGCCTAGGGGCCCCACCGGGAGGGGTGGCCCCACCCGGTGGACCCCCGGGGCCCCTCCGGTGGTCCCGGGACACTCCCGGTGACCCCCGGAGATCACCCGTTGGCCGAAACTGGACTTCCTATATATCAATCTTTACCTCCGGACCATTCCGGAACTCCTCGTGATGTCCGGGATCTCATCCGGGACTCCGAACAACTTTCGGGTTTCCACGTGCATTTATCTCTACGACCCTAGCGCTACCGAACCTTAAGTGTGTAGACCCTACGAGTTCGGGAGACACGTAGACATGACCGAGAACACTCTCCGGTCAATAACCAACAGCGGGATCTGGATACCCATGTTGGTTCCCACGTGTTCCTCGATGATCTTCATCAGATGAACCACCGTGCCAAGGATTCACTCAATCCTGTACGTTATTCCCTTTGTCCATGGGTACGGTACTTGCCCGAGATTCGATCATCGGTATTCCCAATACCTTGTTCAATCTCGTCATGGCAAGTCTCTTTACTCGATCCGTAATCCATCATCCCGTGACTAACCGCTTAGTCACATTGAGCTCATGATGATGTCTTACCGAGTGGGCCCAGAGGTACCTCTCCGTCATGCGGAGTGACAACATCCCAGTCTCGGTTCGTACCAACTCAACAGACACTTTCGGAGATACCCGATGCGTACCTTTATAGCCACCCAGTTACGTTGTGACGTTTGGCACACCCAAAGTATTCCTACGGCATCCGGGAGTTGTACAACCTCATGGTCTAAGGAATAAATACTTGACACCGAAAAGCTTATGCATTACGAACTATACGATCTCGTGCTATGCTCAGGATTGGGTCTTGTCCATCACATCATTCTCCTAATGATGTGATCCCGTTATCACCGACATCCCATGTCCATGGTCAGGAAACCGTGACCATCTGTTGATCAACGAGCTGGTAACTAGAGGCCTACCAGGGACTTATTGTGGTCTATGTATTCACACATGTATCGCTGTTTCCGTACAATACAATTCAAGCATGAATAACAGACAATTATCATGAACAAGGAGATATAATAATAATGCTTTTATTATTGCCTCTAGGGCATATCTCCAACAGTCTCCCACTTGCACTAGAGTCAATAATCTAGTTACATTGTGATGAATCGAACACCCATAGAGTTCTGGTGTTGATCATGTTTTGCTCGTGAAAGAGGTTTAGTCAACGGTTCTGCGACATTCAGATCCGTATGCACTTTACAAATATCTATGTCTCCATCCTGAACATAATTCCGGATGGAGTTGAAACGGCGCTTGATGTGCTTGGTCTTCTTGTGAAACCTGGGCTCCTTGGTAATAGCAATAGCACCAGTGTTGTCACAGAAGAGAGTCATCGGGCTTGACGCGCTTGGAATGACTCCTAGGTCGGTGATGAACTCCTTCATCCAGACTCCTTCCTGCGCCGCTTCAGAAGCAGCTATGTACTCCGCTTCACATGTAGACGCTGCCACCATGCTCTGTTTGCAACTGCACCAGCTGACTGCCCCTCCATTCAAAATATACACGCATCCGGTTTGAGACTTAGAGTCATCCAGATCTGTGTCGAAGCTAGCATCGACGTAACCCTTTACGACGAGCTCTTCGTCACCTCCATAAACGAGAAACATATCCTTAGTCCTTTTCAGGTACTTCAGGATGTTCTTGACCGCTGTCCAGTGTTCCGTACCGGGATCACTTTGGTACCTCCCTACCAAACTTATGGCAAGGTTCACATCAGGTCTGGTACACAGCATGGCATACATGATAGAACCTATGGCCGAGGCATAGGGAATGACACTCATCTTTTCTCTATCTTCTGCCGTGGTCGGCGACTGAGCTTTGCTCAATCTCATACCTTGCAAAACAGGCAAGAATCCTTTCTTTGACTGATCCATATTGAACTTCTTCAATATTTTGTCAAGGTATGTACTTTGTGAAAGACCAATGAGGCGTCTCGATCTATCTCTATAGATTTTGATGCCTAATATGTAAGCAGCTTCTCCAAGGTCCTTCATTGAAAAACTTTTATTCAAGTAGGCCTTTACATTTTCCAAGAATTCTATATCATTTCCCATCAGCAAAATGTCATCCACATATAATATGAGAAATGCCACAGAGCTCCCACTCACTTTCTTGTAAATACAGGCTTCTCCATAAGTCTGTATAAACCCAAACGCTTTGATCACCTCATCAAAATGAATATTCCAACTCCGAGATGCTTGCACCAGCCCGTAAATCGAGCACTGGAGCTTGCATACCTTGTTAGCGTTCTCTGGATCGACAAAACCTTCCGGTTGCATCATATACAACTCTTCCTTGAGGAAGCCATTAAGGAATGCTGTTTTGACGTCCATTTGCCATATCTCATAATCATAGAATGCGGCAATAGCTAACATGATTCTGACTGACTTCAGCATCGCCACGGGAGAGAAAGTCTCATCATAGTCAATCCCTTGAACTTGTCGATAACCTTTAGCGACAAGCCGAGCCTTATAGATGGTCACATTACCATCCGCGTCTGTCTTCTTCTTAAATATCCATTTGTTTTCTATGGCGTGCCTATCATCAGGCAAGTCCACCAAAGTCCATACTTTGTTTTCATACATGGATTCTATCTCGGATTTCATGGCTCCAAGCCATTTATTGGAATTCGGGCCCGCCATCGCTTCTTCATAGTTCGAAGGTTCACCGTTGTCTAACAACATGATTTCCAGAACAGGGTTGCCGTACCACTCTGGTGCGGAACGTGCCCTTGTGGACCTTCGAAGTTCAGTAGTAACTTGATATGTTTCTTCATGATCATTATCATTAACTTCCTCCCTTGTTGGTGCAGGCACCTCAGGAACAGTTTCCTTTGCTGCGCTACTTTCCGGTACAGGAGGGATGACTGTCACCTCATCAAGTTCTACTTTCCTCCCACTCACTTCTTTCGAGAGAAACTCTTTCTCCAGAAAGCATCCATTCTTGGCAACAAAAACTTTGCCTTCGGATCTGTGGTAGAAGGTGTACCCAATTGTTTCCTTTGGGTATTCTATGAAGACGCATTTTTCCGATTTGGGTTCGAGCTTTTCAGGTTGAAGTTTCTTGACATAAGCATCGCAACCCCAAACTTTTAGAAACGAAAGCTTCGGTTTCTTGCCAAACCAAAGTTCATACGGAGTCGTTTCAACGGATTTCGACGGAGCCCTATTTAAAGTGAATGCGGCAGTCTCTAAAGCATAACCCCAAAAAGATAGCGGTAAATCGGTGAGGGACATCATAGATCGCACCATGTCCAACAGAGTACGATTTCGACGTTCGGACACACCGTTACGTTGAGGTGTTCCGGGCGGTGTCAATTGTGAAACAATTCCACAGCTCCTAAGGCGTGTGCCAAATTCATGACTTAAATATTCACCCCCACGATCCGATCGCAAGAATTTTATTTTCCTGTCACGTTGATTCTCAACCTCATTCTGAAATTCCTTGAACTTTTCAAAGGTCTCAGACTTGTGTTTCATCAAATAGATATACCCGTATCTACTCAAGTCATCCGTGAGGGTGAGAACATAACGATAGCCTCCGCGAGCCTCAACACTCATTGGACCGCACACATCGGTATGTATGATTTCCAATAAGTTGGTTGCTCGCTCCATTGTTCCGGAGAACGGAGTCTTGGTCATCTTGCCTAAAAGGCATGGTTCGCACGTGTCAAATGATTCATAATCAAGAGACTCTAGAAGTCCATCTGAATGGAGCTTCTTCATAAGTTTGACACCAATATGACCAAGGCGGCAATGCCACAAGTATGTGGGACTATCATTATCAACTTTACATCTTTTGGCATCTACACTATGAATATGTGTATCACTACGTTCGAGATCCATCAAAAATAAACCATTGACCAGCGGGGCATGACCATAAAACATATCTCTCAAATAAATAGAACAACCATTATTCTCCGATTTGAAAGAGTAGCCATCTCGCATAAGACGAGATCCAGAAACAATGTTCATGCTCAAAGCTGGTACTAAATAACAATTATTGAGGTTTAAAACTAATCCCGAGGGTAGATGTAGAGGCAGCGTGCCGACGGCGATCACATCGACCTTGGAACCATTCCCGACGTGAATCATCACCTCATCCTTCGCCAGTCTCCGTTTATTCCGCAGCTCCTGTTTTGAGTTACAAATGTGAGCAACTGCACCGGTATCGAATACCCATGAGCTACTACGAATGCTGGTAAGGTACACATCAATAACATGTATATCATATATACCTTTGACGTTGCCGGCCTTCTTGTCCGCTAAATATTTGGGGCAGTTCCGCTTCCAGTGACCCGTTCCCTTGCAATAAAAGCACTCTGTCTCAGGCTTGGGTCCATACTTTGGCTTCTTCCCGGCAACAGGCTTGCCGGGCGCGGCAACTCCCTTGCCGTCCTTCTTGAAGCTCTTCTTACCCTTGCCTTTCTTGAACTTAGTGGTTTTATTGACCATCAACACTTGATGTTCTTTCTTGATGTCTACCTCCGCTGATTTCAGCATCGAATACACCTCGGGAATGGACTTCTCCATCCCCTGCATATTGAAGTTCAGCACGAAGCTCTTGAAGCTTGGTGGGAGCGACTGGAGGATTCTGTCAACGACCGCTTCATCTGGGAGATTCATTCCCAGCTGAGACAAGCGGTTGTGCAATCCTGAAATCTTGAGGATGTGCTCACTGACAGAACTGTTCTCCTCCATCTTACAGCTGTAGAATGCATCGGAGACATCATATCTCTCGACTCGGACATGAGCTTGGAAAACCATTTTCAGCTCTTCGAACATCTCATATGCTCCGTGGTGCTCAAAACGCTTTTGGAGCCCTGATTCTAAACCGTAAAGCATGCCGCACTGAACCAGGGAGTAATCATCACAACGCGACTGCCAGACGTTCAAAACGTCTTGGGCCGCATCGGGAGCAGGTGCATCACCTAGCGGTGCTTCTAGGACATATGATCTCTTGGCAGCTATGAGGATAATCCTCAGGTTACGGACCCAATCCTATAGTTGCTACCATCGTCTTTCAGCTTGGTTTTCTCTAGGAACGCGTTGAAGTTGAGGGAAACCTGAGCGTGGGCCATTTGATCTACAAGAGATATTGTAAAGAATTTAGACTAAGTTCATGATAATTAAGTTCATCTTAATAAAATTTTAATGAACTCCCACTCAGAATGACATCTCTCTAGTCATCTAAGTGATACACGATCCGAATCGACTAGCCCGTGTCCGATCATCACGTGAGACGGACTAGTCATCAACGGTGAACATCTTCACGTTGATCGTATCTTCTATACGACTCGTGTTCGACCTTTCGGTCTTCCGTGTTCCGAGGCCATGTCTATACATGCTAGACTCGTCAAGTGAACCCTAAGTGTATCGCGTGTGTAAATCTGTCTTACACCCGTTGTATGCGAACGTTAGAACCTATCACACCCGATCATCACGTGGTGCTTCGGAGCAACGAACTTTAGCAACGGTGCACAGTTAGGGGAAACACAATACTTGAAATTTTAGTGAGAGATCATCTTATTTACTACCGTCGTTCTAAGTAAACAAGATGCATAAACATGATAAACATCACATGCAATCAATTAAAGTGACATGATATGGCCAATATCATCTTGCTCCTTGGATCTCCATCTTCGGGGCACCATGATCATCTTGTCACCGGCTCGACACCATGATCTTCATCATCATGATCTCCATCATCGTGTCTTGAAGAAGTCGTCACGCAAACTATTACTTCTACTACTATAGCTAACGTTTAGCAATGAAGTAAAGTAATTACATGGCGTTATTCAGTGACACGCATGTCATACAATAATTAAGACAACTCCTATGGCTCCTGCCGGTTGTCATGTTCATCGACATGCAAGTCGTGATTCCCTATTACAAAAACATGATCAATCTCATACATCACATATATCATTCATCACATCTTCGTTCTTGGCCATACCACGTCACAAAACACATGCTGCAAAAACAAGTTAGACGTCCTCTAATTGTTGTTGCAAGTTTTACGTGGCTTCTATAGGATTTCTAGCAAGAACGTTTCTTACCTACGCCAAAACCACAACGTGATTTGTCAACTTCTATTTACCCTTCATAAGGACCCTTTTCATCGAATCCGATCCGACTAAAGTAGGAGAGACAGACACCCGCCAGCCACCTTATGCATCTAGTGCATGTCTGTCGGTGGAACCAGTCTCACGTAAGCGTACGTGTAAAGTCGGTCCGGACCGCTTCATCCCACAATACCGCCGAATCAAGATTGACTAGTAACAGTAAGAAAGTTGAACAAAACCAAACGCCCACAACTGTTTGTGTTCTACTCGTGCAAGATGCTACGCATAAAACCTAGCTCAGATGCCACTGTTGGTGAACGTAGCATAATTCAAAAAAATTCTACGCCTTCACCAAGATCCAACTATGGAGACATCTAGCAACGAGCGAGTAAGAGTGCATCTACATACCTTTATGGAGATTGCGAGCGGAAGCTTTCGAAGAAGCGTGGATGAAGTAGTCGTACTCTTCGCGTTCTTCGTCACCGATGATCTAGCGCCGAACGGACGGCACCTCCGCGTTCAACACACGTCCGGTGCAGCAACGTCAACTCCTTCTTGATCCAGCAAGGGGGGAGGAGAACTCGTCAGAGATCCGGCAGCACGACGGCGTGATGACGGATGCAGTGGAGATCGCGGCAGGGCTTCGCCGGGCGCCCTGCGTTGGAGTATAGAGGTGTGACGGGAGGGGGAGAGGCGCCAGGGCAAGGGTGCGGCTGCCCTCTCCCTCCCCACATATATATAGGGGGCCAGGGGGTGCGCCAGGGCCCCTGCAGATCCAATCTGCAGGGGGGCGGCGGCCAGGGGGGAGTCCTTGCCCCCCAAGGCAAGTGGTGGCCCCCCTCCCCCTTAGGGTTTTAACCCTAGTCGCATGGGGAGGTGGGCCCCTAGTGGTGCGCCAGCCCAGAGGGGCTGGACACTTCCCCTTGTGGCCTAGGGGCCCCACCGGGAGGGGTGGCCCCACCGGGTGGACCCCCGGGGCCCCTCCGGTGGTCCCGGGACACTCCCGGTGACCCCCGGAGATCACCCGTTGGCCGAAACTGGACTTCCTATATATCAATCTTTACCTCCGGACCATTCCGGAACTCCTCGTGACGTCCGGGATCTCATCCGGGACTCCGAACAACTTTCGGGTTTCCACGTGCATTTATCTCTACGACCCTAGCGTTACCGAACCTTAAGTGTGTAGACCCTACGGGTTCGGGAGACACGTAGACATGACCGAGAACACTCTCCGGTCAATAACCAACAACGGGATCTGGATACCCATGTTGGTTCCCACGTGTTCCTCGATGATCTTCATCGGATGAACCACCGTGCCAAGGATTCACTCAATCCCGTACGTTATTCCCTTTGTCCATCGGTACGGTACTTGCCCGAGATTCGATCGTCGGTATTCCCAATACCTTGTTCAATCTCGTCATGGCAAGTCTCTTTACTTGATCCGTAATCCATCATCCCGTGACTAACCACTTAGTCACATTGAGCTCATGATGATGTCTTACCGAGTGGGCCCAGAGGTACCTCTCCGTCATGCGGAGTGACAACATCCCAGTCTCGGTTCGTACCAACTCAACAGACACTTTCGGAGATACCCGATGCGTACCTTTATAGCCACCCAGTTACGTTGTGACGTTTGGCACACCCAAAGTATTCTTACGGCATCCGGGAGTTGTACAACCTCATGGTCTAAGGAATAAATACTTGACACCGAAAAGCTTATGCATTACGAACTATACGATCTCGTGCTATGCTCAGGATTGGGTCTTGTCCATCACATCATTCTCCTAATGATGTGATCCCGTTATCACCGACATCCCATGTCCATGGTCAGGAAACCGTGACCATCTGTTGATCAATGAGCTGGTAACTAGAGGCCTACCAGGGACTTATTGTGGTCTATGTATTCACACATGTATCGCTGTTTCCGTACAATACAATTCAAGCATGAATAACAAACAATTATCATGAACAAGGAGATATAATAATAATGCTTTTATTATTGCCTCTAGGGCATATCTCCAACATAGGAAGGTATGGTGGACTCACATGGCATAACTGGTTTATAGGATTTTGGATGCACAAGCAGTCAGTCCGCTTAGTACAGGCGAAGGTTAGCAAAAGACTGGGAGCGACCAACTAAGAGAGCAATGACGGTCATAATCATGCAGAGCAACAAAGCAACATTGAATCAGGCATGGAAGTTATATCGCTACTCAGAAATAAAAGATCATCAAGGCTTGACAGACTTTCTTTACAGTCTTAAATATGCGTGAGCATACGCCAAGTCAATCAAAATAAATTCTTGAAGGAAGATATCACTAAACCATACCACATCATAGGCAAACAAATCATGTTGGTACTCGAATAACACATTGGGAACCCCCCAGCTATTTGAGACTAACCATAAGAAAACATGAACTACTAAGCACCATTATGCACATAGCATTTTATCATAGACATATCAACCAATGCAACAGAAGCCAACTCTCTTAGCAAGATAAGCATGATAACTAAAGAGAGTTCCAGCGACCAACTAAACAAAAGCTCTTTAAAAAGATAAGCGTGAAAGCTAAGAGCTAAGCATGACAGTAGCTATTGAAAGACAAAGAACACACACAGCAAGGATAGACATGAAAATTCTATGTTATGTTCTAGGTTGAAGTGGAGCGTGTTTCTCTCCCACACAAAGAAGGCTGAGTTCCAACTCGTTATGAAAAGCAAGCAAAGCTAAAGAAAACTAAAAAGGAAACTAAAAGCAAGACGCTCCAAGCATAGCACATAACACATGAAGTGATAAAAATATAGTGGAACGAAAGACGAACTGATAATTGTTGATGCAGAAGGGGATGCACGGGGGCATCCCCAAGCTTAGACACTTGAGTCTTCTTGAATATTTCTTGGGGGTGCACGGGGGCATCCCCAAGCTTGAGCGTTTGACACTCCTGAATCTTTTTATCATCTTCCCTCGCACACTTGAAAACTCCCTTCATACATAACTCATCATAATCTGATTAGCGAGGTTAGTACCCTTAATATAATTGTTCCTTGCTGGAAATAAGGATATTCTTGAAGGTCTACTGTTTCTCAAGATTGCCAAAAGGTTTTCGCAAAGAAAAAGCAAGCTCAAGGTTTGCAAAATGAAGGAAAGGCAAAACAGGACAGAATCTGTGAAAAACAGACCAGCAGGTAGTAAATAATTTTTTCGGGGCACTTCTGCAACTCAAATCAAAAAACTCAAAACAGACGCCCGAAAGCCAATTGTATAGAGTACGCTGTCGAAAAAATTCAGACCAAAAAGATGATCTGGTGATTTTATACGAATTTTTCTGTCGAAGGACAGAATCTGTTTCCTGGACAGCACGTCACAACTTTTGAACTTTCTTGCAATCAGAGGCTAAACTTGGCACAAAGCTGAAAAATAAAGATACAATGATGTTGCTACAGTATTAACAAACATCAAGACCACTAAAAACTGAAAGAACAAACTGAAAGCAAGGATAACAAGGGTTGTCTCCCTAGAGCTCTTTCTTTATAGCCATAAAGATAGGCTTAAGACTTTAATGATGCTCTCGTAGGAATAAGAGTTGAAGAACAAAAGAGAGCATCAAGAAGCAAATACCAAATACATTTAAGCCTAACATGCTTCCTATGCATAGGAATATTGCAATAGAATAATTCATTGAAGCACAAAGCAATAAGCATAGGAAGACAAAACAAGTGCAGCTTCAAAACCTTCAACATAAAGAGAGGGAACTTAATATTATTGAAACTAGATAACACCCCGCGCGTTGCTGCGGAATGTATGCATTAATAAAATTGATGAACCATTGAATCGGAATAAGAATGAGGGTCACAGTGCAGTAAACGTGATATGCTCATTACAAAAAATGAATTACAAACAATGAGCTGCACTTGAACCAAAGTAATCATGTTTAGTAGGAAAGTACTGGCATCCGACAACAATACAAAATGGGAGGTGTTACAACACTATTCCGATTCACTGTACTTTCAGACATTTCATTAAGAGCTTGTGTGCGTGCGCGCGAGTACACATGCAAAAAAACTCTGAAAATGATAATTTCTAAAGAGAAAATGCAAAACAGATACAAAGAACAAACCTATCTGTCACATTCATGAACTAACTTGTGCGTAAACAAAAAAGAAAATTGATTGCTAACTTTAGTGACATATATATATATATATATATATATATATATATATAGGAAAATGGTTGTGTACTCCTGGGAGTACGTACTCCCGCTCCTCATATACCATATAGATGAATCTTTTATACCTCTTTATTATTTTTAATATACTTCATTAGTAATTATTAGATACCCCAAAATGATTTTCATGAAAAAATTCATGCGAGTCTACATATTTTAAATGTTTACGTATATACTGATGTGTTTGTACGTGAAATAGGTATATTACAAAAAGTACGTCGCAGATGATATTTTTTCATTAAATATTTTAAGATACCCCAATACGAATTTTGTTGAAAAAATATCATCTGCGACGTACTTTTTGTAATATACCTTTTTCACGTACAAACACATCAGTATATACGTAAACATTTAAAATATGTAGACTCGCATGAATTTTTTCATGAAAATCATTTTGGGGTATCTAATAATTACTAATGAAGTATATTAAAAATAATAAAGAGGTATAAAAGATTCATCCATATGGTATATGAGGAGCGGGAGTACGTACTCCCAGGAGTACACAACCATTTTCCTATATATATATATATATATATATATATATATATATATATATATATATATATATATATATATATATATATATATATATATATATATATTCAAGATACACATACACTGAGGTATGACAAAGCCGAAGGTGAGGTTTGTTGATCAGTAGCATACATTTAGAAATAATTTATTTACTTCCTCGGCATTTTTATCTCTAGAATTCGAAAAGGAAAATAAAACAAAATCATTGGAATTCGATTTCTACCAACGCCATACAATGTGTAAGTACAAAAATATTCGCGCAAATAGCAAATGAGCAGACCATACCATGTCTGGCCACGGAACACGTACCACATCCATCTTGTGAATTTGAATTCTTTATTCTTACGTCCAACATCTGGCTTATCCAAATGATGTTGATTCTTTAGTTGGTATCAAGGAAAAGATAAACATACCAAGGAGGTAAGAATGGCCAGAGGAAACATCATTTCCTGAAAGTAAAATACATACCAACCCCAAAATTAATGTAAAATGTATAACTGATAATCTGATATACATACATGTTATAAGATTGCACTGGTTTATTTTCCTATGAAATTCTTCTTCAAAAATTGAATATGTATGTAATCTACTAATAATAGATGCAAGAGTAAATAAACTCCCAAATGGCCAAAAGCCAATGACGGCATCATACAAATTACAAATATTTAAAAACAGAAGAAGAGAAGACACATAGCATATACTCCCTCCGTTCCACAATGTAGTGCCTATATATTTTTGTGAAAGTCAAACTTGCCAACTTTGACCAAGTGTATAGAGAAAACTATCTACATCTACAATACCAAACATGTACATTCTGAAAATATAACTCACGATGTATCCAGTGATGTGCATTTGGTATTCTAGATGTACATACTTTTCTCTATAAACATGGTCAAAGTTTGTAATGTTTGACTTTTGTAAAAATCTATAGGCACTACATTATGGAACGGAGAGAGTATATGTTACTACCATTTTAGCAGATGTTGGAAGAATAAATTGTATGTCCTCACCTAGCTGATTCGTCTACCAGATCTTGAAAGAAGAAAGTGTATGGCAACACCTAGCTGCATCGTAATGGATTCATGATAGTAAAGGTGCATGCATGCTTCAGTGTCCCCACTGAGAATTTGTGCAATAGTCAAATTCAAGTGACGATGCGACAACACAAAAAAGTTGGGGCCCAGCAGGAGAGCAAAGCAAGATAGTATGAAGAGATAATCATGCACTAATACCTGCACATATACTCTAATAAAGAAAAGGGGAAACTACACAACTTTGGGGATTTGAGGATGACATAACCATGGTCGATGCAGGTGTTCATAGTCAGTTTCGCCATGTACGACGAGTTCCACGTGGCGAAGATTATCTACCCGTGTACGGCGAGCGGCAGGTATCAGCTGATCGTGGGTGTGGTTTCTGCTAGTGAATTCTACCGCGCTCCATTTTTCAAGGCTCTTTGAATCCTCGATGCCATATGGTCTCGCATATCTGGAGCGAAGCTTGTGGGTTGTTTGTGCTCGTAGCGCTCGGAGGGCGGATGAAGCTGCACGGCTGCAGTACAGCTCTGTAGCCTGCAAATACGGGAGAATCACAATGGAATGGATAGGGTCAGGCGAGAACCTTGGGAGATGTGTAGGGAAGGGTAAGAGACGTACATACATGGCGGTGGTGGGATTTGAAGTGAATTAGAGAAGCTGAAGAGGAAAAGGCATGGAGAATTGGTGCAACCCAACGCATGGATTTCTCTCGGGGAAATGGACTGTTGAGTGTAGTGATATTGTGTAGCGACGTGGAAGTCTACATGTCAAGATAATTGGTGGTAATGGGCTGATGATGTGGATAGCTTGCATGTCAAGAGAAATAAGATAGTGGGGATGAACTATTTAGGTATTATAGATATCTATAAGCATATGTTCCCTTCTCATAATAATTTTCAGTGGGATCACGAATAAACTCAACAATATAAGCATCACATAAAGCATTGTTACCATGATCCACATGCAAAAAGGTACTCTTACTCTCCACATAAGCATAATCTTTCTCATTGGTAATAGTGGGAGTAGGACTATCATAAACAACTTGAACACTATAGATTAATTGTGTATTAGGAGGGTGGTGTTCAACAAGGGAGTAATTCCCTCCATGATTATGACAAGTTTCATAAGGAAATTTTCTCCTTATGTCATACGTACCTTTATAATCACTATAGATTGGAGTTATAACATCATCATAGTAGATAAGAGCATTATCATTGCTAGCAACTATATTTGTAATCATGTTATCTTTATTCTTACTAGCAAA
The DNA here is from genome assembly GCA_902687465.1 of Secale cereale. Taxonomy (NCBI): domain Eukaryota; kingdom Viridiplantae; phylum Streptophyta; class Magnoliopsida; order Poales; family Poaceae; genus Secale; species Secale cereale. Next base: position 660,654,339 of record LR738709.1, on the reverse strand, counting down.
AGAATTATCAATTATCACATCACTAGTGGGTAAAGGATTTGCAATCCTATCATCCCCAAGCTTAGAGCTTTCCATATCATCACTTTCAGAGTTGGTACCAAAAAGATTTTCAAGATCATAAGTAGCATTATCATCATTTTCCCAATCACAATAAGTAACATGCATATCATAATCAAAATCATCTTCAATAGTACCTACGGACGTATCATCAAGATGATAATTAAGGCAATAAACTTCACCTTCTTCTTTAAACTTACAATCGTTAGGATAAAAGTTGATGGGAGGAATATGCTCAGGCCAGGTTGATACCCATTCTTCTTCCTTCTTGCTCCTCTTCCTCCTCCTCTTCTTTTTCTTCTTCTTCACCTTAGGAGGGGGTGGTTGGAGATGAAGCTTCTCCACATATCCTGGTTTATCATTAGAAACAATAGGGGAAACTTGGGAGAAACTCTCCTTTTTATTAGCAGAAATATAAGAGACATTTTTATACTTTGGTAAAGTTCCCTCCTTTCTAATCTTACTTTTGTAATCATTTTCATGACAATTAACAACACAATAGAGATGGCAATTTTGCAAAGTGTTTTTTATTCCTATGGCATTAACATCTAGCCAAGAAGTCTTTTCTGATAACTCTTCACACATCAAAAATAACATAAGCTTATCATAAAGATCAGAGGTGATCATGTTATCACACAACTGGTTAACAGTTATGTTTTGAAAGTGCATGCATTGAAAATTAAAGTGACCCTCTATACGGCAATGTTCACAAGTAAAAGGATAAAGGTCACACAATTCTTTAGCAATTTCATTTAAATCTCTGACCCAAGTGATTGTTCTTTCATGCTTATGTTGCTTACAATACTTCTCTTCTTCAATCATAGGCCTTTCACAAGGTCTATCCACTCCACAAAAATTAACATGCTTATATAAAACTTCATTTTTAGGAATTGGATCATGCATGTTGCAATCATCATGAACAATTTCATTTTCTTTGCAAATCTCTTTAAAAGGTTCATGATGCTTGATCCAATCCTCCTTAGGCATATTAAGATGTGAAGCAAAAGATTTGAGGAAATCAACAAGGAGTTGAGAATCAAGCCCAAACTTAGCACTAAACTTATTAAAACTTGTAGTTTCAACAAAGGACTTAATGCAATCATACTCACAAATTATACCTGACTCTTTACCTTTGTCGATCTCCCAATCTTCAGTGTTGCGTTGAATTCTTTCAAGGAGTTCCCATCTAGCATCAATCTTTTCGTTTGTGAAAGAACCCATAGAGGAAGCATCGAGCAAATCTTTATCCTGTCGAGAGAGCCTCGCATAGAAATTAGTAATAATCATATCTTTGGCGAGCCCATGGTCAGGACATTTTAGCATTAACGTTTTCAGTCTCCCCCAAGCTTGAGCTATGCTCTCTCCGTCATGAGGATAGAAATTATAAACATAATTCCTATTCTCATGGACTTCATGAAGAGGATAAAACTTGGAGTAAAAGAGAGACTGGATCTCTTCCCAATCAAGCAAGTGCGAGTTATCGAGAAGCTTATACCAATCTGAAGCTTTATCTATAAGTGATACGGCGAACAATTTCCTCATGACAAACTCCCTTGATACACCTGCAAGCTTAAATAATGAACATAGTTGTGACAGATATAGCAAGTGTTCACCGGGATGTCTGTCTCCTGCATAACGATTAGCCAAAACATAATCGATAATACCAGCTGGTATTTTATAGGGCACAATTTCAGTAGGGGGGGGGGGAGCAACCACCACAGGTGTGGGGCGTCTTCCCGCAAGCAACGATCCAATAGCACGGTTTTCCATAAACATAACTAGTGAAACTAAAAACAAGAAACGAAAAGATTTAATTGCAAGATCTAAAGATATACCTTCAAACACTCACTTCCCCGGCAACGGCGCCAGAAATAGCTTGATGTCTACACATGCTTCTACTCTTGTAGACTATGTTGGGCCTCCAAGCGCAGAGGTTTGTAGGACAGCAGCAATTTCCCTCAAGTGGATGACCTAAGGTTTATCGAACTCAGGGAAGTAGAGGTTGAAGATGGTCTCTCTCAAGCAACCCTGCAACTAAGATACAAGAAGTCTCTTGTGTCCCCAACACACCTAATACGCTTGTTAGATGTATAGGTGCACTAGTTCGGCGAAGAGATGTTAAATGGCAAGTGATATGGATGGCAAAACAAAGTAATATAAATCTAATAAAAAGTGCAGCCAGCAAACAAGTGGTAAACGTGAGCACAAATGGTATTGCAATGGTGGAAACAAGGCCTAGGCTTCATACTTTCACTAGTGGCAACTCCCAACAACATTAACATAATCGAATCACATGATATTTCCCATAAAACATGCAATGGAGACGCACCCGGAGGTCATTCCTTCGTGGTCAAGAGAGGACGAGAATTATGTAGGGCTACAAAAGCACACCTCAAAGTTCGTAGTTCTCAATCTAAGGATTTCCCAATGTCACCGCGGCCATCCAAAGAGAGTCCCAAAATCACCACAACATATCTAAAGGATAGTCAAAGACAAGCACCAAGAGACTCTCAATCTTCAATCAACACACAAGAGAGGAAATCACTCATGAAAATATTTTTCTAATCCATGTCCAATAGACCGCTCTCACCTTGGTCTCGGGGATTATACTAGATAAAGACAAGTGAGTACATCAATCCAATACATAGAGGAAGGGGAAATATCATGGGATCACCCTAGATTAACATAGCCTATGATCACAACGAAGATCACATCATGGGAGAGAGAATTGACCACATAGCTACTGATACGTCCAAAACGTATCTATAATTTCTGCTTGCTCCATGCCTCTTTTGGGTGATATTGCTATGATATTCATACACTTACATACACTTTTAATCATATTTGGACTAACCTATTAACTCAGTGCACCCCAGTTTCTGTTTTCGGCTGTTTTTGTATTTCAGGTTTTCACATTACGAGAACTGCCAGGAAAAATCCAGAAAAATTATATAAAAAATCAGCGTTCCAGAACCTACCGTGCGTCCGAAGGACAGCCGGGGGGGGGGGGGCACCAGGGCTCCAGGCGCCCTGGCGGCGCCCCCCCCTGGGCCGCGCCGGGGGGGCGCCTGGGCCCCCCGAGCCCCGTCTGGTGCCCCCCTTTGGCATATATTTAGAGCGTTTCCCGAAACCCTCGAGACGGGAACTCTTTTTCGCGATCTCATCTCTGTTCCGCTGCCGCCGCCGCTTCCAAGATCGGGAGCACCAGGAGAACTCTTCCCGGCACCCTGCCGGAGGGGAGGATCACCACCGGGAGCCTCTCCACCACCATGGACGCCTCCCGGATGAGTTGTGAGTAGTCTCCCTTGGAACATGAGTCCATGACCAGTAGCTATATGATGTTCTCCTCCCGTTCTTGTGCTTCACTAATTAGTCCTCGTGAGCTGCCCTACATGATCGAGGCACATATGTAATCCTTATGTTGTTGCTATGTTGAGTTTGCTGGGATCCGATGGATTATGAGATTATGTTCAGATTGTGATTGAGTAATATATTTGATCTACCTCTTTTATATTTATGTTCATAAGTAATTCTTGCATGTTCTCCGATGTTATTTATTGCTTTGGCCAAGTAGTAGGTAGTGACTCCAAGAGGGAACGTTATGCTCGATTGTGGGTTCATGCCCCTCGATGACTAGCTTGAGTGACAGAAACATGAGTCTAGGGGATGTGCTGTTGCCACAAGGGGGAAAACAACGGTGCTTGTGCCCGCGGGTGCAAGGATTGTTTACTTTACGCAAAGTTCTTTTAATGCAGTTGTCTGTTGCATTGAGTTTACACTATGGGTGGGACTCGCAACTTAATACCAGCGAGATGTTCTGGATAGATATCTCAAGGTGGATGATTAGTAGTAGATATTGATGGATTTCGGTCTACTTACTTTGGCGTACCGCCCATGCTTTGAACCTCAACCTTTCTTGCAATGTAGTCAGCATTGGTTTGCGCACATGGTCCTGTCAATTGCCCAGCTGTAATTCGTTTACCTCACATAGCTGTTTTATCGTCTTTTGGGAGAGAGACATCACTAGTGAACATCATGAGACTCCGGTCCATATTACCATCATTGATCACATCCGCTATTTACTTTTCGCTATTATTTACTATTGCAAACATTATCAATCACTACTATCATTTGCGTTTCATCCTTTGTGAACTACAAGGCCGGAGGGATTGACAACCTCTCTGTACTCGTTGGGAGCAAAGTTATTTGTATCTGTGTGCAGGTCCACGTTGATTGCTAATATCTGGCGCCGTTAGCAGTTGACACCTTCTTGTTGAACCTAGTAGTCTCTGGGGATTCGATCCTTGGTATCTTGCCAAGGGAAAAACTTCCGCAACACTACATCTCACACCTTCCACTTGGGATAACCAACGAGGGGCGAGAAGCCCATCAAGGAGTTTTTCTGGCGCCGTTGCCGGGGACTCCACTCTTCAGGATAGGGGAGTTGCATGCTATCTTTTACCTTTGCTTTTTAGTCTTGTTAGTTTACCTTTCAGTTTTTGCTTTAGTATCTTTTATCAAAAATCACAAAAAAATTATTATTTACCTTTTTGTTAGTAGTCCTTTCTGTTTAGCCAAACATGTTAGGATTTGGTGCCTTGAGGGAATCAGAAGTTCTATATTTCCATCAAAGGGATGGAGAAAATATGAAGAAGGCATGGGACAGAATTTCTGATGCACATAGGAGAATTATGCCTTGGATACCTATAAAAATTGTGCTTAGGAATTTTTACCATGGTCTTTTTAAATGGTGTAAACACTCTCTTGACATTATAGCTGAGGGAGATTTCCTAGAATGTGATGAAGCTAGAGCTCCTGAAATTATACATGGTCTATCTAGTTACTTTGTTTATGATCATAATTTTGATATTGTCATAGATAGACTTGCTACTATTGAAAAGAGAATGGATGCACTAGACTTAATGAAGGTAGAGAAACCCAAACCCAATAAGAGAGATATTTTGGAAATAGATAATGACTGGGAGCCTCTTGTTAGGATTAGCATCTCTAATTAAGACTTCCTTGCTTATTGTGATATTGGATCTATGGTTTCTACTATGCCAAAAATTGTTCATGGTTCTTTAAAATTTAACATGGATAGATTACCATCTTATCATGAACACGCTAATGGAGATATTTCTGAAATCCAGGGAAGAATAAAAGATGTGCCAGTTAAATTCCTTAAAGGGATTGCAATGATTGATTTCTTCGTCATGGAGCCAAACCAAGGAAATATAGTGCTTGGAAGGGACTTCCTCCGAACAGTTAAATGCTTCATTGATATAGGTAAGGGACAAATCCGCTTGCGCGGAAAGGCAAAAGGTGTGTACCCCTTTCCTAGAAGGAACAAGAATGAACTTGTTGAGGAACCATTTGAAGCAATTTATAGCTCCGATTATTACGATGGTTATTGATTCCTCTATGCATTATGCCTAGCTTAAAGGCATAAAAGAAAGCGCTTTTGGGAGGCAGCCCACATGAATAAAATTTTATTTTGCTTTTGTTGTGTCTTGATGTTGTTTACTACAGTAGCATCATCATTGTATCTTTGCTTTTCAATTTTGTGCCAAGTATAGCCTCTGATTGCTAGAAAGTTCAAAAGTTGTGAGGTGCTGTCCAGGAAACAGATTCTGTCCTTGGATAGAAAAATTCGTATAAAATCACCAGATCATCTTTTTGGTCTGAATTTTTTCGACAGTGTTCTCTATATAATTGTCTTTCGTGCGTCTGTTCTGAGTTTTTTGATTTGAGTTGCAGAAGTGCCCCGAACAAATCAATTACTACCTGCTGTTCTGTTTTTCACAGATTCTGTCCTGTTTTGCCTTTCCTTCATTTTGCAAATCAAGAGCTTGCTTTTTCTTTGCAAAAACCTTTTGGAAATCTTGAGAAACAATAGAACTTCAAGAATATCCTTATTTCCAGCAAGGTATAATTATTTTATTATGGGTACTAACCTCGCTAATCAGATTATGATGAGTTATGTATGAAGGGAGTTTTCAAGTGTGCGAGGGAAGATGATAAAAAGATTCAGGAGTGTCAAGCGCTCAAGCTTGGGGATGCCCCCGTGCACCCCCAAGAAATATTCAAGGAGACTCAAGCGTCTAAGCTTGGGGATGCCCCCGTGCATCCCCTTCTCCATCAACATTATCAGTTCGTCTTTCGTTCCACTATATTTTAATCACTTCATGTGTTATGTGCTATGCTTGGAGCGTCTTGCTTTTAGTTTCCTTTTTAGTTTTCCATAACGAGTCGGAACTCAGCTTTTTTTATGTGGGAGAGAAACACGCTCCACTTCTACCTAGAACATAAACATAGAGTTTTCATGTCTATCTTTGCTGTGTGTGTTCTTTGTCTTTTAATAGCTACTATCATGCTCAAGCTCTTAGTATTCATGCTTATCTTTTCAAAAAGCTTTTGTTTAGTTGGTTGCTTGAACTCTCTTTAATTATCATGCTTATCTAATTAAGAGAGTTTGCTTCCGTTGCATTGGTTGATATGTCTATGATAAAGATGCTACGTGCATGATGGCGCTTAGTAGTTCATGTTTTCTTATGGTTAGTCTCAAATAGCTGGGGGATTCCCAATGTGTTATTGGAGTACCAACATGATTTGTTTGCCAATGATGTGGTATGGTTTAGTAATATCTTCCTTTGAGAATTTATTTTGATTGACTTGGTGTATGCTCACGCATATTTAAGACTGTAAAGAAAGTCTGTCAAGCCTTGATGATCTTTTATTTCTGAGTAGCGATATAACTTCCATGCCTGATTCAATATTGCTTTGTCGCTCTGGATGACTATGACCGTCATTGCTCTCTTAGTTGGTCGCTCCCAGTCTTTTGCTAACCTCCACCTGTACTAAGCGGACTGACTGCTTGTGCATCCACATCCTTTTAAACCAGTTATGCCATATGAGTCCACCATACCTACCTATATGTGATATTTCACCGCCACTCCAAGTAATTTACATGTGCTACCTTTAAAACCTTCAGTTTTTGCAATACATAGCTCATGGGAAAGTAGCTTAAAAACTATTGTGGTAAAGAATATGTTACCTATGTATCTTATTTCTTATAAGTTGCCTGCTGAGCGGTAACCATGTTTCTGGGGACGCCATCAACTGTTACACTTTTGTTGAATATCATGTGAGTTGCTATGCATGTTCGTCTTGTCTGAAGTAAGGGTGATTTGCCATTGAGTTGAATGAGTATGCATATTGTTAGAGAAGAACATTGGGCCGCCAACCAAAGCCATGTATCATGGTGGAAGTTTTAGCTTGGACATTAATCCTTAATCTCTTATGAGAATATGCTTAAGCATTAAAGAGGAGTCCATTATCTATTTTCTATGTTGTCCCGGTATGGATGTCCTCAAGTTGAGATCTATCAAAAACGAGAAATCAAATGCGATCTATCTCCTTGGACCTTTGTACAGGTGGCATAGAGGTACCCCTTTGTGACACTTGGTTGAAACATATGTAATGCAATGATAACTCATGGAAATCCGAGCTAATTAGGGCAAGGTGCGAGCACTATTGGTATTCGATGCATGAGGCTTGCAACTTATAAGATGTCTTATGCATAACACATATGAAGTACTACTACCATTGACAAAATTGCTTCTATGTTTTCAAAATAAAAAGCTCTAGCACATAACCATTCTTTTACTTTTATGTTGAGTCTCCACCTTCTTTTAAAAGCACCAACTACTGAGAGCATGATTGCCATTCTGAGTGTAATGTGCATTGTCCCAAAGTAGCATTGTCTTTTGCATGATTGTGATATCGTTTATTCTGAAATCATTGTATCTAGTCATCACTTAAACCTTGAAGGTGCCCCTGCATTTATGTTTTGCTTCACTAAAGGGGGCAAGCTAGATATCACTTTATCATATTTGCACATCTTGTTCATTGCAAATCTATTTGATGTTTCAGTATCCTATTGTAAAACTTTCAGTTCTTTGTGATTTTCTCATGAGGCAACTCAATTACTATAGATCATTGTCTCAGTAAGCTTTTTGTCATATGACTATGAATAAGTCCTATATGTTTAATAGCATGTCACCACAGAAATTATTCTTGTTATCATTTACCTACTCGAGGACGAGCAGGAATTAAGCTTGGGGATGTTGATACGTCCAAAACGTATCTATAATTTCTGCTTGCTCCATGCCTCTTTTGGGTGATATTGCTATGATATTCATACACTTCCATACACTTTTAATCATATTTGGACTAACCTATTAACTCAGTGCACCCCAGTGCCAGTTTCTGTTTTCGGCTGTTTTTGTATTTCAGGTTTTCACATTACGAGAACTGCCAGGAAAAATCCAGAAAAATTATATAAAAAATCAGCGTTCCAGAACCTACCGTGCGTACGAACGACAGCCGCCGTGGGGGGGGGGGCACCAGGGCTTCAGGCGCCCTGGCGGCGCGCCCCCCCTGGGCCGCGCCGGGGGGGGCGCTTGGGCCCCCCGAGCCCCGTCTGGTGCCCCCCTTTGGCATATATTTAAAGCGTTTCCCGAAACCCTCGAGACGGGAACTCTTTTTCGCCATCTCATCTCTGTTCCGCCGCTGCCGCCGCTTCCAAGATCGGGAGCACCAGGAGAACTCTTCCCGGCACCCTGCCGGAGGGGAGGATCACCACCGGGAGCCTCTCCACCACCATGGACGCCTCCCGGATGAGTTGTGAGTAGTCTCCCTTGGACCATGAGTCCATGACCAGTAGCTATGTGATGTTCTCCTCCCGTTCTTGTGCTTCACTAATTAGTCCTCGTGAGCTGCCCTACATGATCGAGGCACATATGTAATCCTTATGCTGTTGCTATGTTGAGTTTGCTGGGATCCGATGGATTATGAGATTATGTTCAGATTGTGATTGAGTAATATATTTGATCTACCTCTTTTATATTTATGTTCATAAGTAATTCTTGCATGTTCTCCGTTGTTATTTATTGCTTTGGCCAAGTAGTAGGTAGTGACTCCAAGAGGGAACGTTATGCTCGATTGTGGGTTCATGCCCCTCGATGACTAGCTTGAGTGACAGAAACATGAGTCTAGGGGATGTGCTGTTGCCACAAGGGGGAAAACAACGGTGCTTGTGCCCGTGGGTGCAAGGATTGTTTACTTTACGCAAAGTTCTTTTAATGCAGTTGTATGTTGCATTGATTTTACACTATGGGTGGGACTCGCAACTTAATACCAGCGAGATGTTCTGGATAGATATCTCAAGGTGGATGATTAGTAGTAGATATTGATGGATTTCGGTCTACTTACTTTGGCGTACCGCCCATGCTTTGAACCTCAACCTTTCTTGCAATGTAGTCATCATTGGTTTGCGCACATGGTCCTGTCAATTGCCCAGCTGTAATTCGTTTACCTCACATAGCTGTTTTATCGTCTTTTGGGAGAGAGACATCACTAGTGAACATCATGAGACTCCGGTCCATATTACCATCATTGATCACATCCGCTATTTACTTTTCGCTATTATTTACTATTGCAAACATTATCTATCACTACTATCATTTGCGTTTAATCCTTTGTGAACTACAAGGCCGGAGGGATTGACAACCTCTCTGTACTCGTTGGGAGCAAAGTTATTTGTATCTGTGTGCAGGTCCACGTTGATTGCTAATATCTGGCGCCGTTAGCAGTTGACACCTTCTTGTTGAACCTAGGAGTCTCTGGGGATTCGATCCTTGGTATCTTGCCAAGGGAAAAACTTCCGCAACACTACATCTCACACCTTCCACTTGGGGTAACCAACGAGGGGCGAGAAGCCCATCAGCTATTGGTAGAAACCTCAGCCCCGAGGAGGAACTACTCCCGCATCATGGAGGGAGGAAGCAACGTCGATGGAGATGAATCCGGGGGCACTTCCCCGTCCCGGCAGGGTGCCGGCACAGGAATTCTGGTCCCCCGAAGCTTGATGGCGATGGCGGCGGAGATCGGGATTGCGTCTGGAGAAAAAGGGTCTGGAATCAGGGTTTCTGCGACGCGGTGTAAATATATGCCAAAGGGGGTCGCCAGGGGAGCTAAGGGGGGCCCAGGCGCCCCCCCGGCGCGGCCAGGAGGGGGGCCGCGTGGGCAGGCCGCCTGGAGCCCCTGTGGCCCCCCTCTGGCCCTACTTTGGCCGCATGGAAGCTTCCGGAACGCTGATTTTTTATATATTTTTCCCGGAATTTTTCTGGCAATTTACGTAATGGGAAAACCTGAAATACAAAAATAGCAGAAAACAGAAACTGGCACTGGGGTGCACTGAGTTAATAGGTTAGTCCAAATATGATCAAAAGTGTATGGAAGTGCATAAATATCATAGCAATATGACACAAAAGAGGCATGGAGCAAGCAGAAATTATAGATACGTTTTGGACGTATCAGCACACTACTATTCCTTTTGAGAGACCCACACTCGTACTCCATCTTATACCTTGTACTCCATAGAGATTATCATTCATGCATATAGCTATGTGGGGACCTTCACAGTATAGAACTTGGCTTGTATATTCCAATGATGAGCCTCCTCAAAAGAGCTCTAGGTCTTCTTGAGCGAGCAAGTTGGATGCACCCCCAGTAGTTCCATTGGAGAGCTTACCTTAGCTCATATGTGCATCTGTTGCATGGCAATCCCTACTCCTCACATCATATCTATCATTTGGCTTTCTCTCGCCTATGATTGTCCTCATTGATGTGAGCCTTTCACACCTTTTTTGTCTTCCCCCTTCATCATTTTTCTCTCTTTGCCATCCTAAGTGTCAACTTTCTTGCTTACGCTCATCCATTGCATGAGTGCTCAAAATATCGAAAGGGAGTGGATCATTTTGACTTGTACCTGGCTAGTGGTCTGGGGATGAGTCAAGATAAGATTCCAAAGAAGACCAAGTGTGAAACTTTAGTAGATTAAGTTCTCAACAATACAAAAACTATGTTTTACTCTCTCGTATATCCCTATCCCCTTTCTTGCACGCAAACACCATTTGGAGACATTCGAGTCATGGACAGCGAGAGCTCTTGCACCTTTATGTTCTTATGTTGCTTGTTACAATGCAAATATAGACTTTTGCTTGTTATGACTTGAATTGAATTACATGCCTTGATTGCTTTACTTAAAAGTTCTTATATGGTTGATAGCATGTCACCACAGAAATTATGCTTGTTATCATTTACCTACTCGAGGACGAGCAGGAATTAAGCTTGGGGATGTTGATACGTCCAAAACGTATCTATAATTTCTGCTTGCTCCATGCTTTTTTTGTGTGATATTGGTATGATATTGATGCACTTCCATACACTTTTGATCATATTTGGACTAACCTATTAACTCAGTGCACCACAGTGTCAGTTCCTGTTTTCTGCTGTTTTTCTATTTCAGGTTTCCCCCATATTAAAAGTGCTCCAAAAATTACAGAAAAATTACAGGAAAAATCAGCGTACAGGAAGCTTCGCGAAGAACCAAAGATGGCCACGCCAGGGGGGCGCCTGGGGCCCCTGCTCCGCCTCTGGATGCCCCCCTTCGCATATATATCCCTCTCGTCCCGAAACCCTCGAGGACAGAACCCTTTTTCGCGATCTCGCCTCTGTATCGCCGCCGCAGCGCTTCCAAAATCGGGAGCATCAGGAGAACTCTTCCCGGCACCCTGCCGGAGGGGAGAACCACCACCGAGAGCTTCTCCACCACCATGGACGCTTCCCGGATGAGTCGTGAGTAGTCCACCTTGGACCATGGGTCCATGATAAGTAGCTATGTGATGTTCTCCTCCCCTCTTTGCTCTTCATGGTTTAGACCTCGTGAGCTGTCCTACATGATCGAGGCACATATGTAATCTTTCTGCTGTTGCTTTGCTGAGTTTGCTGGGATCTGATGAGTTATGAGACTATGTTCAGATTGTGTTTGAGTAATATATTTGATTCACCTCTTTTATATCTTTGTTCTTGAGTAATTCTTGCATGTTCTCCGTTGCTGTTTATTGCTTTGGCCAAGTAGTAGGTAGTAACTCCAAGAGGGAGCGTTATGCTTGATTGTGGGTTCATGCCCCCTGATGACTAGCTTGAGTGACAGAAACATGAGTCTAGGGGATGTGCTGTTGCCACAAGGGAGAAAACAACGGTGCTTGTACTTGCGGGTGCAAGGATTGTTTACTTTACGCAAAGTTCTTTTAATGCAGTTGTATGTTGCTTTGAGTTTACACTTTGGGTGGGATTCGCAACTTAATACTAGCGAGATGTTCTGGATAGATATCTCAAGGTGGATGATTAGTAGTAGATGCAGATGGATTTCGGTCTACTTGCCTTGGCGTACCGCCCATGCTTTTGAGCCTCTACCTTTCTTTGCAGCATAGTTAGCATTGGTTTGCGCACATAATCCTGTCAATTGCCCAGCTGTAATTTGTTTACCTCGCTTTGCTGTTTTATCGTCTTTTGGAGAGAGACATCACTAGTGAACATCATGGGATCCCGGTCCATATTACCATCGCTGATCACACCTTCTACTTACTTCCTGTTTTTATTTCCTAGTTGCAGTCGTAGCTATCATTATTATCTCTTGTGTTTGATCCTCTGTAAACAACAAGGCCGGAGGGATTGACAACCTCTCTGTACTCGTTGGGAGCAAAGTTATCTGTATCTGTGTGCAGGTCCCGTCAACCGCTAAGTTTCTGGCGCCGTTGACACCTACTTGTCGACCCTCGGAGTCTCACGGGATTCGATCCTTGGTATCTTTGCCAAGGGAAATTTGCCGCTACGCTACATCTCAACCTTCCACTTGGGGTAACCAACGAGGGGCGAGAAGCCATCAACCGGCCTACAGTCTTCGAAAGCCCTCAAGCATTGCTCGAATGCCCAAAATGCACGGCCAAATACTCGGACTTTCCTTCCTTCATGAACCGTTGTTTGGTGCCCATGAGGCTCGACAACATGAACCATGCTCGGGTTTGTTGTGGCCATGGCTAACAACAACCTAGGGATTCGGTTGTATGCTTCCTCCCAAGTACCATACAACATCTTAAATGCGGCTTGCTTCGCCTTCCATGCCTTGCCGTACTTCACCTTGTAATGAAATATGGCTTTCACAAGATCAATGACATGTTGGACGCTCATTGTTGGAAGTGTGGATATTGAGTTGGACAGCCTGTAAGCAATGAACTCGGACGTGAGTTGTTTGTGGTCTTGGGACACGATCTTGCCATCCAGCCTTTTGCCTTGGCACATGTGAGTTGGCACACAACTCACTACATGCCAAGTTGGACCTCCTTTCCAGGGTCTTGCACGCACAATCCATGGACATATTTCATCTTCATTTGCACATGCAACCGTGTAACGCACATTGATGTCCGAGTGCACCATCTTGTGTGGACGATAATGCGTAACCGAGTAGTTGTCCAGCCACATCTTCAATTCCAACAAGGTTTCGAACTTAGACCCTTTAGCCATCCGGTTCTTGTAGTCTCCCATATCACGGTGAGAGCTTGGCCTAACACCAAGAGATACACATTGGCCACCATCTACCACGGCTTCATCCGCGAGACTAACAACCTTGAACAATGTAGTCCGATGATCCCGACGGAATACCTTCTCGAAAGCTTCGGCCTCCTTCACCGTGAACCCCTCCGCATCAACTTGTTCATCGGGACCATCGTCATCCGAGTCCGATGCATATGCACGGGAAAAAGGGATGGAATGGTCCATTGTCTCTTGCAAATGATATTTGTCGAGATCACCCACATTATTGTCATGGAGATCAACTTCATTGTCATCGTCCGCATAATCATAGTTGTCCTCTTCCTCTTGCAAAGCTTCATCTTGGTTGTTTGTAGACGGACTCAATGTTTGCCCCACTTCTTGGGTCAAAAGAGGTTCAACAATTTCATCTCGCTTCAAGGGTGGTGGGCTACTATCAACCAAAGGGGAGGGTTTCCGGTTCAAGTCCAAATGCAAACTTGAATCAACCTTCTTCGTTGCAAATAACTCAAGAGCCTTGTCAAGTGATTCGGCCACCGTTTCATTGTATGCAACCCAACGTTGCTCCGAGTTGACACGCATTGTCTTCCAACGGACGTGTATTCCAAAGCCTACATTATGCCTTCCCTCCAACTCAACGATATCACTAAGGTCCATCCAATTCAATTCTTTCCTAACTTGTTGCAAGAGCTCCGCATAGCTAGGACTACTATCAAACACAATGTCAAGCTCATCCGGGTCCGGTTCAATATTCCCTTTCAAAAAGGCGTCTTTGTCCGCATGATGAACAAACACACATGTTCTTCCCATCCCTATAAGCATTACAAGAACACAAGGTAACATTGCTTCCATGAGTACTAAATGCAAAGATTAACAAAGAATAGAAACCCTAATATATATATATCAAACAACAACCCTAACCATAACCCTAACCATAACCCTAACCATAACCATAACCTAACCCTATGAAAGCACATTTGCTCCCTGGGTGGTTTTGGTAATTAATGACAACATACTTTGTGGTTGGACTAATGCTTTTATCAAGTATGTTTCAGGAAATTCAATCACATTGGCTATGGCAAAAGGACTGAAGAAGTGGACCCCTCAAAATGCTAAGGCAAGCATTGGCAAAAGCTCAAGACTCCATTTTTGGTTTAGTGATCCAAGATCACATTGAGTCCATAGGAAAAGCCAATACTATTAAAAGGGGATGAGGTTGTGTTGATGATCTGGTTGCTCAAGTGCTTAGTGATATATCTCCTTCAACTATCAGCAACTTTCACTACAATACACACTCATAAGTAATCTCGGACCAACCGATTTTCCAAACTCAGTCACACCGAGATGAACCACCTCAGCCATAAGCCAAACCCTAGAAAAATCGGTCATTCCGAGTTTGAGATCGGTCTCACCGAAACATGGGCTGCCAAGCTTCTGTAACCGTTTGTCATCAAATCGGAATAACCGAGTTGATGATTTCGGTCCCACCGAAACTGGCAAGTTCCTGTCTTGACTCAAATCGGACTAACCGAGATGGTATTTTCGGTCCCACCGAAAACCCCAACGTTCACTATATTTGAACTTTCGGTCTGACCGAGTTGTCCACTTCGGTCTCACCGAGATTGCTCAATTATGTGTGTAACGGTTGGATTTTGTGTGGAGGCTATATATATACCCCTCCACCCCTCTTCATTCGTGGAGAGAGCCATCAGAAAGAACTACCACTCCTACCTTACACTTTCTGAGAAGAGAACTACCTACCCTTGTGTTGAGATCAAGTTGCTCCACTCCCACCATATGAAACTTGATTTCTAACCTTCCCAAGTTGCTTTCCACTCAATCCTTTCTTCCACCACAGCCATATCAGTGAGGAGAGTTGAGTGTTGGGGAGATTATCATTTGAAGCACAAGAGCAAGGAGTTCATCATCATCTACAACATCTATTACCTTTTGGAGGGTGGTGCCTCCTAGATTGGTTAGGTGTCGCTTGGGAGCCTCCGTCATCGAGATGTGGAGTTGAACCAAGAAGTTTGTAAGGGCAAGGAGATCGCCTACTTCGTGAAGATCTACCCCGAGTAAGGCTAGCCCTCCGTGGGCGTAGGCCATGATGGAATAGACAAGGTTGCTTCTTCGTGGACCCTTCGTGGGTGGAGCCCTCCGTGGACTCGCGCAGCCGTTACCCTCCGTGGGTTGAAGTCTCCATCAACGTGGATGTACGATAGCACCACCTATCGGAACCACGGGAAAAATCATTGCGTCTCCAAATTGCGTTTGATCTTCTCCACTTCTCTTTACTACTTGTGCAATTTACTTTCCGCTGCCCATACTCTAGAATTGCATGTGTAGTGTGCTACTTGACTTGTGTGTTATCCAAAATCTGCCAAAATCTGTCCTTGATAAAAGACAGAATTTTTATCTTGTCAAGTAGTCTAATCACCCCCCCCTAGACACTCTCACCTTCTTCGATCCCTCAATTGGTATCAGAGCCTTGGTCTCCATTGCTTTGGTTTACACACCATTGGAGGAAGATGGACGTGTCTACGTTTGGGAGTGTTAGCCATAGAGTGCCTATTCTTAATGGAGAGTCATATAACTCATGGAAGTCTGAAATGCTTAGTATCTTTAAGAAGTACAATTTGTGCAAATATATTGAGACCCCCTATGTGCCTCCTTTTGATCCCTTGCACCCTACCATGGATGAAGAGCTTGATTTGCTTCGTAACCTTAGAACTGTAAATCTCATCATTAGAGGGTTACCCGATGATTTGCTTAAGCTTGTTACAAACTTTGAGTGTGCCTATGCTATGTGGAAGTTCTTGGAAGAACTTTATCCGGACTACTCTATGAGAGGTCTTGATAAAATTCTATACAAGACTATTGAATTTGATAAGATGCACCCCAATGATCCCAACTTTGATAAATGCTTCTTTGAGCTTCGTGATCTTATGAAAAAGAAGGGTGATCCCGCTCTTATCAATGTTTTAATTAGAAATGCTCTTGCATTGCATTCCGAAGATTATTGTCACATTGACAAAACTAATGCAAGTACTTATCAAATTGACCTAGGTGTTGATGATGAACAATCTATGGGTCAATATGATGATGAGCATGAGCATGATGATGATTACTCCGATTCGGACACCAAGCTAGACAAGGTCATGAAGAGTCTCAATCTCATGGCAAACCTGAGAGACTACATGTCCGGCGGAAAAGAGTGGATTCTTGATAGTGGATGTACCGATCACATGACCGGAGACAAAGACATGTTTCGAGAGCTTGCAAAGAACGATGGTCCACGCAAGTATGTGACTTTTGGAGACAACTCCAAGGGTAAGGTACTTGGCCTTGGTAAGGTGGCCATATCTCATGATAGCTCTATTCAAAATGTCATGCTTGTAGAATCTCTTGGATACAATTTACTTTCCGTGTCTAGATTAGCTGACTTTGGATTCAATGTGCTATTCACCAAAGTAGATTGCCAAGTCTTTCGTCGTGACAATCAAAACATGGCATTTACCGGTATCCGTAGAGGTGATCTATATATTGTTGATTTCACTAAGAAAGCCCAACCTAGAGCTTGTTTTATTGCTAAATCCTCTAAAGGTTGGTTATGGCATAGAAGGCTAGGACATGTTGGTATGCGTAATCCAGACAAGCTAATCAAAGGTGATCATATTCTTGGTGTTAAAGATGTTCTCTTTGACAAAGATAGACTTTGTAGTGCTTGTCAAGCAGGAAAACAAGTAGGTGGAAGTCATCCCGTGAAGAACATCATGACCACAAGGAGACCGCTTGAGCTTCTTCATATGGATCTCTTCGGTCCCAATGCTTACAAAAGCCTTGGTGGTAACTCCTTTGGTCTAGTCATAGTTGATGATTATTCCAGATTTACGTGGGTATTTTTCCTTGATGACAAATCGCAGGTTCAGAGAATCTTCAAAACCTTTGCCAGAAAGGCCCAAAATCAATTTGAGGTGAAGATCAAGAAAGTTCGGAGTGACAATGGAACGGAGTTCAAGAACGCCAATGTAGACTCTTTTCTCGATGAGGAAGGAATTCTACATGAGTTCTCGGCTACGTACACTCCTCAACAAAATGGAGTTGTTGAGAGGAAGAACCGAACGCTCATAGAGATGGCAAGAACGATGCTTGATGAATACAAGACACCGAAGCATTTTTGGGGAGAAGCCGTCGAGACAGCTTGTCATGCCATCAACAGGCTTTATCTTCATAAGCTCCTTGGCAAGACATCATACGAGCTCCTCACCGGTAACAAACCCCAAGTGGGATACTTTCGTGTCTTTGGTTCAAAATGCTATATCCTTGATAAGCATCGTCGGTCTAAATTTGCTCCTAAATCTCATGAAGGCTTTCTTCTTGGTTATGGATCAAACTCCCACACCTACCGTGTCTACAATAATTTCACCCGAAAGGTTGAAGAGACGGTAGATGTGAAGTTTGATGAATCTAATGGCTCGCAAGTAGAGCAAATGCCTATTGATGTAGGAGACAAGGACCCATCGGAAGCTATCCAAGATTTATCTATTGGAAAGATCCGTCCCATGGAAGTGAAGGAGAGTACCTCATCTACATATGTGGAGCCACCTACCTCACGGCGAGATGAACCTCAAGGCAACATGGAGGCCTCCACAAGTGGAACTCACCAAGATGAGGAAGTGCAACAAGAAGATCCATCACAACCTCCTTCTCCACCGCCTCAAGACAACACCAACAACAATGAAGAAGAAGAAGAGGAAGATGAAGATGATGAGGAAGCTCAGCCACAACCGCAACAAAAGCTATCCCGAGTCCGAGCAAGAGTCAAGAAAAATCATCCCGTGGAACAAATGATGAACGACATCAACTCCGGGAGAATTACTCGCTCTAAAACTCGCTTAGCTAACTTTTGTGAGCATTACTCTTTTATCTCTAGTATTGAACCTATGAAGGTAGAAGAAGCACTTGAAGACCCGGATTGGGTGAACGCTATGCACGAAGAACTACACAACTTCGAGAGGAACAAGGTATGGACTTTGGTAGAGAAGCCCAAGGATGATCAAAACATCATTGGAACTAAATGGGTGTTTCGGAACAAGCAAGATGAAGATGGACAAGTCATCCGCAACAAGGCTCGTCTCGTAGCTCAAGGTTACACACAAGTCAAAGGTATGGACTATGGTGAGACCTATGCCCCCGTTGCTAGACTTGAGTCCATTCGCATTCTTCTTGCCTATGCCAATCACCATGATATTACTCTCTATCAAATGGACATCAAAAGTGCTTTCCTAAATGGTGAAATTGAGGAGGAAGTATTTGTGAAACAACCTCCCGGATTTGTGAATCCCAAAAAGCCTAATCATGTTTACAAGTTGCACAAAGCTCTTTATGGTCTTAAACAAGCTCCTAGAGCTTGGTACAAATGCTTAACTAGCTTTCTTCTTGAAAAAGGGTTTGAGATTGGAAAGATAGACTCAACGCTGTTCACAAAAAGGGTTAATGGTGAACTATTTGTGTGCCAAATATATGTTGATGATATTATCTTTGGTTCAACTAAACCCCATTTTAGCAAGAAGTTTGGACAGCTCATGTCGGAGAAGTATGAGATGTCCATGATGAGTGAACTCAAATTCTTCCTTGGGTTGCAAATCAAGCAATCTAAGGAGGGTACCTTTGTCTCACAAACAAAGTACACCAAGGATCTCTTCAAGAAGTTCAACATGCAAGAAAGCAAAGGTATGAGTACCCCCATGCCTACTAGTGGACATAATGACTTGACAAAAGATGGAGAACCCGTTGATCAAAGGGTTTACCGTTCTATGATTGGTTCTCTACTATATCTTTGTGCTTCTCGTCCTGACATAATGTTGAGTGTATGCATGTGTGCGC
The DNA here is from genome assembly GCA_902687465.1 of Secale cereale. Lineage (NCBI taxonomy): Eukaryota > Viridiplantae > Streptophyta > Magnoliopsida > Poales > Poaceae > Secale > Secale cereale. Next base: position 660,634,941 of record LR738709.1, on the reverse strand, counting down.
GATATCAAGCAGCCCCTAAAGAATGTCATCTTAAAGCTGTTAAAAGGATAGTGAAATATTTGATACACACACCAAACTTTGGCATTTGGTATCCTAAGAGAGCCTCCTTCGACCTTGTTGGCTATTCCGACTCGGACTATGCCGGTGACAAGGTTGATAGGAAGTCAACTTCGGGTACATGTCAATTCCTTGGTCGATCCCTTGTATCTTGGTCCTCCAAGAAACAAAATTCGGTATCTTTATCCACTGCCGAAGCAGAATATATTGCTGCTGGTTCGTGTTGTGCTCAATTGCTATGGATGACACAAACGCTTAAAGATTATGGGATACATGTGAGACATGTTCCTTTGCTTTGTGACAATGAGAGTGCGATTAAAATTGGACATAATCCCGTGCAACACTCTCGAACAAAGCATATTGAAGTTCGTCACCATTTTATTCGTGATCATATTGCCAAGGGTGACATTAATCTTAAGCATGTTCGTACTGACAAACAACTTGCTGATATCTTTACAAAACCTCTTGATGAGAAGGTGTTTTGTCGCTTAAGGAGTGAGTTGAACATCATTGATGCTTCAAACTTGGAGTAAGAACTCCATTGATGCATGCAAGGCATGAGCCCACTTGACTAATCCTTGATATTTCTCTTATGATGGTGATCATATATCTTGGACACATTTGCCTCCTTGTATTGCATCTAACTCCTTGCAGGTACTTGGATGATCTACATTCCACAAGATTACCACACACTCAAATCATGAGTAATCTTGTCATTGATCAAGTATCTAGCCCTTTGGGATGTTGAGTTCAAGGAACAAAATTCCACATATCCTTTTTGACATCTTATACATCTAGTATTTCACTCTTGTCATCTTGGATATCCTTGAGTATTTCCTTGCTTGCCTAACCCATGTAGGAAGATGAACTATACAAGTAGAAATGGCGCTCCAACTTCACATTCAATGAGCACCTACATCAAGCCTACCTACATGAGTAAAGCAACAACAAGCCCAAGGTATGTTCTTCACATCTTTAAGGAGCTTTGCTCAAAGTCATGAGTACAAGCAGCTTCATAAGATGTGATCACATCGAATGCTTAATCGAAAAATGGCAACCCCATTTTGAGCTTAAATGATGAGTATGACCTATGATCAAATGTCTTCATTTGACTCCTAAGTCAATATACTCAAACATAGGTGACCTTGTCGCCGACCTTTATCTAGATGAAGTACATATGTTTTTGGAGTCTTTCTATTTTCTCTTATGTTCTCTCATTGAGTTTTTTTTTATTTCAAAAAAAAAACAATCAAAAAAAAACTTCATCTAGGAATCTTTTTCATTTCTTTTCTTATGTCTTTGTGAATATCCTTATGGCTCTGATCAATTCCCCGAAAATCTTTCACAAATTCATTGCAAATCCTTTGAAACATCCCTCGCAAAGTGAGCTGAATTATTTCTGTATTTCCTTGGAATTAAACTCGGCGTCACCGATTTAAATTTTTCGGTCTAACCGAAAAGGATCTACCCTAAGTCCCTGACTTTCGGACCCACCGATCCATCTATTTCGGTGTCACCGATTTATCTTCCAGGATATCAACTTCTGCAGCTCCATTCAATGTTTCTCTATGCATGTTCTTATTTGGCATCATTCTTTTCATCACAGGGGGAGAAGACTTAGGGGGAGTAGGGGAGAAGAGAAGACTTAGGGAGAGAAGACTTAGGGGGAGTAGGGGAGAAGAGAAGACTTAGGGAGAGAAGAAGAGCAATCTTATCTTAAGAGGGAGAGAATCACATCAAAGCGTTGCCGTGTCTTACATTGGACATCATTCTCATTTGGCATCATTCTTTTGATTTTGCTGTTTCCATCACACCCCTGTTCTCAGAGAACTCAAAGGGAGAGGAATCTTCACAATTGATATCTAATGGAAAGCAAAATCTCTCAGAATTCATTGAAAATCTTTTAGTTTCGGAGACATGTTTGTTGATTCAAGCTTGTGCTCAATATGAGACACCCCTTATACATGTCATCCCTGGCTTAGTACTCTTGATGTTCTTGCAGTTGGTTGAAGGAATACTCTTGTGTTATCTAACCTGTTTTTCCCAAGTTTATCCCCTCAGGTACAATGCCAAGGAACATCAAGGTAAGTATATGCACCTTGCAGAATGTGCATGATGGTGACTTGCTTGTGAATACTTGTTTGCAAGAAATCACCATGCACATATGCATTATCACTCACTTCTTTTCATCTGCTCTGATGCATATCGCCAAGCTGCATGTAGCACATCTTGCTTATCTCTCTATTGTGTGCTTGTGGTAGTCCAAAACCAAAATCTATGAAAATCTTGCACACTTGTAGGGGGAGCCTGTGTACTACATGTTTGTCAAAGCTTTCGTGATAATTCTGTCTTTCTTTCAATAAGCTTTGATGTCTTGTTTAGTGTAATTTTAGTGTGTTGCCATCAATTACCAAAAAGGGGGAGATTGAAAGCACATTTGCTCCCTGGGTGGTTTTGGTAATTAATGACAACATACTTTGTGGTTGGACTAATGCTTTTATCAAGTATGTTTCAGGAAATTCAATCACATTGGCTATGGCAAAAGGACTGAAGAAGTGGACCCCTCAAAATGCTAAGGCAAGCATTGGCAAAAGCTCAAGACTCCATTTTTGGTTTAGTGATCCAAGATCACATTGAGTCCATAGGAAAAGCCAATACTATTAAAAGGGGATGAGGTTGTGTTGATGATCTGGTTGCTCAAGTGCTTAGTGATATATCTCCTTCAACTATCAGCAACTTTCACTACTAAACACACTCATAAGTAATCTCGGACAAACCGATTTTCCAAACTCAGTCCCACCGAGATGAACCACCTCAGCCATAAGCCAAACCCTAGAAAAATCGGTCAATCCGAGTTTGAGTTCGGTCTCACCGAAATACGGGCTGCCAAGCTTCTGTAACCGTTTGTCCTCAAATCGGAATAACCGAGTTGATGATTTCGGTCTCACCGAAACTGGCAAGTTCCTATCTTTACTCAAATCGGACAAACCGAGATGGTATTTTCGGTCCCACCGAAAACCCCAACGTTCACTATATTTGAACTTTCGGTCTGACCGAGTTGTCCACTTCGGTCTCACCGAGATTGCTCAATTATGTGTGTAACGGTTGGATTTTGTGTGGAGGCTATATATACCCCTCCACCCCCTCTTCATTCGTGGAGAGAGCCATCAGAAAGAACTACCACTCCTACCTTACACTTTCTGAGAAGAGAACTACCTACCCTTGTGTTGAGATCAAGTTGCTCCATTCCTACCGTATGAAACTTGATTTCTAACCTTCCCAAGTTGCTTTCCACTCAATCCTTTCTTCCACCACAGCCATATCAGTGAGGAGAGTTGAGTGTTGGGGAGATTACCATTTGAAGCACAAGAGCAAGGAGTTCATCATCATCTACAACATCTATTACCTTTTGGAGGGTGGTGCCTCCTAGATTGGTTAGGTGTCGCTTGGGAGCCTCCGTCATCGAGATGTGGAGTTGAACCAAGAAGTTTGTAAGGGCAAGGAGATCGCCTACTTCGTGAAGATCTACCCCGAGTAAGGCTAGCCCTCCGTGGGCGTAGGCCATGATGGAATAGACAAGGTTGCTTCTTCGTGGACCCTTCGTGGGTGGAGCCCTCCGTGGACTCGCGCAGCCGTTACCCTCCGTGGGTTGAAGTCTCCATCAACGTGGATGTACGATAGCACCACCTATCGGAACCACGGGAAAAATCATTGCGTCTCCAAATTGCGTTTGATCTTCTCCACTTCTCTTTACTACTTGTGCAATTTACTTTCCGCTGCCCATACTCTAGAATTGCATGTGTAGTGTGCTACTTGACTTGTGTGTTATCCAAAATCTGCCAAAATCTGTCCTTGATAAAAGACAGAATTTTTATCTTGTCAAGTAGTCTAATCACCCCCCCTCTAGACACTCTCACCTTCTTCGATCCCTCACCCTAACAACAACATAAGAACACCCATATGAACACCCATAAACATACATCTCACTTCTCCATTCAAATCACTAGATCCAAACAAAACAAGGATTTCCCCAAACTAGCAACATTTGAGCAATTTGATAACATTACTTGAATCAAAACAAGGGGATCGGAGATGATTACCTTGAGGGAGGGCTTGACTTCGAAATCCACGGACAAATTCTTCAAATATGCAAGATTTGAGAGAGGATTTGAGAGGGGAAGAGAGTGGGAGAGGGGCCTAAGCTCGTGGTGAGAGTGGGAGAGAGTGTGAGTGGGGGAGTGGGGGTCCAGCGCGGCTGCTGGATAAGTCATTGTGCAGCGCCTGGCTCGGAGGCGCTGCACATTACCATGTGTGACGCCTAGCTCGGAGGCGCTGCACGGTCGGGTGCGGGCCCGGGGGCTGCCACGATGGACAGGCGTGCAATGCCCCTGAGCTAGGCGCTGCACAGTAGGGTGCAGCGCCGTCGTGGCAGGCGCTACACAAAAAGGTCAGGGGTGTGAAATAGTTTCACGGGCAGTTCATTTCGTGAATTGATTACGCCAACAGGTCAAAATTGTCAAATTTGCCCCAACTGGACTGGTCCTCGAGCTAAAAGGGCCCGCGCGCTGCGACACCGCAGTACTACTTTACTACGACTTTGCCTGTCCACGGGCCACATGCAAAAATGCTAGACATACGGGGTTTTACAGGCAATTACGGGCTCCTTCTAAACTAACTAAACATGCCCCCCCTGATTTTCAGGTGGGTGGACCCGCGTCCTCCCTAACCTCCAATTAAAAACTGCCTAATCTTTTTTGCTCACTTTCACCGTTGCTGCACTAGTTGACGAAGCTAAGCGGCTTCTTGCACTTGGCCGCGAGTATGTGTTATCACATGTTAGTAGAAGTAACCATAAAGCTAGTCATGCTCTAGCCCAACTAGGGATCTCTGAACCACGTACTGCTGTGTGGCTTGGCCATGGACCTGATGAAATTTGCGCCATTTGCCATCGGGATTGTACTGATCTTCCTTGATTAATATTGCCTCCGTTCGGAATTACTTGTCGCAGAAATGGATGTATCTAGATGTATTTTAGTTCTATATACATCCATTTCCGAGACAAGTAATTCCGAACGGAGGGAGTACAATCCTTTTACCTCGCAAAAAAATAAAACTGCCTAATCGCCCTGTAACCTTTCCCAGCCCGTAATCCTTTGTTGATGTAGCAAAGCTCGGCCACATGGCTTCCCGTCGCGCTACGTGGCCACATGGTGATTCTGGATGTCGTCGTCGTTTGTTTATGTTGTTGTTGGTGCAGGGCCGGCACGGGAAAAACAACGTTAATTTGCCGTACGTGTCGATCCATTCTTGAGAATTGGAAGAACAGTACGCCGACGGATAGTTTTCTTTAGACATGGACCGGACGGATACGGATAGTTGATGCTGTAAGATGGAAGCGTTCCTACTCTCCGTAGAGAGCCGCGTGAGTTTATATTGATTGTTGGCAGGAAGAGCCCGTGCCTTGGCTTACAAGTTGAACTAGATCGCAAGGATGCAAGTTCGGTACAATAGGATAGAGATAGAAGTTGTTACGGGAGAGGGAGAAGATAAGAAGTTGAGATTACAATCTATCTCTAATTCTAACACCCTCCCTTAATCTCAACTATCCTACATTAAGATTCTTCTTGAATTCTTCAAATGGCTTGACTGGCAAAGCTTTAGTGAAACCATCTGCTACTTGGTCCTTGGAAGGAATAAACCGTATGTCAAGTTTCTTCTCTGCAACTCTTTCTCGTACAAAATGAAAATCAATTTCTATGTGTTTGGTTCTACCATGAAACACTGGATTTGCAGAGAGATATGTGGCTCCCAAGTTGTCACACCATAAACAGGACACACGATGCTGTTTAACTCCCAATTCATTAAGCAATGATTCTACCCAGATGATCTCAGCAGTAGCATTTGCTAGTGACTTGTATTCAGCTTCTGTGCTTGACCTGGATACTGTAGCTTGTTTTCTAGCACTCCAAGAAATAAGATTTGCACCAAAAAAGACTGCAAAACCTCCAGTTGATTTTCTATCATCACTACATCCTGCCCAGTCAGCATCAGAAAATGCACTGACAAGGGTTGAGGTAGAACGCCTGAACTGAAGACCTAAGTTCACAGTGTGCTTGATATATCGTACAATTCTCTTAACAGCTGTCCAATGCATAGTAGTAGGTGCATGGAGATACTGACAAACCTTGTTAACAGCAAAGGATATATCTGGCCTTGTCAGTGTAAGATATTGTAGAGCTCCTACTGCACTTCTGTATCTTGTACTTTCTTCTTCCTTAAGTGGCTCACCTTCAAAGGCTGAAAGTTTTTCTGAAGAAGACAGTGGTGTAGGTGAGGGCTTGCAGTCCTTCATCCCCATACGAGCCAGAAGTTCAGTGGCATATTTCTCTTGATTTAGTACTATGCCATCTTGAGTCTTCTTGACTTCAATGCCTAGGAAGAAGTGTAAGTCACCAAGATCCTTCAAAGCAAACTCTGAACTCAGATCATGTAAAAGAGCATTAGTGGCACCTTGTGAAGAGCTTGCAACTATGATATCATCAACATATATTAAAACAAATATAGTTGTATTTGCTTTGTTGTAGATAAAAAGAGATGTGTCAGCTTTGGATGCAAGAAAGCCAAGGTGTCTTAACTGAGAGCTCAACCTTGAGTACCATGCTCTTGGTGCTTGTTTCAAGCCATACAGTGCCTTGTCAAGTTTGCACACATAGTGAGGTGTCTTTTTATTTTCATACCCAGGTGGTTGTCTCATGTAAACCTCCTCTTCCAGAACACCATGCAAAAACGCGTTCTGAACATCTAGCTGTCTTAAGCTCCATCCCCTGGAAACAGCAATGGCTAGCACAAGCCTAATGGTTGCAGCCTTAACAACAGGACTAAATGTATCTTCATAGTCTAAACCATAACGTTGTTTAAAACCTTTGGCAACTAAACGTGCTTTATACCTGTCAATTGTCCCATCTGCCTTTTTCTTGATTCTGTAGACCCACTTGCAATCAATAATGTTTTTACCTTGTTTTTCAGGTACAAGATGCCAAGTCTTGTTTCTCATGAGAGCTGAGTACTCCTCGTCCATTGCATGTTTCCATTTTTTATCTCCCAGTGCATCTTCTAACCTTGTCGGTTCTCCTGCAATGCACAACATACCATACCTTATAGTGCCATCAGTTCTAAGCTTTGGTTTTCGTATACCTTTCTGGAGCCGAGTCGTGACACGTGAAACTGTAGCGGATTGGTGCTGGTTCTGTCGTGTAGTGACCTGCGGCACATAAGGTGATGCAACAGGATTCGCCATAGAGGATCCCGGGGACATCTCAGATTCGCTTTCCACAGCAAATCCCGATCCAAACCGTGTAGCCTGTACTGTGGCCGATCTGCTAGAAGCAGTATCCGCAGAAGATCCTGTGCTGCCGCCCCGCGCATGCACGTGGGATCCCGATCCCGAGCCTGATTCGGCTCCTCCTGTCGCTGTCGGGTTGTCGGGCCCGCATGTGGACCGTGGCGCGGAGCGCGACGCTTCGCCTGGATGGGGAGACGTGTCGCCTTCCAACTGGCGCTGCGGACTCCTGTGCGGCGCACGATCCGGTGCGAATCTGCGCGCCCGATCCGAGGTGGCCTGGCGCACAGGAGTTCCAGGTGACGCGGGATCTGCTTCGTGTTCCGCGCCTGCTTCGTCTTCTTCTGGTACATGAAATACCAGCTCATTTTCTGCAAAATTTTGATCATTCTGCACGCCGTTTTCTGCTGCATGATCCTGCACATGAAGAGGCATAGTTCCACTAGCATAATCATCAGTTGGGTTAGTACAATTATCGCCCCCATGATCAATATTTTGGAGATGTGGTGGAAGGAGGAGTATTTTTTTCTTGAGAAGTGCTCCGGCGTTAGGATGAAGAGCTTCAAAGGGATAGACAGACTCATCAAATACAACGTCTCGGGAGATATAAACCCTACCAGTTGAAACATCAAGACACTTAACTCCTTTGTGAATTGGACTATATCCAAGAAATACACACTTTTTAGAACGGAAAGCAAGCTTGCGTGTATTATATGGACGGAGGTTGGGCCAGCAGGCACAACCAAATACACGAAGTGATTTGTAGTCAGGAGTAGTGCCAAAAAGACGTGTGATGGGAGTCTCAAATTTGATGACTTTACTAGGAAGTAAATTGATAAGATATGTAGCAGTTAAGAATGCTTCATCCCAGAACTTTAGTGGCATGGATGCATTTGCAAGTAGAGCTAACCCTACTTCAACAACATGGCGATGTTTTCTTTCAGCTGAGCCATTCTGTTGGTGTGCATGGGGACACGATACATGATGTGAAATGCCAAGCTCTTGAAAAAAGAGATTGAGTTTCTTATATTCACCTCCCCAGTCTGTTTGCATGGCAATGATTTTTGTATCAAGTTTTCTCTCAACTAGGTTCTGAAAGTTCTTGAAAACTTGAAACACTTCGGATCGTTTCTTAAGAAGATAGATCCAAGTGAATTTGCTATAATCATCAATGAAACTAACATAGTACGAGTGTCTACCAACAGAAGTAGGGGCTGGTCCCCAAACATCAGAAAAGATAAGTTGCAAAGGTGCAGTAGAAACACTGAAAGAAATAGGATATGGCAACTGATGACTTTTAGCTTGTTGGCATGGGTCACAAACAGACTCAATACTAGACTCATAAGAGTGGGGAAGTTTATTTTTGCTAAGAATGAATTTGACAATAGCTGCTGAAGGATGACCTAATCTACTGTGCCACTTTGCTGAAGAAGGCTTGACAGCAACAAAGGCTTGTTTATTTGTTGATGATGATGAAGATATAAGTGGGTAGAGACCTCCCACGCACTTGCCCCTAAGAAGCACTCTCCTCGTGTCCAAGTCCTTTACCAAAAAGAAATAAGGATAGAATTCAATAAGAACACGATTATCACGAGTAAATCTATGAACTGAAAGAAGATTCTTTGATGTTGTAGGGACATATAGGACTTTGTTTAGATGCAAATTTTTCATGGGGGTTTTGACAATTGAACTACCAACGTGAGTGATTTTCATACCAGAGCCGCTTACAGTGTGCACTTGATCATGTCCTTGATACTTGTCTCTGATTGTTAGCTTGTCGAGCTCCCCTGTGATGTGATTTGTGGCGCCCGTGTCTGCATACCAGTTTGTATCGACACCATAGGAGTCGGTGACCATGTTGGCTCCCTTCTCCTCATGTTCATCTTCATCATACCGATGCCAGCAGTCACGAGCACCTCCTGGATGATGCTTGTAACAGATCTGACACTCTGGGAAATCTCGAACTTGTTGCTGACGTTGTTGCTGTGGACGACCGCGGCCACCTCCGCCGCCGCCGTTTCCACCAGATGGAGTTGGGGAGGGGCGCCTGCCTCGACCGCGGCCCCTACTATTGCTGCGCCCGCGGCCTCTGCTGTAGCCGCGCCCGCGCCCCCTGTAGGCTAGGTTTGCTGAGGTCTTGAAGCCTGTGTCTGGACTGTCGCCGAGCATCTCTACGCGCTGGTCAAACGCTGCAATCTGGGCGAACAGATCATCTACCGAGATCTGATTCTTTACTGCACCGATGGCTGCCACAACCGGGTCATAGTCCCTGTCGAGGCCGGCGAGAACATAGTCTACCATCTCTGGGTCCGAGACTGGGCGACCTGCTGCTGCAAGCTCATCCCCCAGGTTCTTCATCCTGGAGATAAAAGCGCTGCTGGACATGGAGCCTTTCTTTGTGTTGGTAATGGCGATGCGCAGATTGGTGATGCGTGATTGGGACTGCGAGGCAAACAGGGTGGTGATGGCAGTCCAGAGATCGAACGTTGTCTCCTTGCTCGCAACTTGGGCGAGGATCTCCATAGACAGAGAATTCAGGAGATGGCTTAGGACTTGCTGGTCCTTTGAGATCCACTGCGCATACAGAGGATTGGGTACTGCGGCGATGGTCTTGTCCGCCTGTTGCTGCTGCACCGTCTTCGGTGGCGCTACATCTGATCCGTCCAGGAGGCCGGTGACCTGCGCTCCTCGCAGGCCCGGCATGACCTGTGCCTTCCATAGGATAAAGTTGGTCTTGGTGAGCTTCTCAGAAGGGAGAGCACCAAGGTTGAGGGAGATGGTGGATGAGGACGACATGGCGAGGGCGATTGAGGAAGGAGGCTGCTGGCTAGATCGATGGGAAGAGGATGGCTCTGTATACCATGTAAGATGGAAGCGTTCCTACTCTCCGTAGAGAGCCGCGTGAGTTTATATTGATTGTTGGCAGGAAGAGCCCGTGCCTTGGCTTACAAGTTGAACTAGATCGCAAGGATGCAAGTTCGGTACAATAGGATAGAGATAGAAGTTGTTACGGGAGAGGGAGAAGATAAGAAGTTGAGATTACAATCTATCTCTAATTCTAACAGATGCCACCGAGACTCATTATGCTGCTGCTTAGGAAAATGCTTTTATATACAGTGGCACTACTCCATGGAACACGACTGATGGCTATGTGTGTTACCAGTCAGTCAATGGTACGGTGCCGATCATTGATATGCTTCCGTTGCCGGAATCCCCCACGGCGATGCGTCTCTGACCCGGCTGGCTTGCAGTTGCAGGCCGGGAACTCAGAGACTTGCTTTTCGTTGCGAAAGGCACCCCCAACTCAGCTATGTAGCAGGTGGCTGCCCTTTGACCTTCTTGAACGCCGGTGCGCCGGCCAGGTTGCATGGACCGGTGCAGTTGAACGAGAGGCCAACGGTGCGCCCTGTATGATCTGCGCGATCGAGAGGATCTTCGGCAGATATGAAGCCACGCGCACGATCACTTTTGCTTCAAGTGACGCTGCGTTGGATGCAACGTCCATCAACTACTGCCTGCGTATACATAAGATTCAGCTAGTAATTCATTTCGAGTTTGATACATGGAACCTTCAGAAGAGAAATTGCTCCATAAGTGTATTGTGAAAAGTACGGGCGTATAAATTTATCATTTCCAATCAACAAGTCTCGGAGGGATGTCAAGCCCCTGTTGCTTGCAAATTACTCCTTCCATAAACTAATATAAGAGCATTTAGATTACTGTTTCCTCCATAAACTAATATAAGAACGTTTAGATCATTAAATAGTAATCTAAACGTTTTGATCATTAAACAGTAATCTAAACGTTGTGTTCCAGCCAACTGGGTCAACGTCTAAACTAATCTTTCTATTGGAAAGAGAGTCAACACCCTCTCATAACAAGAGCAGGTGGTACAGAAAAAAGAGAGCCTGAACTTTGATCTCGAGGTAACGTTGACATTTATTGTTGGAAATATTAGCACTTTTCCGACTAATCTAATCCACGAGTAAACAGTAAGCATGTCAAATACGGTATACATCTCATACCGATACCCAAGCATGTGAGCACGTACAATACATAGAACCGAAACATCCATGAACAACATATATACGGCTATCACAGGAACGAGCAAATAGGGGATTAAAGAGTCATACCCTCCGGTTGGCCAGGCCAACGCGGCGGCAGCCTCGGCCTCGGCCGAGGCCTTCTTCTTTGTGGCGGCGTCGTCGGCCATGGGGTTGATGCAGGGGAAGTAGTGGAAGCAGAGGCGGACGGAGACGGGGACGGATCGGGAGCAGTCGCGTCGAGACGCTCCAAAAAACCTTATTGCCGTTCTCCCGGGCAGGATCTCGAACGACAGGGTTCCGGAGGCACCTGCTCTAGGGAGTGAGTGAACTGAGTTAGGGTTCACTCCACTGGCTAGTGTTTTCTTATATAGGCCGTCAGGTAGATGGGCCTGGGCCAGGCCCACGACCGTGCCGTGTCGTATCGTGTCGTGTGTCGTGACGAGGCGTGGCGTGGCGAGGCGGGCGGCGAAGGAGGAGCGCACATGTACATCTCCTATTCCCAAGCTTCCAATAGCAAGTGGTAGAGCAGCCCTTATAAAGAGGTCCCACTCTTCTTACTGTAGCAGTATGGGACTAAATTTTTCACACTTCCTATCACTTGCCGTACAGATGCATGGGCCTTAGAGATTAACTAGGGATTATTGTCTTATATGAGCATAAGCCCATCCATAATCCATTGTTTATAACTCTGAAATCGGCGGACAGTTTATTAGACCGGTTTGAAGAAGTTGACCAAGCTGAAGCGTGGAAAGCGCCATTTCCAAATGAAGGCGGCCGCACGCCGTGGTTGATGAAAAGTCGAGACTCGTCGTCTCTCGCCGCCGCACCTGCAAAGCGCGACCAACGGCTTCCGGCCGATCCGCCGCCCCGGCTGCCATCTGTAACCCCCTTGCGTTGCGTCCCTCCCGCGGTTGCTCTCTGGCGTTCGCAGGCTGGTCGACAGGTGTGCAGCTGCGTCTACTTGACGCCGACCCTTTTCCCGTCGTGGAAACCGCACCTGCCCTTCTCGGCGTCAATGCTGAGCTCCGTCTTGCCGATGAAATAACGCCACGCCGGACGCGAGCTCCGGACCTGCAAGCCAGCCAGGCAGGGGCTCGGGCCGGCAAGCAACAGAATGTCATTGTTGAGATTAATTAACCCATGTATTAATTATGGAGAATCTCCATTATCCCTAACCGTCATGTACGAGGGACACGATTGTTCGTTCATGTCTCTCCGGACCATCGCGTCTGTTGGATGTATCCCTTCGGGCTATATATACTTGTACTCAATCATCAATAAAGACAACCATTCACTTTACAATCCTGTCGATGCTCTCCCTCTCGTTCTACTCCCAAACACGTTATCGGCACGCTCCTAGCCAAGAGCGATTTGGTCGAGAGAGAAAAACAATAGGAGTCGGCGTCCTCGACGACCGAAGCGTGCGATGCAGCCTTCGCGTTGTCGTCGCCGGCCGCAACAGGCCGTAGACGTTCCTGGCCGCGTCCGCGCCGCTCCCCGGCCTCCGCGGCCGCGCCGAGCCTGTCCGCGCCGCCGGACTTGCGCCCGCGCCGCGGCTGTGGCCACCCAGCGCCCTGTCGCGCCACGCTGCGCCTTCCGCCGGTGGCCCCACCGTCCGGCCACGCCGTGCCTGTGTCCGCCCCGCGCCCGATCGTGCCTGCCCCGCCTCGTCCTGTCGCCCGGCCTCTGCGCCGCGTCCCGCCTCCGCGGCCGACCCCGGCCGTGCGCCGCGCTCCATGTGGTGTGGCCGGCTCCGCCTGCCCACGCCCGCTCCAGACTGTAGCCGAGCCCCGCCCCGCCCGTGGCTCCTACGCGAACCTCCGCAACGCTCGCGTTTGCGCTTGCCTCGGTGTTGGCGATGCCCGCTGTGTCGCACGGCTTGCATCCTTGTGGTGCGCCGGCGCTTGCGACTGCGGCCTCCCGGCGTGGTGGTGCTCCTTGCGGCGCACCAGCGGCTGAGCGACGCGACTCTCCTGGAACGGCCGATGGGGATCTTCCCTCACCGGCGCGGCTGCAAGCCCGAGGCGGCGGCCCAACAACGGCGCAGACGCGCAGTGCTGCTTCCCGCCGTGGACGACTCCAGGCGACCACGACCCCAGCGCGGCACGCCGGCGATGGCCAACGGCCACTCTCGGTGTAAGAGCGTCCTCTGGCTCGGCTTCAAGCGGTAGGCGACGGACGTCGTCCCCGCTAGCGCCGCTGCTCCCTGCAAAACGGCGCCCTCAGCGTCTGCCGGCTCCGGGCGACTCCTGCCCCGGCGCGGCGAGCACGACCAGCAGCGCGCTCCGGCGCAGTGGCCGGCTCTCCGTGCAACTGAACGGCCGAACCAATCGAGCGATTGGTAACCGTCCAGGAAAAGGATAGGCGACTTATCCATTCGCCAGTTTTGCACCAAGGTGCCTGCTTTTTCGGGAATTAGCAAAATAAGTTAAAACAGTGGTCCAGGCAATTTTGCGAAATATTCCTACATGTTAGGGATTTTGCATAACAGTTCTGTTAACAATACTGTGTATTGTTTTTGACCATGTTAATTGCAGTACTTTTTCAGTATTGCTTCTCTGTCGAGTACAACGTATTCCAGATTATTAAAGATGTATATATTTCCATGTTCGTCACATGTCGAGATTAATACATTTATTTGCAATTGAGATCTTTAATTTTTTGCAAATACGGATGCAAAATTCAAGGTGATTTCTTCAAATTGATGCTTGAGATCACAAGGTAGTCATATGGATCTACTGCCTACGCAAATTATCGATGACTACTGATAAAGCCTATATTTTGTCGTTTCGACATTATGATTGCTTTACAAAGTGCTCTCCCACACATTTTACTAAGTCATGACATAAGACATTAGGTGTGAGTATCTACTGATTTCATCAGATTATACTCCCTAGTGCCGTGAGATCTGCTCCCTTTCGGAGATTATCTTTAAGATGTCATACTTAGCAATTTGAGATTCACACTAATGATTTCGAGCCATCTTTCTTGAAATCTATTAATTTTGCAACCTGAAGATGTATTTATATTACACTATCTGTAATATAAATAAATTACCGGTTTTTCACCGGAGATGATATGTTCTATGTGTTTACCACATTGCCATTCTTCGTGAACATGTCACAGCGGTCGAGATTGATTTCTCCCGCACAACAAACTTGTAAATTTTTGACAATAACATCTCCCATTATATTTGGAAAACACAAGGTAATGAGTTGGATCTACTGCCCATGTGCAGACAATCTCTATTACTGCGAGATCAGTATGATCTTGAATGTGTTATGTTCCCACAATTGAGGTTGAGCATTTTCAAGTTATACACATGAGTCAAATTTTTGCATTCTTATTACAAAACCATAATGATTTTTAATTTACTTATTGTAAATTAATTATCTCTGGCTTGCCCCTATAAGTAATCGATGGCTAACAATTTGAGGCTATTGCCCTCAATGGCCACAACTTACTTAAGCGGGTTATGGACTTCAAGATCATTCTTGCATCCCATGGGATAGCGTGTCCAATCCAAGCCACACCACCGAGACGCAAAGGATCTCAAGGGTAATGGTTTGAAACTCACTTCAAACCCTCAGCCTGAAACCATCAAGCTGTCACGAGACCCTATGAGCACGGAGAGCATGATGGTTGAATATGCATCAATCGACATGTTTGGAGACTATACATTTAGTCCCTTAGTCTCCTCAGTGATCTATTTATTTATGTCCATTTATGATGTTCCAATAAGAACATGATTGTTGTTGTTATCATATATTGTATATCACAATATACTACATCAACACTTTGGTACAAATACATTTGTATGTATTCTATATATCTGACAGTGTTTTTCATATTGAAAATCTTCATGTCTATATATAGATTTCTACGGGGTCAATCTGATGAAAGATGATTTGTGCCATGTGGACATATGCACCACGAACTCTATACTCAGGGAAGTGAAATGTTTCCACTCTCGTTGAAAGAAAGGAGATATTTTAAAATCGCTAGACGTGATGAGGTATTTGTTGGCTCAACTCGAGTCATATTTACTGTCCCTGTGGGTACTCGAGTAACGTCAGGATGCTTTATTGCTTCCGGGTTTAACTCGTACCCTACTAAACTATAGAGGTATCCGTCAAAATAGTTTCCATAGTGAAACTTATGATGACAACAAAGAGAAATATCTTCTCTTTACCATATGCAACAGATATGGCAAGCACATTCTCTTTGTATCATCATGGTTGTACTACACATACTACAAAACCCGTGGCACATGTTGCGTACGGGATAGTTTTCCAGAGTGTCTTTTGCATGACAAACTTGACATTCCAGCTTTGGTCATCATTGACATTGGGTTGAAACCGAAACTATCAGCAATTCCAATTATTTATGATTATTATGATGCTAAATTCTAACAATATTTGGATTTTGTGTGCACTACATGTGACACAGGGAGGCAAATTTTAAGGTTTGCACACCTTATAGTCTACGCCGAACCACTCAGACTCCTTGAATGCATCAAGTCGAGGTAAGTGCATCTTCCCAACCATTGAGTGGACTATTCAGGTATTCCATGGTTTTAAAAGACATATCTACATGATGGTCTTAACTGTGTGCTTTAGTCACACGAAACCATTGGCTCATTATCCTGACACCGATTTCAAGCAAATCGGATGGATAGCATTGCAGAATTCTCCTTGAGTGCCTTGTCTATGGCTCTCGGATTGAAGTTTAGCAATTTGTCCTAATGTCTAGACTCAAAATGGTTTGGCAGAACCCCATCCAAAGAATTAAGCTCATTGCATGATCTTAACTTTGAATTGGAACTTACCAACTTTACGTTGGAGTCATGTAGTTTTACACGCTCATGACCAAACTGCGTAATATTATTCCCTCTATCTTTTATACGTGGAAATCTACCAAGTATTTCCCATCTGCAATACTTCGGTTGCATACCGATATCACCACCCGGCATACATCATTGGCCCCTCAACATATAGTTGGGATCTATGTGAGGAATAATTGTATTACTGTCAATACCTCAAGCCCCGCACATGGGGAGTTATTCAAGGCCAGTATGTTGATTCAATGAGGAACATTTCCGGGCATTAGGGGGAGATTTCAAGTACCATAAAGAATGCCAGGAAATTAGTGGAATGTTCAACACATTTCTGCCTCAAATCCACGTACTCAAAGATCTGAACCATGCGTTCAGAAGATTCGCAACACATTGCAAATAACCTGCCAAATTCATTTACTGACTATAAAGGTGTCACGCAATCCTACAATCCTGCAAAAATATGTCGGAAAGAGTGGAGGTACCAACTAAAACCACTCAACTCCCCGTTCAAAGCAACAGGGGGAGAAGTACGACAATGATAAATTTTTTACTCCACGAGAAATTGAACAAAAAGCTGCCGAATTGGCCTATTTCTTGCGCGTACCAATTGAAGTATTTTGAGATAGTACATCAGGATTCAGCTTCTTGCAAGCAAGGATATCAAGGCCTCTGAATCAGTAAATGCATGTCAACTTTACGTTGACAGACACCTAATGGGTAGTATACACCCAGTGGAAGGGAAACCTCCATCAACCCAGGTCATAGTGCACACCATGACCGGGACATCGGAATACCCGACTCAATCGCATTGGGAAATCGCGAGCAGTCACCATGGGTAGCGATATTTCCATCAACTATATATTGATATATAGATTCTGGAGAAACATATAACTGGAAGTCTACAGTTGTCGACATACATTTCTCAACTAGATTGAAAAAACCTTTCAATTGATTCATCCAAAGACCATGGCCATGGCAAAGCGTGATCAACGCTTGGACTGAACTCAAGCAAAGGGTATAATCTAGGTAGAAATGATCTTGCTCAGTAATGGGAAGGTATTCATAAGCAATACCTACACCAGTTTTCTTTTGGAAACAGAATTGAGAACAACGAGGTGGTGAAACAAAGAGCAAGTATTGTAGCACAAGGGTTCACGCAGATACCCAACTATTCTCTAGAGGTGGAATCTCATTCCGATAACTTATACCATTGGCAGTTCAAAATCATCTATCTCTGCAGTTGATAGATGTAGTGATCACATATCCATGTGGACCACTATATTCAGACATATATGATTGATTTTCGATGAAATCTCAAATCTGAATCGAAATACAAAATGCAACATACATTGTGTAAAATCAATAAGTCACCATATGACTTATTATTATCGTCGGTACATTTGGTACAACCGACGTAGTGAGTTCCTTATACACAAGGATTACTCCTACAATGATGGTTATCCATGTTTGTGTGTCTGCAATGACGACACATATAATCATCTAAATGACGGAGTTTAAAATGAAGGATTTGGGTAAACCAAAACACTGCTCGTTACTACAACTTGAGCCCCTTCATTCATACATTATGGTATACTATGTTGTCTATATCCAAAATATATTGGAGAAATTCATTGTGGACAAATATTATCCATGCATAACTCTCATGGTAGTTCATTCTCTAGACGTAGAGAAAGATCTATTTAGACCAAGAGATGATGGAAATGAGATATTGGGACTCAACGTTCCATATGCCATTGGATCGACCAAACACAATTGGTTGGTACTCAAGAATATCTTTCGATATCTCCAAGGCATGAAACATCTTGTCCTGGTTTTTCAGTTTTGGAGAAATCTGAATACCAATATCATTGGATACATCGATCAGATCCTCACTATGTCAGATCGTAGACAAGTTTAGTGTTCCTACTAGGTGTGGTAGCCCTCTCATGAAGAGTCTTCGAAATAGACCTCATGGCTACATTCACCAACCATTATCTCAACGATAATGTTTCTTGTGTTGCCCGGATGCAAACAGGTTACATAATAAGCAATATCACTATATTGCATATCTTGCAAGTCAAATCATGCGACTGATTTGTTTAGCGGGTCTCTACCAACTTCTATGTTTTGGTATGTGACAACTTCGAATTTTGCAAGAATCAGGGGGAGTATCTTCCTGAATTGTTCATGTTCAATGCATCATATTATACTCTTTTTCCCTTCATGAGTTTACTTTACAGGTTCTCATAAAGGTTTTTAATGAGGTAATATCAACATGAGATCATATGTCATACTTTTTGTTTTCCCCACCGGGGTTTTTGGAAAAGTATATATGACATATTTATTGTGCTCTAAACTCTATGAGTTTTCTCGTGTTGAGTTAAAAGAGACAATGACCATTATATGTTGTATCATTTTCTCCTTATTTTTCCCATTGGGTTTGAAGGAGTTTTAGCAACATATCAAACACTATACTCCTCACATTTTTCCCACAGGGTTTTTGAGGAGCTTTTATTTAAGATGATGATGTCTACAAGGATAGCGTAGATTAGGGGGAGTGTTGAGATTAATTAACCCATGTGTTAATTATGGAGAATCTCCACTATCCCTAACCGCCATGTACGAGGGACACGACTGTTCGTTCATGTCTCTCCGGACCATCGCGTCTGTTGGATGTATCCCTTCGGGGCTATATATACTTGTACTCAATCATCAATAAAGACAACCATTCACTTTACAATCCTGTCGATGCTCTCTCTCTCGTTCTACTCCCAAACAGTCATGACAGCGCAGTTACATGTTGGACACGCGGCACACCCAGAGCACATGCGTGAGCGTGAGGCCGATCGCCTACCGTAGGGACTGGCCATCCATCCCCGATCGGCCGTACGTACATGCGTGGCGCGGTGCCGAGGCCGCCTGGTCACAATGGGGTGGAACTTAGGAGTAACATCACATATTTCAATACAACGTTGCTTATGTGGCACATATTTAATGAAGAATGAGGTGCTTGTGGTAACTAGCTAAGTTACCGGAACATCACACACTTCAAGAAACAATGAGTCTATAAGCTAATAAATGCATCGTTGCATGACACTACCTACATGTTACTACCCACTGTGGAGGTAGTAACATAGTCTAGATAAGTGTGTATGCTACTACCTTATGTTCCTGCCCATTGTGACCGGCCTAAGAAAGGGGAAAGGCCTAATTTTGGGATGTGCATGCTATCTCTTTACCGCGTCTCGCCGGGCCAACGTGCTCCGGCACGCCGCGGCATCGCCGCACGAGGGAAGTGGCACGTCGGCGTGCTCATCTTGTTGCCAACCCACGCTACCAAGAGAGTGAACCTTCCGAGAATCTTCTCGATGCATGGCCTGGGGAGAACAGATTAGTTCGGCGTCATATGTGATCATAGGTGAGCTCACTGATGACCTTACAAAAATAATGCTACACATGTACTTTTTTTTAACGTCTTAGAGCATCTCCAACGCCAACTCTCAAACCATCCACATCCGTTCATACGCATTTTCTCCTGCAAATTGGAGACCAAATGAGGGAGCTTAGTGAGAGTCCGGACAACAAACATGTAGGATTCCGACACTTTGGGCCCACCCAATGCCCCATCCCAGTCTCATTTCCTTCCACTCCGCCCTTGTCTCCCTTACTTTACATTTGCACCCTCCTCCTCCGTTGCCGCTGATGTACGCCTTTGGCCGCCATAGAGCCATTGCCGGACGTCCGCAACCAGCATCAACGCGCTCACTCGCCTCTACAATGATGCTGTCCACCCTGGTGTCGTTTGTACCCAGGTACACTCCCCCCCCCCACCCGGTCAACGACCTCCATGGCGGACACCACGCTCGGCAGGTGTTCGGTCACCTGCCATTGAGCTTATTTTTGAACATTATATTATTTTTTAGTGTACGTAGGATGGCGAGCTACTCGACCACGGAGATGAGTTGTTGTGCGATGCGTGATTGGCCGTATCCGCGGATTTCGTAAGCATGAGCAGATGAGAGGCCTTCTAGGAGCAAGTGCATGAACTATTTCATGCACGAAAGCACATTGCGACCTACGACGTGTACATCATTCAACAATGCAACGTGTGGTCGTTATCGTATCGCTGGTATGCAATCCAGACCAGCGTCACCAAGTTTTGTGACGTGGTTCGTCAGCTGGACGTAAGGTGGCCTTTGCACGCGGGGGAGGACGAGATTGTAAGTTTTGCTTCCTCTTGCTCAACTTGTTGATTGATTCGTTCACTCAATGTTGGTCTACACATTTTGTAGTTCGCACGCGTTGCCGTGGTGTATCACGGGATAGATGGATGGCCATTTACATGCACACATGGTTGGATGAAGCTGAAGGGGGAGTATGTGTGGAACGACATGATCCGTTGATGAAAACTTGTTGGACATCTGGTTAATTTCGTAGAATTTGACACATTGTTGTACTAGACTTAATTTATATGTTATTTCTGGATGATTTATGTTATTTTCTATCCGAACTATGATGAATATCAGCCGGTTTATATGAACTCATCCGGTTAGTTAAAATGCGGGTTGAAATGTATGTGGCTACGGTTGGATGATAGCTTCCTGCATACCTGTCCGCGAACTGGTCCACTTGTTGGTTGCTGTTGGAGATGCCCTTATGTCAAACTAACCATGCTCACATATACAAACAACAAATCGGCCATTAACCTTGTTATTTGAAAAAATGGCTCCATTTCACAATTTCCAAATTGTCAAGAAAAACAACATAAATCCCAACAACCACTAGATTTATTTCATTTTTATTGAACACCTTTAACCGGATAATAAACTTGAACATTATCATCTACATTATGCAAATCAAAAGAACATTTCATTATCTTCCAGGGCAACTTAATAATTGAACAGTGAAAAATAGGTGATTAATTGCTTCATCCTTCCACAAAAAGGACAATTTTTATCTCCAATCCAACTATCCTAAGGAAATTATCTTTGATCAAGATGCTATGGTGTAGCACCGACTAGATCAAATCTTTAACCTAGGAGGCATTTTTACTTTCCATATGAAGTTAAGGGGATATTTGGCCCCATTTTCAACAAGACATCTATAATAAGATTTTGCAGAGTATATGCCATTTTCATTAAGAGACCATCTGATTGAATATCTTTGTTCAATTAAAACCACACCATCACAAACCTCTCTAATATGGTTCCAAAGATCTAATGAGTCACCGTACAAGGTCATCCTAAATTGAACCCGATCTACCCCTTTGCTAAAAATCTCATTGAAATATTTGAATATATCAAAACACATATTGTATATCCTATGAATATTATTTTTAAGAGGTTTATCCCCAATCCACCAGTCTTCCCAGAATGTCACATTCTTACCATTTCCAACTATTAGACCTAAAGAAGGAAATAAAATGATCTTCGTGTCTAAGAATCTCAACCCAAAATTGGGAATCACCCTGCCTATGTTTGATCACGGCAAGGCATTTCATTTTATGAAACTTGCTAAGAAGCACTCCCTGCCATAAATCATCGGTATTAAATAGTTTACACCACCATTTGCACAACAAAGCTTTATTCGTTAGAGCCAAGTTTTGAATTCTGAAGCCTCCCATATCTTTTGGTCTTCACACCTCAAACCATTTCACTAAATGATATTTCTTTTTGTTTACATCTTACCATAAAAGTCTAGCTAAAAAAACAATACTCTTATTCACCCCAACTGGAAGCCCATAAAAGGACATCATCTCTACTCCTAATGGAGCAGTTGGTAGTCTTTGTTCCAGGTTTTTTTTCGTCCCACCTCGTCTGGTTTTTTTTCAACCGGTTTTTTTTCGTCACACCATCCCCACCCCCACCCCACCCCACTCACCGCACGCAATCAGGTTCCGTTTCCCCCTTACGTCCCCGATTCATGCATGACAATCAATTCTTTCCAAACGCAATCATGCATGACAATCAATTTTTTCCAAACGCAATAATGCATGACAATCAATTCTTTCCAAACGCAATCAATTAACTTAAGGTAACCAGACACAATCAATTCAATAAAACGGAGCGATATCTCGGGCGATTTTCTTGCTCCCGATATATAATGGTGCTAGCCAATCTGTTAACAAATCAGAAGGAAACAATCACGTGTATGTATGGAAGATAATCGTGGAGATTGCAGGACAGTTAAGGCCGTGCGTCACATGCAGGAAGGATTTCCCGAGTTCAGCGGAAGAGAAGGAAATCTCTACTACTAATCTCTCAGTTGGTAGTCTCCGCTCACCGGTTAAATTTCATCCCACCAATGCCAGTTTATTTTCGTCCTCCCTCTCACCTCCCACGTCCCAGCGATCCCACCCTCGATCTATTCGCTATCGCTACGTAGACGGGAACCATGCCCTAGCCTCCATCGCGGATCCTTTTGTCGGCGCTGAGGTCCTAGAAGAGCCGCCGCCGCCTTCATTGCGGACCCCCAGGACGTCGTCGGGACACCGCCGCTGAGGTCCGCCATCGCCGCCGTCGAGGTCCGAGAGGGGCATGATCCCAGGGTGATTTGCATCCCAGGGCACCACCTGCTCATTGTCGGGATGCCCGAGCCCGCCAAGAAGTCCGCCGTGCCGCGGAGGGGCTCCTGGGGGCATGAACCATAGCTGCGCCGTCAGACCCATCGCGCTCAACTTCGAGGAGAGGACGCCCGTCAAGGAGCGACGACCCTCCTCCTCCTCCGAACAAGATCCCAAAGTGCCCGTTCCACCTGTATGTGCTCTGCACACCTGAACTGAACATGTTATGTCTTCCTGCTTCTGAAGCTTAAACTATATGTGCAGGAGAAGAGAGCTCGATGATCTGCACGGCCTCACACACAATGAGCAGGACGCCCAGGGAAATGGAGCCCTACTCGCCCGTCTCCGATCGCCGGCGTCGGCAACACTGCCGCCTCCTCCAACCTTCCTTGTCGGCTTATAGTAATTCTATACTCTATGGGCGGTAGTCCTTGCACCGTACCCTTCCATCTTCTTCGTGGTCGAAGATAATAGTGTCGTACTCGTGCTAGGAATGCACGCGGCCTGTGAATCCAAGGCGTGTGTGACCTGCTCAGCCTTGTGCGTGTGCCCACCATAGTTAATGGGTTCGGCGTCATGCACGAGCACGGTTATAGCAGGGCGAGGACGGTGACCAGGAGGACGGCGGGAAGTTCGTGGCGTGCGTTGGAGGAGATCGCCGTGTTGTTATGTATGTGTTAGGCCATGGCATGGAGTGAAGTGGAACAGTTCGGCACAATTTTTTCAAGTGCGGAGGATGCCAGGAAGGCCCCTCATCGACGGTGGATGACCTCCTCCATGTCAATGCCGTCGGATCCCCTTCTTCTTTGACTCTGCCAACCGTACAGCCACACCGCCGATCTCCTCCGCCATGTGGTTGATCTGCTACTAATCTTTCTGCACTTATAACTACAGACCATTTGGTTGTATCACGGTGGATATTGATAGTTTGGACAATGTGAAGGTCGGTAGGAGGTTGCATCGGCAGGCATTTGCCATGGTGTTTCCAACGGAGATCTCAGGTTCAAGCCGATCGGAAGTGCAAAATTTTGGTAAGATAATCGTCTTTTGGGTCCTGCTTGTTGCTATCTTCTTTATGGGCACATTTGAGAGCTGTCTCAGCCTTGTGCGTGTGCCCACCATAGTTAATGGGTTCGGCGTCATGCACGAGCATGGTTATAGCAGGGCGAGGACGGCGGCCAGGAGGACGGCGGGAAGTTCGTGGCGTGCGTTGGAGGAGATCGCCGTGTTGTTCTGTATGTGTTAGGACATGGCATGGAGTGAAGTGGAACAGTTCGGCACAAATTTTTCAAGTGGCGAGGATGCCAGGAAGGCCCCTCATCAACGGTGGATGACCTCCTCCATGTAAATGTCGTCGGATCACCTTCTTCTTTGACTCCGCCAACCGTACAGCCACACCGCCGATCTCCTCCGCCATGTGGTTGATCTGCTACTAATCTTTCTGCACTTATAACTACAGACCATTTGGTTGTATCAGGGCGGATATTGATAGTTTGGACAATGTGAAGGTCGGTAGGAGGTTGCTTCGGCAGGCATTTGCCATGGTGTTTCCAGCGAAGATCTCAGGTTCAACCCCATCGGAAGTGCAAAATTTTGGTAAGATAATCATCTTTTGGGTCCTGCTTGTTGCTATCTTCTTTATGGGCACATTTGAGAGCTGTCTCGGTCCATAGGAAATTACTGTTTTTCATGTCGATACATACTAATTCTATGGTGATGGTTGATGGAAATGATTTTACTTGAGCAGATGTTTTTTCTCCCATCTGATTTACCATTAGTGTCAGATCTCATTCCTATTACACAACAAAATGGGAAAGGCGTGTCTGGTAATTGTCATGCTTTATTTTATATGCCCGTGTTTGATTACTTGAGGTCACATATGCATACTATAGAGCAATGCCAAGCGTTTGACCTCCCACTACTTTTGAGAAAGCACTTTTTAATAGTACTGAAACTGAAATTCAATTGCTAAAACATGTAATCATTCAGCTTCTTTGAAGGTACATCTATGAATACCATGCTACACACCAAAGTGATAAACTTCCTATTTAACCACTATCGTTGACGACATTAAGTTCAGTGTAGGGAAAATTGATTAAATCACCTAATGGTGATAATGGTGCAGGCAAACATTTCCTACAAAATTTAAAGTTCAAAATGGACACCTTAGTACGTGCGTATTATCAGGTTCTTGTAGTTTGTCTCCACATCGGTTGCTCGCAAGGAGTATTCATTTTTGTCTTATGTATTAATCTATAATTTTCTTTTCTCCGATGTACAATTTCTCAAGTTCAACAAGAGTGTGGTTAGTGCCTTTTTTCCATCCTATCCAAAAACGTACCGGGTTCTACTATCGAAAGTGATAATAATGCAACAAAACAAGATAAAATCAACCAGGTTAGTTCCTTTTCTTGCTAAGATTTACCACTAAACTCAAATTAGTATTTAAGTAATGAAGGTCTAACTTTTGTCCGTACTTGTTTTTTTCTGGTTCGCAGGGGAGAGGGAGGAGTTGGCCAGCATGGGGTCATGAGTGGTACAAACAGGAAGATCCATGCCCATCGGTTCTGTCGGTTCAGTTTACTTTGGATTTTCAGTTCTTTTCACCTCATAATTATCTTTTATTTCTGTGGTAGTGCAGTTAAGCTTCTTTATCTTTTGTTCCATCCCACTAGAGGCCTCTTGTGCACCTTGATTTAGGTCTGGTGTTTATTGGGTGCCAATGTCTTAGGACAATAATTTCATGCATGGATTTATTCAGCATTCTACTCCCTCCGTTCCTAAATATAAGTCTTTTTAGACATTTCAAATGGACTACAACAAACGGATGTATGTAGACATATTTTGGAGCGTAGATTAACTTATTTTGCTCCGTATGTAGTCCTTGTTGCAATTTATAGAAAGACTTAAATTTGGGAACAGAGGGAGTCATTTCAAGACCTTTGTGCCACTGGTTTGTTGCATTCACCTTAATGGAGGTAAAAAAAACTCTTACTAAGGAACAACGTAATGACGGAGGAACGGACGTCAAAGTTAAAGGTGCATATTATTCAGCTTCATGATTTTTGGACATATGGCTTCTAATTCCATCGACCAAAAACTTCATTCATATTCTGAAAATTGAAGGAGAGGTACAGGAATATTGTTGGTCTTGTCTACAAACAATGCTCGTTTTCTTATTCCGGTCGTCTATTTCTTCTTTGTATCATCAATTGAGTATTTGAGTTGGAGCATAAGTATATTAGTGTCTTAGAATTTGCACATATGCTTTATCCAGTTGTCAATGTTATGTAAAAAACATATATTTATATTTGGATTACAGATTACCTTTATACTTATTGTCGTACTTCGTGTTTTCTACTAAGTGTGGTACCTCTTGAAGGAGGGGGAAAAGCTAGGAGTCATTACTGACTGAGGTGCGGAAGTAGGTGGAAACGTACAAGGACGAGGATGTGATCATCATGGTGATGGGGCACAACCTCAGGGTGGCGCTGGCCACCCTAAGCGTGTTCTGCATCATCGAGAATGGCCGGTCACCGTGTCCGCACGTGGGAGCACCCGACATCAAGAAACAGTCCGACGTCGCCATGGCCCCGGCGGTTGCAACGCCTGAGACAACGTTCCCTTGCACTCGGTGCTGTTGTACCATGACATGAGCTCTGAGGTGGCTATCAACATCGGCATGTCGCAATACCTCAGGCCTAAGGACGTCGCCGCCCGGTTCATAGTTGCCGATGGGGTCGCCGCAAGGTGAGTCGAAGCAATCTTGTACGCCATAGCTGATGCCCCCAACTTCCTATCATTGGTGCTAGCCGTAAAGTCGAATGCATATATTGATGACCTCTGTAATCCAAACACCCAGAAGATAGTACGTAGCTGCAATTTTCTACTCTTAGCGGGTAAGTTGTTTTTAACCTTTTTAAAAGTAAGGTCATGTAGGCACATGAAGCTCTCCATTTTGGTCATTTTAATCCATGTGGTAATGCCATTAGCATACATGATACTTTACGCATACCACTGTTCTCTCACAACAATTGATTAGTTTCTAATCTTCTTTTGGTTCAGGTTATAGAATTACATCATGATGTAGGACGGAGCCATCCTTAGAAGAATTGTATATAGAACTGGAAAAGTAGCAATACCATACCTTGTTCAAGTGCCAAATCAGCATTGCAAAGTGTTGACTCATGTATGGCATCCGCCCATGTTTATTTATCGACATTGTCGCCCGTAACAACGCACGGGCATTCTACTAGAATGCATATACCTTTTGGTGGCAAGGAAGGCTGGATCGTTAGCAGGTTGTCCATCATGCTGGCTGCTGTACACCAAAAATGCTAGCGAGAACATGTATATTCTGTAAACTTTTTTCATGTATTATACTCCCTCTGTCCTTTAAATAGTGTAATTCCAACTTTGTAGGAATGTTTGACTGTATTTATACAATAATACGTCAACATTTATGCCGTCAAATTGGTAGCATTAGATTCATGATAAAATATATTTTCACCATGTATCTTTTGGTTTCACAAACATTGATATATTTTTGCACAAACTCGATCAAACATTGAGATTGTTTGACCCTCCAACAAAATTGAAAGTACACGATTTCAAGGACAGAGGGGGTATTATATAAAAGTGGCAAAGTAGTGTTCTTGTCATTGCTTTAGTAAACATACATATGAAGTATGGCTATGAAGAGCTGAATGAATGCTCAATGTTCAGGTGAAGACTTGAATATATTCATAATTTGTTATGTGTGTTTTGATGAAAATGTTAAAGTTGGCCGGCCTCAAGCTGCCAGACTGTGGATAGGGGCAGTGGCGGAGCTTGTCTTAGAAAGTTGGGCGGGCCGACTTCAGGAAACAACAATAAGGATTGTATTTTGTGGCCCAAGAATAACTTCAGGAAACAACAATAAGGATTGTATTTTGTGGCCCAAGAATAAGCATACAATACAGAAAATTTGCATGTGCTGGGCGGGCCACAGCCCATTCAGCCTTGCAGTAGCTCCGCCACTGGATAGGGGGATATATCCCAGTCTCTCTTTTTGCATGTTCTCTAAATACATGCAACTTATATGGCACAATTTCCATGCCACTTGGAAGTTGTAAGACCACATGATTTGGTGATTTGTCAAAGGTCCATGGTGTCGGAGAAGAAGAGGGGGGCAATGAGCCAACGGAGGAGGCGGCTAAGGTAGGGTAGGCCGATGAGGCATACCACATTAGTTGCTATGAGAGGGGATCAGGGTGGAGAGTAGGGCGGTATGCGGGGACTCCTTGGTTCTTCATGGGGAAGTACGGTGTGAAGGAGAGAGAGAGAGAGAGCCATGACGAAGGTGGGTGTCATCCGGTTTTAAAGGAGAGGGCTCCAACGAGAAATGTCCCGCTAGGGTGGAAAACCGAGCGGGAAGGGAAGGATCGACATGAGAATGGAAGGGTGCGTCGTGGGGTGTTTTTTTATGTTGGGCCCGTGTGTTGGAGATAACATGACAGATAGTCTGGACAATCATATTTATTCCCCACATATGGTCTGTCCAGACGGTTGAATTTTGAGAAGTCTACTGGTCGCCTGTTTGATGCTCGAACACACTCACACTCATGAGGAAGAAATGTGGCTCGACCTTGAAGACGATTTTAATCATTTGTTTTATTTATTTCTATGTATTATAGCCCGTAGCAACGCACGGGCATTCTACTAGTAAAGTAGGGGATCCCAGTCAGAGAAAACCGTATTAGTAAAAATAATATCATCAGCATATCGTACCATGTTAATTTCATGCTCAATATTCTCTCCCAAGACCCCTTCGATTAAACCATTTACTCCAATTTTATTCATTAACATATGAGAGCATCAACTGCTAAGTTAAAGAACAGAGTGACAAGGAATCCCCTTGCCTCAGCCCTTTATGGGTGGGAAAATAAGATCCTAAATTATGATTAACTTTAATACAATTAAACAAATGATCCTACTCTTTATCTTTACCTAATAATAACTAGTAAGCGTGCACGTGCAACGCACGTCTGAATTTAAAACAAATTCATACAGGTATAATATTTTGAATTCATACTCTAAGATGACCCCTTCTCTGTAAACTAAAGCAAAATTGCAAACACATCAATTATCTTTTGAGGATGACTTGTGAATTTCAAGCAGCACACAAAACAAATCATATTTGTATAAAAAATTGCCACAAAACAATAGCGATCAACTGGATGAACAACTTATCCACAGCATGGTCATAGCCTATTTAGTCTATTGTATAGTAAAAATGGAATGAAATATCAGAATGTTTATTATCTTGGGTGAACTTCAAAGGAACATATAAACATTGTCGATATGAACGTGGTGTCAATGCAAAGTTTGAAGAAAGATGCCCATAAAAAAAAATCCCGGAAGAATTGAATTAGTTTCCTTCTTGGATTTGGGCTGCTTGTTATCTTCAGAATTTGAAGGGTCGATGGTTGCGGTAAAGCCACTCATAGGAGTCATAGAGGCCACCACCTGCGAGCAGGAAGAGTCATAAAGTTTTTCCCCCATTCACAGTTTATCTCAGCTTCTCCTGCAGGAGTGGAACTACAGACAAACGATATCTATTGTGTATATAGTTGCAGAACATCTAGAAGCTAAAAACAAATCAATAAAGTGGTAGATTCATGGTAATGAAATGGAGACATAGAATTTAACATTTTCTCTATGATATGGATGACATGCAAGCAACCCTTTCTCTACCCTAAGCTTAGTTCTGACTAAGATTAAACATGAGTTAAGCATGCCACTGTGTTTCAACATCTTAGCAGTGTGGAAAGGCTAATGTCCTAGAATGGCAAACCGTACAATATAAGGAAATTGGCACGAGCAGATTAATAAATATTATTTCACAGACTTAACAAAGACTGGAAAAAGAATCAACACAAAATTTAGGATGACCAAAGCCACACAAAGACCTCCCAACTAAGATGAATATACCCTCAGGAGAAGAAATCATACTAAATTAACAATGTATACGCAAGTTTAAAGGCTAAAATGAAGGAAATGCCTAATGCCATCACACTTGTAGTTATTAATGTGAATATCCAACAGTAAACATGATCTGATGAAAGAAGCAAAGATTCAAAGTCATCACCTGATACAAAATGTGCTGGAAAATATATATTTCAGAAACTATACAACAGTAAGCTTGACACACGTTATCAGAGGAAAAGAAACTACATAAAATCCTAGTAAATTTAAGAAGATGTCGCTAAGCTGTCTAGAAAAATCATACCAGCGCTTGGAAAGGAGACAATTGCAGTCACAATTGCATAAGAGATGATGCACTAATCTCTTCGGAAGCTTTCTTGCTTATTCACACTTTCTTGAGTTCAGCTTCAGTATAAAACACATCAGGATTTAACAATCCGGTCGGTTGTAGGCAATTTTCCATGTGATGTTTTACCAAAATGTTGAAGCTCGACAATGTTGGTTCCTGGTTATATCAATATGTTAGTGTAAAATAATTATGTGGCCGTCAAGTCTCTATCCCAGGTTATTTACATTATCAAACGATGAAAGTTTGCAACGTGCAATTCAGCAAAGGTTCTAAATTACATTTTAGTTTTTATTCAAAGATCTGTTGTCTACTGATCTCTCTCTATCTTATGGCTGACATTAACATAATTACATGTGGATGGGCTTATAGCCCAGTGGTGGTGGCGCTGTGGTTTCGCCCAGCCGACCTGAATTCGACCGCCTCTTAGGTCGAATTTAGTGTCTCACATTCTCTCTTTAAAACAAACCCGCGGGGCTCCTCCCCCGTTGGTCTATTTTTTTTCTTTTTTTAAACATAATTACATAAAGCAACATCAACTCAAATTTTAGTCTGCTATGGACAGCACCAAACAATTTCCAGCAAGATTTTTCTCAAGACCAGAAGGAGTATATGACTTTCATTTGTCTGGGAATAGTGTAGGCAATTGGAATACAAAGAGCACACATATATACATACATACCTGGTAATCTCCTGGGATGAATATGTTTGCTTGTTTAATAGTAGTAGAGAAAGATCACAACCAATCAATTCACAAGGCAAACTTAGCCACAGAACAATGCATTATATTGAACTCAGTTAGCGTACAACAATTAGTAGAGATATATGACGTGATCTGGTTGCACTTTACAGCACTAAGAAGGCAACACGAATTAATACCGAAGGCATTTTATTAAACTACAGTTCACTTGAAGAATAGGATCACAATCAACTAAGTTGATTATATTTTCCGCAAGTGCACGGACCAAGAAAACAGCAGCGGGTGTTCAATTCAAACATATATGCAGACATACAATAAGTACAACTACAAACAAATTCATGTAAGAACTACAGCAAACCATGCTGCTACAAGATGGCAATACATGTAAGAACTACAGCAAACCAACCTGAGTATTGTTCAAAAATAATTGTTAAGTGCTCTCACCATAGAGCACAGATCATAACTTATAGTTCAGAGATACGTGTATGCTCTTAGTCGGCACCTTGCTGCTACAAGAGGAATTACCTTCAGATTGTGGAAACTGTCGCCGGTGCAGATGGAGATCTTGCCCGGCGTGTTGCTCTCGTCCAATAGCTTCAAATCCATGTGGAGAATAACAAGCTCACCCCAACAACAAATTCAGAACAGAAAAAAGATCACGTACATAGAAGATTAAATTTGTGTTTCGAATGGATGCCCTCATCTAGCTAGATCTTGCCGGCCGACTTCGCCTGCAGTGCACATATGTATAGATAAAGGCGGCAGGAGGAAATCAAGATCAATTTTAAGTCTAAAAGCATGCCCAGATTCAACCAAACTAATCAAGTTAGAATATCTGAAATTAGAAAACAGGCATACATTGTTGATTCAGATCCTTGCGTCCGCCTGGCCATGGTGTTGCACGTGGCTATGTTGATTCAGATCCTTGTGTCCTCCAAGCTCTAAATTGAGAAGATTTCTTTATGTACTACACATAGATAGAACCATGGCTCTCTCAACTTCTCACGGCTACAGGTCGAGAATCATAGGCGAGGAGTCGCACATCGGCGGTTTCGAAAGGCCCACCAGAGAAATCCATCGCCGCAGCCGAGCCTGCTGTGTTCCGGGTGGCCGCCGCCGCTCGACAGAGGACAGAGACCCCACCGCCGCCTCCAAGGCAGGCCGATCCCGCCGCGTTCCGCGCCACCGCTGCTCGATGGAGGAGAGGAACCTCACCGTCCATGATGAAGGCCGAGCCCGTTGCATCTCACGCCATCATCGCTGCTTGAGGGAGGAGAGGACCACGGCGGTGTCCTGTGGCGGCGGCGAAGAGGAGAGACAAGGGAGGGGCAAGTGGAGAACGATGGATGCGGGGGCGGATGAAACGAAGGGAGGACGACGTGGGCGGACCTGGGATTGGCAGAGTAATCGTCCGCCAGGGGAAATTCGTACGCGTCTTCTATGACAGTTAAGAGTATAATCTGGACGGCTTGGTGAAATTGAGTGATACTGATCGTGAGGCTGTAATTAGTCGGGGATGTTACGTGTAGGTTAGGCTGGGTGCGTTTAGGGATGAATATGTTTGCTTGTTTAATCTATACTACTATTAAAAAAGCAAACATGAATTCCTCTAAAGCCACACCACAAAGTGCACACGGGATAACCCACCACGTCCGATCAGACCCACTTAATACCATCCAACTGTCCACATTATATCAACCGTACTACAACCAGATCAACGGTTGAAAACAAATGTTCTGCCGGCAGACTCCCCCGTTTGGGATGCTACACAGCCCAACAATGGCTCCTCCAGGAAACTAAACAATACCTCCGCAATCAACGCCCCCTACCACGCCATGAACCTGGCCTCGCCCCTGGTGTCTGCGACATCCTCATCCCGGTTCCTGTGCCATCTGAATGAAACCTCAGCCTCGCCACGCCGTCCTCGCCCCTGGTCTCCACACCGTCGTCGACCCGGTGGCTATGCCGTCTGAACGAAACCTCAGCCTCGCCCCTGATCTCCATGCCGTCGTCGACCCGATGGCCATGCCGTCTGAACGATACCTCCGACTCGCCCTGCCGTTCTCACCGCTGATCTCCACACCGTCGTCGAGCCGGTGGCCATCCTCGACCCGACGCGATACCCTATCTCTGGTGTCATCACCCTGGTGGCCCGCACCATAGTAGTACTTCCGCCCCTGCCACTGCACAGGTTAGATCATTTGAATTTGTAATCAGAAGGCAAAGGAAATTGCTCTTTTAATCTGATAAATCTGTAATTTGTAGTGTGGAATTTGATACTTACAGGACATCGTGATCTGCATGATAAACTGAGTTCTTTATATAGAATTCTTCATTGTTTGACTCACAAATTGACAACAAGGTTGAAGAAGTGTTTCACAAATAGATTCAGTGAGAAGACAATATGGCATCCTCTCATTGTAGTGGGGTACGTACTCACTTTCAGGACCTGACAAACAGCGGCAATTCAGGTAAATACATATATCACCAACTCTTACCTGCTTTGACCTTGTAAATCCTTAATATTTCATTCCCTCACAGGTCAAAAAATAGATCCAAAAGAATTGAACAGACAAAGGGAAAGGGAGAGGTATGCACTAAACATGGATGCAATATTAAAAAGAAGACAGGAGGCAACGTCAGCTATTCTTAATGGAAACAACACTCCATCTAAGCCACCCGTGTCCATGTCGCCTGGTTTCTCTATTTTCTCTGTTCTTTGAATAACAAGTAAAGTCATATTAATGATCAATTCTTTGAATAACCAGTGCAGTCTGCTGTCACCCACTGTGGATACACACCGGCTGCGGAAGGTGATGTTTTTGTTGACAAACAAAATAGCTTCCTTTCTGTGTCAACAAAACTGACACAGTACATACAATTCTGATGTTGGAATACCTGTTGATGTCGTAATGACTGATAAGACTCCACTTCATGGTCCAAATTCATTAAGAACACCATAAAGTGTCATTTCTAACAAGGAAAATGTCAATAATGTCGAGTCTGCCATTGAGTCCTCCCAACTTACTAGGTTACGACCACCACTTCAAGCCTACAAATGCAGCATGTCATATGGTAATCAAGTGTTGCTCATATTATCTATCATACATAATCGACACTTAGATTGTACATCGGAAGAACAACTTCTGCTCATATTGCATTGTCTACTGTACATAATTCACGCTTGTTCTACAGAAAGAAAAACAAGCACTTAAGAGGGAGAGGGAAAATGCCCGGTATGAGCAACATAAAGAAGGGATATTACAAAGCCTATGTGAGAAACGGCGTCGAGCCAAATCTCAATCCGATACAGGTGATGCCAGCTACGTCAAACACACGATACCAATCTTTGATTTCCTAACTTATAGTCACTGAATATTTTTGTAGCTGATGAAGATTGTGATTGGCTACACAAAAATGATACATACCAGATGCAAAACATTGGAGGGAGGATGAGGCCAGTCAACATACTCAGTGCGTCGTCGTGTGGACACAATCCTGTGGACAAATATATTGGTGCTTTAATTCACTACTGCTTGGTTCATACTTTTAATTGTAGGTCATAAATACGTACATAAATTGCATGACTGCTACGGAGCATCTACAGGTAATCTCAGGTGGAAGTGTGTTCTTAGAGAAAGCACGCATCTCTAAGATGATAAAGATCGGTGGCTATCTACCCTCAGATTACACGGATGCTGCACCAGCATGGGTGTTAAGCAGAGTCAAAGAATATTTTGAAAATGATATGGTTAATCTTAGTTTTCTACATATTTTTATGAATTACAGCAAGGACGACCACTTCGTCCACATAGGAGTACAACTAAAATAATCATTTTCTTCATATATTCATTCCGATAAACATGGACGACGTTCGCTGCTACCTATGTGTTATAAATGCTAGAAAACTATGTGTTCAAGTGCTCGACTCGTTAGGCCCATAAATGAATCGCAAGGACCTCACTGATGCGGTTAGTAGTTAGTCCTACTGCCACATCTTTGCATAAGAAGCTTTTTTTCTTCTTATTTTTTGCTTGTCATGCTTATACTTTTTTCATTTGTTGGTACAACAGCTAGAAGGACCGGAGGATTTATTCAAATATGCATCAGAGCACATGGAATTAAAATCCAATAAGTGGACTGATCTAAATGTTATACCATGGAAAAGAGAAGAATATATTAAGAGCATTCCTCAGACGGATGGGTACGCCTCCTAATATAACTCAGAGCATTTATGCTTAACAGGGTACATTTGGTATGCTATTATGTTTATTTTTTCACTGCATAGCATTCCTGGAGCACATTTGATCAACAAATTTGACATGCCAATGCAATTCATTACCTTATTGTATGCCAATGCAATTGACACAACACCTCTCATGAGATCTGGCCTAAATAATGGAGCTCAAGGCGATACATTTCATTGGGCTGCATATAGTATAGAAAATGTGTTACAATTTTTAGATTTGAACAACAAATATGTAACTACACACATGGAAAGAAGCAGATAGATAGCATACTTTTATGTGTTTCACTAACAATCTTCCACTACTCTATATCATCCATGCCAACATAAAGAGAAACATCTCACAAATGAATGACAATGTGATGAAGGCGCCTGTTGTGCATACAATGGCATAAGCATCAACAAAGTTCAAATGTCAAATGATGAAGTCACATGTATTTCTGATACAAACAATGCAGATACCAACTTGGTTGTGACGCTGGAACTCTCTGTTACTTAGTGCATGTAATAATGTGACATTACAACGTGAGAATACCACTCAAATCAAGCAACTGCCACAAAAAGCAACAACTCAACATTAACTATAGCTAGCTGATAGTCACAAATTAAGCCACCCAGAATTCAAATCCACAAATCAATTAGCTTTATCACAGCATGGTTGCCTAAAAAATGTCACCCGACTAAATCCCCACCGATAACCATTGGTGCATTAACAACATCTAATCGAACGGCATACCTTCAACAACTGAGCACATACGCGAGCTGCGAACTCCTTCCTGGAGCGACTGTGTGAGCCAAGCACAGGGGGGCGATGATTATGGCGGGCACGTCGATGCACTGGATCTCGGTCCAATTCGAGATGCCTGCTCCCACATCATGTCCAGCACCTCGCATCTCGATCTGCTCTGGGGCAGTAGGATGGCGGCGGCAAGATCGATCTAGGAAAGATCCGCGGGGTTGGCAACGAGGCAAGGCCGCGGTGGTGAGACCGTGAGAGGATGCGGCGGCCCGAGGCCGTGGTGGGGATAAGGGCCGGCGGGGTGAGGCCATGGTGGGGATAGGAGGAGATGGGGCGAGGCCATGGTGGTAGGGGCGACGTCGTGGTGGGAGGGGATGCGGCGTGTTGTAGAGGAGGCGGCTGGCGGAGAAAGCAAAGTGATGAGTGTCTCTCGGGGTCTCACCGCACACATCACTGGATAAAGCCAACCGCTCCTCATTAGTGTGCCGTGAGAGACTGGGATACTTTTCACCGGCTGCTCTTTCTATTATTTTACTTTTCGCCGGCTGCTCCTTATAAGTGTTCATCTGGTTGCTTTTTTTTTCTTTTGCAATCCGACATCTGCTTGCTTTTGTGTGGCCTAATTACTTCACACAATTTTTTTTGCGGTTAATTATGCCACCGAGATTAAACAGATCATAGACCAAATGGACCATCGAGCGTGTCTCTTTTGTTTTATTTTTTATATCTATGATCGACATCCCATTTGGTGAAGTAATAATTATATGGATTTGGAAATTAGCTTTGGCTCATAGGTGTATATGCACCCATTGTCCAAATACACATTTTGGAAAGTTAAAAGATTACGAGGAAAAATACTGCGTGTGAATCCGGACATTATGTGTGCGTGCACCAAGTTTTAGTGAAAAAGCATATTTTCTGTGGCTTGCGTAAAAAAGACAATTTTTTATGCTTGATTACAGCTATTCATGAGGCATTTATTTTGTCTTTTCTGTACATGCCATAAAAGTGTAATTTTTCACCAAACTTTGTGCACGCACATATAATGTGGGGATGTACACGAGGGATTTTTCCTCTAAATTTTTTTTTTACATTTTGAAATGGGTTTTTACATATATTTCATCATAGGTGTATATGCACATATGAGCCAAAACTCCGCGTCCGCTCTCAAAAAAAATTATATGTTGATAAATTCATTTTTTATTGATAGCCCTTTTGTTCATTTGATTTATAAAAAATATGCGCTCACAAATTCAATTCTTTTATTTTTAGCCCTTTTGGTCATTTGATTTATATTAGCGGCAAACGTTGTTCAATTCTTTTATTGATAGCCCTTTTGGTCATTTGATTTATATTTGCCGTAAACGTTGTTCAGTTCTTTTATTGATAGCCCTTTTGGTCATTTGATTTATATTAGTGGCAAATGTTGTTCAATTCTTTTTTATTGAGCGTGTCCGGTATGGCTGTGTGGTTTAGTCATCATTAATATTTTTAAATTAGCGGCAATCAATTGTTGCAAACCCTGCCTTCAAGGATGACATTTTGATATGGGGATGCAAACTTTCTGTTGTTCCCACAAACTCATACAGGTAAAAATCTTGTCAATACATCATAATCTTAATTGATTCATTCAACTCGCATGTAACATTTCATACATGCAGCCCTTGTCCGGTTATTCGATTTTCAATTTAATGCACTTGTGGCACGATGGGACGATACATTTTCCAGTACCCAAGGTAAGTATTGACACCATGCTCATGTTTTTCTAATAACGTTGTTATATAATTCATATGTAGGATGATTTTGAACTATGGAAGCGATTTTTGGTTCATATTTTGAAGTATAAAAAGAATGAAGTTCTAAACAATATCCCAGTCTTAGAACGAAGCATTATAGATCGCATCAAAAGATGGACCTTTGAGAGAGGATCATCATCAAATAATGATTGCTAGATAATATTGCTTAGTGGTTATTTTTAAGTATTTTTGTAATAAGTAACAATTTCAATACATCTATATGATCGTTAGTTTTATGTAAAGACATCTGTATTGGCCGTGTGTTACATGCACGAGTTTTTCATTTTGTTTTTGAAATTTTGGGATCACAACATTTCAACAATGGAAGTCTTGCACAGGTCAAACAAGACCTATGGCTTATTCAAAAAATAAATTATTATATTAAAATCATTGGAGGTGACACGCATTTAAATGTTCCGGTAAAAACACAATACATAGTTCATGTTTTTATTGTAGTTTATTAGGATACGTGCGTTGCACGTGCATGCTTACTAGTAGTAGTAGAGAAGAGAAGAAAGTTGGGTTCCAGCGCGTACGTCATCGGCATGTTTGCAGAAAAGCCCCTGTGATTTTTCTTATTCAACCCGCAATCCTAATTAAAGTGGATCTGAGAAAATCGTTTTCACAAAAAACACCCTACATTGGCCGCCGTCCGCCGCCGTAGATCGCACCCAGCGCCTCGACGCGCGGGCTCGAGCACGAGCCTCCCCGGCGGCCTGCGTCGGCCGGCCACCGGAGCGCCGCCGCCGGGCCAACACACCTACATGCCCTCCTCTTCTTCTTCCCTCCCCTCCCTCCGGTTCTATCTCTCACCTCCCTCTCTCTCTCCTTCGCAGGAAGTGCGGTGGTTTGCCAGGCGACAAGGAGGAGGTGCTGTCCAAAACAAACACTATGCGGGCTACAACTTTTATTTGCAAGGCATCGGAGTTCTCCGAGGCGGCGCCATGGTTGCTCTGGCGTGCTCTTGAAAAAAAGGAGGGAGGATGAGGGACAGAGAGAAGAAACTGGGAGGAAGGGGAGAAAGGACGGGAGGCACGGCAGGGAGCTGTGCTGCTGGTTGCTCCGGTGAAGAGGAGATGGGGCACGATGTTCCTCTTCTGGTAAGCCAATAAACAAGTGTGATGATTCTGTCGAGATTTATTGGTTGAACTTCTCAGCTTCACAAGTTGACTCCATGATCCTCCTAGATGAAGGATTGTTTAAGGTTTTTTAAGAGGCGACGAACACAGAAGCAAAGAGTGAGTGGGGATTAAAATAGTGTAAGGTAACGCAGCAGAAAACAAAAATTTTCTGACCTACGCACCAGCCCAGGACCACTATGAAGACTGCATACAAGGTTTTGATCATTTTCGTTACCGACTCGTAGCGCAGCGGAAGAAGAGTCGATGACGATCGTCGGTGCAGATCCCCGCAGCTAGGATTTACAACCTCCCAACCGCGAGGATGTATACCCTCATCCGCTCCTCGGACAGCCCTCCGGGAGACGGTCGAACAGTCCCCCGGACGGTGTCGCGGACAGCCCTCCGGGAGGACCTTCGAAACTCGAACGGTCACCCGGACAGCCCTTCGGGAGGACACCCGAAACTCCAACTGTAACTCGGACAGCCCTTCGGGAGGCACTCTCGAACTAAGACCGAAACTACGATCTCTCTACAGAGTTGCACACATACGGTGTCATCTATCCGGCAGGGCTTCGCCGTCCAGAACTAGTTCCCACCGGAACACAGACAGCCTTTCGGCTCTACGAAACTATTTCGCTGGGAGGGAGAGAAGAATGCCAGATCATGCATGGCTTGTGTGAGAGAGCAAGGGATTGAAGGAGATGGCAGCCCCAACTCCTCCTTTTATAGGCCAAGGCAAGGGGTGGGGTGGGACGTGGAAATACCAAAATACCCAAGCTTCATGTCACACATGAAAGGGCATAATGGTAACACAAGGGGGGCACCAAGGGGACACTCCCATGGCAGCCCAACACCTTGTCCCCCCCATGGGGGGGGCCCCCCCAACAAGCCACCAACATGTCTCCATGAAACATGCATGCTCCCTAGACAAAAAGCCACCAAACATGCAACCCCCGATTCGTGGGATCTTGTCCCCTCGCACTGGGACAAGATGTTTTCCGCGAAACTTTTTTCTGAAAAATTCCAGAAGGTCCCAGAACATTTCCGGTACCCTCTAAAATTATTCTGTGTATGATCCGAAACATTTTCGATGCTGTGGTTTTTATCAGCGGAAAGCATTAACAGCGGTTACGGCAGTTTCGGAACATTTCCGGTTTTTCTCTCTGAAAATTCCCAGAAGTTCCCAGACCAATTCTGGCACCCTCTGATAATTTCCATGCGGTGCCGAAACCCTTTTTGACCTAATAATATATTCCGAAACATATTTTCGGTTTTACCGAAACTCTTTCGGTGTTCTCTCTCCGGAACTCTTCCGTTGTCTCCGAAACTTTTCCGGTGATTTCTCTCAGACTCCCTGTCTAGTATTCAGCAGATAGATGACCCTTAAGCGTGTGACCCTATAGGTTCGGTGAAGTATAGACATGACCCGGAACCCCTTCCGATCAATGATCAACATCGGAGCCGTGGACACCCATATTGACCCCTATACCCACACGAATGAATATTCGAGTGAACCTCCAGTTGCCGTGAGCTATTCCTTTTGCTTCGTGATATGTCACAAACACCCGAGGTGAGATTTATTGCATCCCCGTGGGCAAACACTTTGTCCACTATGCAAGTTACCTCGTTACCGGTTTTGTTCTCTTTTCTCGTTTTCGTGTTTCGGCATCCCAGTGATCAAATCACCCTGTGTCTGGCCAGACGATGATGGATACCGTAACACCGAGAGGGCCCGAGTATATCTCTCCATCGACGGAGGAGCAAATCCCAATCTTGAGCTATCAAGTTACTTAACACACTTTTCCATGAACCCGTAAGCCGCCGTAATAGCCACCCATTTACGGATGACGTTTAACAAACCCCAAAGTTCATGAATCAAGCATGAAGAAACTCGATACTCTCATGGTCTAAGGAATTATGCAAACATTAACTATCTCTGTGTTATAAACCATAAACTTGTGACGAATGTATCTCATAGCATAACATCAATTCGGGTCGATTCAACACAAATGTTCCTCTAACATTGTGCCCTCAAAGTTGCTGGCATAGACATGCCCATGATTGGGAAAACATAATCATCATGCAACACTTGAGCTAGTCTTAGAGGCACGACTAGGAATACAATTCACCGTTTATTATACCACACGTGCACATGGGTTTTCCCCAGAGCCTTTATGGATATACGGGCTCGGGAACCATAGCAGTTATAGCATGGAATATAAACTTAATTATGAACAGTGAGATAAATAATAGAATTTATCATTGCCTCTAGGGCATATCTCCTACAGACTCCCACTTGCACTAGAGTCAATAATCTAGTCAATGCTAATGCACTTTACACCTATGGCACATTGGTGTAAATATGCTTCGCTTGTGGTATAGCCTGATGTCCAACGGATCTGACGACTTCAGCTCCGTGTGTATCTTTGCATATCCCTCGCGTTTTCACGCCTTCACAAAATTCATATTTTGTGTGGACTTGGCTTTGTATGTATGCGAATCACAGGTCGAACCTGGATTCCTCAGACTGAGTTATGGAGCAACTACTTGCAGTAGTGTCCCAATGACAAAAGCCATCTTGGAACCATACTAAGTTCATGAATGAACTATATGATTCAATATCTTCTTTGTCGCTTCAAAAGCGGCAACATACTTCGCCTCTGTTATAGAATTCGCCACAGTAACTTGTTTGGAACATTTTCCAACAAACTGTGCCACCACATTGTGTGTAACACAAAAACCCTTAATTTTAAATCGAAAATCGCATGGAGCATTGATGAAGACTGTATCGATGTAATTACTTACAACGAGCACTTCATAATCTCTGCTTGCGAGAAAACATGTCATCAGTACTACTCTGGTACTAAATGACATCTTTCACTGTTGTCCTATGATCAGTACTTTGATCACTTAGGTATCCATACTCTCAACACCTTTGGAGTATCGGACATATCTGGTTGTTTTACATACCATGGAATACATGATTAATCCAAACACGAAGGTGTGTGGAATCTCCATCATGTATTTTGCTCATCAGTGTTATGCGACACCGAGTCTTGCAAAAAACACTTTCCATGTGACTTCGGCAAGAATCACTCCTTGGCGTTTTATATGCTAAAAGGTTTTAGCATCTTGTCAATATGTATACATAGCTTAGCCCCATTAGGTAAATCTATCTCCATAGATCATCATGCCTAATATCAAGGCTATTTAGCCTAAGCACTTCATCGGAAAACTATTTTCAAATGAAGTCCTAATTCGTGTCAAGAAATTTATTTCCAATTACCAATGTGTCGAGCACACAAGGTTTTTAGAAATATTATTTCGCTCCCACTTACTTTCTTGAATTACAAGCATCTTCGTTACCCATTGATGAAGTCAAAACCCCTTTTGACAATTTCATCAAAACACGAAGATTCCAACTCCATTTTGCTCTCTTCTGTCCATTGCTGGAACTCTGAAGTTTGCATACCTACTAGCATCCTCTGGATCGACAAATTACTTTGGACTGTATCACATACAAGTCCTAGGTTTCATTTCCATCAGATGGAAATCCTTTTGTCATCCATGTTTCATATCTCAAGATTGAAATATGTATTAATTGCTAGTTCAACCCGTACCGACTTTAAGCATCGCTACGATGAAACAATCTCATCGTAGTCAACTCCTTGAACTTGTTATTGCAACAAGTCGAGCTTCATGGATAAAACAATTTTATCCGTATCAGTTTTAAGTTCCATAAATATTCGTTAGACTCTAAGTCTTCCGAAGGGTGTATCAAGGTTTTAATCTTGAATCACTTATATGGAAACTATCTCGGATTGTATTGGCATTTAGCCAATTCCGGAGTCAGGGCCCATCAACGCTTCCTTTGTGTATCATAGGTATACTGTTGTCCAACAACAATATCTCGTCTGCGCACCTGAGAGGTTTGCACGAGCCTTGCCTACGTGGTTCAGCTGCAAGTTCGACCGAAGTCCATACATTTTATTGTAGAGACTTCCGTATCAGTCGCAGTAGGAAACTCTGGAATTACTTCCAAGGTTCCTTTCCTTTGACCTGATGACGAAGATACTGTTATCTCGTCGAGTTTGCACTATTCTCCCACTCACCTTTTTGAAAGAACCATTCTCTTTAAAAGCATACCGTTTCATGGCAAAACTATTTGCCTCGGTATAGTGAGGGAGGAATACCCAATTCCTTGGGATAACCTACAAAGTAGCACTTGTCTGATTTGGAATAGGTTTGTAACCTTTTACACAAGCCCCATATTCCAAATGTTAAGAAAAGATATAACATGGTTGGGCGTACCATACCATGGTGTCATTTCAACAGACCCGATGGAGCTCTTTTCAGTGTAAAAGCCGTAGTCTCTAAAGCATCACTATAAAAGGGATAATGGCAAATTTATTTATGTCATCTTTGATCTTACCATTTCATAAATGGTTTGATTACATCTTCACAGACTTTCCACTTGCAGTGGTGTTCCGGGAAGTGCAAGTTATGAAACCCCTTTCACAACTCATCAGACATTCGCTAAACTTGTAACTCAAATATTCCTTTCTGCAATCGAATTGTAGAAACATAATTTTCTTGTTACAATAACTTCTACTTCATTTTTGAAAACCTTTCGAATGATTTCAAAAGATCCAGACTTACGTCTCATCAAGTAAATATCCATATATCTACTTGAGTCATTTCTGAAGATAGATAAAACCACTACTAACAACATTTATCGGACTACACACATCAAATGTATGATCACCAATAAGTTTGTTACTCGTTCCTTGTGGCCTGTGAACGGTATTTCAGTCACTTCACTTTTCGGAGGAAATTTGCAAGTGTCAGATGATTCAAAAATCAAATGACTTCAAAATCCATCATAATGGAATTTTCCATGCGGGTTTCTCCAATGTGACCAAATGTAGTGCCACACTTTGTGCGGTATTCTTTTAGTCTTGCGACATTTAGCGTCAGTGTTATGGATGTATCATATTACCATCAATATTCATAACATACATCCCATCTAGGATGGAAGCATGGCCCTTCATGTTATTCATAATACTAAACAACAATTGTTGTTTTATGAACAACTCCTTTGCAACAAACATTGTGCAATGGGCTAGAGTGTATGAAACTCTAAAATGAATTATGAAAGTAAACACAGAGGTAATATATTATTATCAACATTCATAACATACATCTCATTCATAATGAAAGTATGGCCCTTATGTTGTTCATAACACCGAACATCAGAAGTTCTCTTATGAACAACCTTCTTGCAAGATACCTTATGCAATGGGCGAGAGTGTGTAAAACTCTAAATGAATTATGAAAATT
Source organism: Secale cereale (assembly GCA_902687465.1). Lineage (NCBI taxonomy): Eukaryota > Viridiplantae > Streptophyta > Magnoliopsida > Poales > Poaceae > Secale > Secale cereale. The sequence goes on along the minus strand of LR738709.1, from coordinate 660,590,846 downwards.
AATACAGACGGTAATACACCGATGGAAGGTATAGTAACATTTACTATGTTCCCTGTGTATACCTAAACCTTATTCCTGGCTAGTCTTTCAGGCCATAGTAGTACTTACATCGAGTTGCAACAGAATGCAATCGAGCGGGTATCTTTGTGATTTACTCACAATACCCAAGAATCAGTGATTAACAATTTAATCATAATTCCCAAGGACTATATCTTTGACCAGCCTTCTATACATCAAAAACTTGTATGACATTCATACATGAGCTGGATATTCCAGTCTTCTTTCTTATTGCCATTATACTTCTAAGAGTTTAACTTTTAGTATTTCTCCTACTCTCAGAAGAAGCACCCAACTTAAGAGTGGCGTTAGCCCCGGACTTCTTAGGCGTGAAAGTCTTACTAACACCCTTCGGACACTTCCTTTCTCTTTAAGTTGTTGTTTTATTCACCTTTCATCATATGATAGGCGTTCTACTGGATCCCTCTCTTATCAGTCTAATGCATAGTAAACTCCTTTACTAATAGTTTGCAAACAAACACTGCTTTGGATATCTCATATCTTTCAGCCTTTGTCTGTCTCTGAAAATGATTTTCAGATTCCATGAACATCACATAACTATCCAAACTTTCGAAGTTCGGGTCTCATGGAAGCAAACATATTGCACTTGACTAAAAACGGAATTCTAGCTTTTGGATCGAAGGACGAGAGTCACATCATCCATAGCATTAGTGGGAGAATACCGAAAGTATGCGATAGGACAAAGTCCTTCTCGGCACTCTTGAGGACAATCCTCACATTACGTTACCAACCGTAAAGTTTTAACCAGATATCTAACAGCTATTCAATTTTAATAGGGAGGGTGGAAACGCGAGCCATTATTCTATAACTATTATGCAAACCACACTTAGACAGTGTTCAAAATTAATTGCACTGAGAATTAAACAAGTTAATTCTGCAGTGCGCTCCCACTCAAATCAATATCTCTCATAATTGATTGTGAGTGATTCAAGATCCGCATTTCAATTCAACGCCACGGTTCGAGATGAACTCAAATGGCGCGAACTTCAATCGGTAGGCAAACTTGCCAATCACATCTCTATGTGATTCTTGTTCATCTTTCGATGCGTGTGTTCCGAGCTCATGACTGTCATGCCTGAACGTCAAGACAACCAAGTGATCTCGCTGCGAGGTCTCAACTCACCCGCCTCACACATCCCTAATCGTTCGCACCCATGGAGATCATGTGATGCCCCGAAAAGTTAGGTGCCGTGACGGTGCTACACTTGGGAGAACACTAACTACTTGATATTTTTGTGAGAGATCACCCTAATAAAAAGCGACTACCGCGCAATCAAGAAGGGTGCATCAAAGGGATAAACATCTCAGGCAATTCATAATTAGCATGATATGGTATAGCCCTTTCTGACGGAGAAGTCTTGCATTTCTTCGTCTTTGGCATTCGCGTCGGTGTTCACCTTCGCGAAGATTGCCACCACCTTGTCAATGCACCAGATAATATTGCTATCTCTATAGCTAATAAAATAATGCATTACACAAGGTTGACACGCAGGTCATTTAAAGTGCAATCATATGGCTCCAGCCATCATGCCGAATCATGACACGCAGGTCATGTTAATTTGATTTACATTATATAGCCATCTCATACATAATCAAATTATTATGAGCACTGCTATACCACATCATATGCACATGCAAACCCTCCTGCAAAACCAAGTTAGACGTCTCTAATCGGTTCATACAAAAGTTTATCTTACGCGGCTTCTAAGGTTTCGAAACAAACCAAAGCTACCAACGTCCATCATCAAGCATGATAATTCAAGTCGCTAGATTAACTTTTGCGGGGTGTATGAAACACGAGATAATAAAATCTCGAGCCCCATACTGAACTTCGTCATACGCATGACCCCCGTGCAGATCATATCTGCATTGCCCTTTCGTCTGCGAAACATCCATCTTTCTTTGACTAAAGTGGAACCCAAAGAACTGTTAGCACTTCGTTGATCTGTCAATCAGCATACTCAGGAGTAGCATGAAAGGATCGCGGATTGCCAGAACTTTGTCAGATTCCACAATGCTGTCAAGATCAGGACTACGCAAATTTCAGGGAAGCAACAAGAACATCAGGTAACAGATTTCATCTGCTACCCGCACAAATAATTTTCAGTAATAGATCTTATCTACTACCTAATTATATTGTGCAACACCCATACATCTCCATGTATTCTAGATCGCAACCTGCATCTACGCATAGCACGGCTCTTGATGCCACTGTAAGGTAACGCAGCAGAAAACAAAAATTTTCTGACCTACGCACCAGCCCAGGACCACTATGAAGACTGCATACAAGGTTTTGATCATTTTCGTTACCGACTCGTAGCGCAGCGGAAGAAGAGTCGATGACGATCGTCGGTGCAGATCCCCGCAGCTAGGATTTACAACCTCCCAACCGCGAGGATGTATACCCTCATCCGCTCCTCGGACAGCCCTCCGGGAGACGGTCGAACAGTCCCCCGGACGGTGTCGCGGACAGCCCTCCGGGAGGACCTTCGAAACTCGAACGGTCACCCGGACAGCCCTTCGGGAGGACACCCGAAACTCCAACTGTAACTCGGACAGCCCTTCGGGAGGCACTCTCGAACTAAGACCGAAACTACGATCTCTCTACAGAGTTGCACACATACGGTGTCATCTATCCGGCAGGGCTTCGCCGTCCAGAACTAGTTCCCACCGGAACACAGACAGCCTTTCGGCTCTACGAAACTATTTCGCTGGGAGGGAGAGAAGAATGCCAGATCATGCATGGCTTGTGTGAGAGAGCAAGGGATTGAAGGAGATGGCAGCCCCAACTCCTCCTTTTATAGGCCAAGGCAAGGGGTGGGGTGGGACGTGGAAATACCAAAATACCCAAGCTTCATGTCACACATGAAAGGGCATAATGGTAACACAAGGGGGGCACCAAGGGGACACTCCCATGGCAGCCCAACACCTTGTCCCCCCCATGGGGGGGGCCCCCCAACAAGCCACCAACATGTCTCCATGAAACATGCATGCTCCCTAGACAAAAAGCCACCAAACATGCAACCCCCGATTCGTGGGATCTTGTCCCCTCGCACTGGGACAAGATGTTTTCCGCGAAACTTTTTTCTGAAAAATTCCAGAAGGTCCCAGAACATTTCCGGTACCCTCTAAAATTATTCTGTGCATGATCCGAAACATTTTCGATGCTGTGGTTTTTATCAGCGGAAAGCATTAACAGCGGTTACGGCAGTTTCGGAACATTTCCGGTTTTTCTCTCTGAAAATTCCCAGAAGTTCCCAGACCAATTCTGGCACCCTCTGATAATTTCCATGCGGTGCCGAAACCCTTTTTGACCTAATAATATATTCCGAAACATATTTTCGGTTTTACCGAAACTCTTTCGGTGTTCTCTCTCCGGAACTCTTCCGTTGTCTCCGAAACTTTTCCGGTGATTTCTCTCAGACTCCCTGTCTAGTATTCAGCAGATAGATGACCCTTAAGCGTGTGACCCTATAGGTTCGGTGAAGTATAGACATGACCCGGAACCCCTTCCGATCAATGATCAACATCGGAGCCGTGGACACCCATATTGACCCCTATACCCACACGAATGAATATTCGAGTGAACCTCCAGTTGCCGTGAGCTATTCCTTTTGCTTCGTGATATGTCACAAACACCCGAGGTGAGATTTATTGCATCCCCGTGGGCAAACACTTTGTCCACTATGCAAGTTACCTCGTTACCGGTTTTGTTCTCTTTTCTCGTTTTCGTGTTTCGGCATCCCAGTGATCAAATCACCCTGTGTCTGGCCAGACGATGATGGATACCGTAACACCGAGAGGGCCCGAGTATATCTCTCCATCGACGGAGGAGCAAATCCCAATCTTGAGCTATCAAGTTACTTAACACACTTTTCCATGAACCCGTAAGCCGCCGTAATAGCCACCCATTTACGGATGACGTTTAACAAACCCCAAAGTTCATGAATCAAGCATGAAGAAACTCGATACTCTCATGGTCTAAGGAATTATGCAAACATTAACTATCTCTGTGTTATAAACCATAAACTTGTGACGAATGTATCTCATAGCATAACATCAATTCGGGTCGATTCAACACAAATGTTCCTCTAACATTGTGCCCTCAAAGTTGCTGGCATAGACATGCCCATGATTGGGAAAACATAATCATCATGCAACACTTGAGCTAGTCTTAGAGGCACGACTAGGAATACAATTCACCGTTTATTATACCACACGTGCACATGGGTTTTCCCCAGAGCCTTTATGGATATACGGGCTCGGGAACCATAGCAGTTATAGCATGGAATATAAACTTAATTATGAACAGTGAGATAAATAATAGAATTTATCATTGCCTCTAGGGCATATCTCCTACAAATAGTTGGATTGAAACTAGCAAAGGAGCTGCATCTTACTTAGCCAAGAACTTTTTTTCTTCCCAAAAGGAAATGAAAGGAAATCAAATAGTGGCTAGCAAGAACCTGAAGATGTTGGATTCACATCCGCGTAGACTAATCTTACAAATCAAATGACAACACAAAGGGAAAAAGCCAGATGAATAAGAGACAGAGAGCGACCAAATTAGTCAAATGCACGGGCACTTTTGTTTTCTCTTTTCGAAGGCAGGGCCAGGCAGCAGCTAATCAAAAGACTGGCTTTCTTATTAGGAGAAAAAGGAAATAAGAGATGATTTCCGTGGAAGTGGCCTAGGCTGAATCCAAGCAAAAATCAACAACCAAGAACGCAAATAACGAAGGATCCAGAACCACCAAGGCCGCCTCCTTCCTCGCCAGCCAAGAACGCCAAGGATCCCCTTTGAGCTGTCGGAAAGGAAAAAAAAACAATCCTCGCAAAAAGCATCACAATGCGGCGGCAGTGAGGTGGCTGGCTAGAGCGGAGATCGTATATACAGTTATATACGTAAGTTGTATCCTTAGTTTCTCACACGTGTATCGGAGGAGGGGAGGAGAAGCGATGAGAAGGTTCGACATGAAATACAGGTGGTGATGGTGGCGATGGGGGCAAGACAATAAAATATTGGAGGTTACAGTGTAGCATGAATTATTATTTTGGTTTGGTGTGGTGGGCAGTTGACGATTTACTGCTGCTCAGGGGTCAGCAAACACTGTATGCTGTTACACGGTACTGTAGCCAAACTTAAGGAATGAAAGACATGGGATCGTTAGGTGCTGCTCATGCTCAAAGCTCAAACCCTCTGCGAGTCACTCAGCACACATGCGTGCATGCATGGCCCGAGCCGGACTTTTTTTTAACTGAACCAGAGCCAGACTTTGGTCACCGTCATGGCTTTTTCTGGGATGCCGGAATTAGGTTAGTCTCCACTGGTTCGTCCCGCAAATCTGGTTGTACCATCGTGTTACCGGACTATACATAGAACTTAGTTGTTTTACAGATACAATTTTTGAGCCTGACAATGAATGTGATATATCACTTTAATTCTTATACCGAGAGACATACACACAAAGCTCAAGATGGCTCGAAGGGTACATGTGTTACGAGATTAACGTAGTTTCACAAGGAACCCAAAAGGGGTCCACCCGCCGACCCCTAGCCATCCTAAGATCTGTCCAATTCTGGAATATGCAAGACATGGTAGGACCCCAGTATGAGATCAACAACAAATATTGTTGGGCCGGCCGACGAACTTATGTTAAGCAAGTTATACAAATCTGTATTATATTTGCTACTTGGAGATTGCATCGAGCATTTTGATGTGTAATTTTAATGATTTAATTTTGCAGAAGTTCATACAAAGATTTGCTTGATTATCATGTGCAGAGGTATTTTTTTATATTTTGAAGGAAGTTTTATCTTGGAAAACAAAGGTAGTTGATTTTGATCCAAATCCAATAATGTTTTTCTCAATTCTTTGTGAAATCTATGAAAGCGGTATATATTTGATCAAATAAAAAAATTATAGACCGCCAGTTACATGCATATATATGAAAGTGGTATATAATCATTTTTTGTTTTTTTAAGGATCAACGTTGTAGACCGCCAGTTTCACACAAATGGGCAAGAGCTTGTGTTATTTTATCTTCCGTTGCAATGCACGGGCTTTTTTGCTAGTATTTATGAAGATGTTAAGCAAAATTTCATAATTCCAATTAGTTGAAAGCAACGTAACGGATAGAGCGGTGTATTGTAATTCATTTATGCTTTTTGCACGGAACAATAACGTTTCTTACCAAGTTTCTGTAGAAATAGGATCGCACCTACATGTTCATAAACAATTTCCAATTTTGTGCGAGACGGTATGCCTGCCCAAGTGCCAATGATTAGACCCATGGTACCAAATGATCACCCATGATCCATGGAAGGGCGTCACATTCCTCGGAGAGATCGAGGCCAGGTCAGCATGACGGGGTCACGTTCTCCAAACCAAACCAAAAGGCGCGGCCGCGCGCGGAACACCGCGACACTTTCCGACTCCTCCCGCTCCATTTCCACGGGTCACATGGCTGCCCACATGGTGATGATTAAGATTCGGAGCTATTGTTTGTTTATGACGTTGCTGGTGCAGGACCGGCACGGTATAAACAAGGACCGACATACGAGAATGCCGGTCGACGAAGCTGGCTTCACACTCGCCACCTTGTGTCTCCAGCTCCACTTCCAACTACTGTTGTTAATTAAGGTTGCCGTGTCGATCGGCTCTTTAAAATTGACAAATAGGCAGCCGCTCAGAGCACACCGACACACAGTTCATGCCAGCGGTACTCATCCCCACTCACTTCTAGTACTAGTACTTGCTTAGAAAAATAGCACCATATCCCATGGAACACGACTGATGGCTGTTGCCGGAGTCCCCCACGGCCCACGGCGACGCGTCTCTGACCTGGCTGGCTTGCGGTTGTACCGCCACACGCGCGCGTTGCACGTCGGCGTGCTCGTCTGGTTGCCACTTTGCCAGGGTACGTAAGCGATGCCAACAGGGCCGGTCCTGAGATTTTGGGGGCCCGGGGCGAAACTAAAATTTAGGGGCCCTTAATATTAGTAGGAGGTGCATGACTTGCATGCATATAACTATACGATCACTTCTTCGTGTTTAATTCGTGTTTGATTTTGAATTTTCTTAGTTTTTTGGGAAGGATGGATTCTAAAAGGCACAAATACAAAAATAGAAAATGTGTGGTACATATCATAACTTTATTAATTTTACAGGAATCCAAAAATCTTGAATTTGCAATGATGTTAGCGAATGCGCATACGATCACATAAGACAATCCGTAAGACAACTAAACTCAAATGAAGATAAAATGTACTAGAAGTCCTGCAATGATTCGTATGGGAATATTTCAGTCAAATCTAAGAATCCTTTGGGTTTAAAATCTGTACCCCGTACTATAAACTAAAAGCCATGTTAGTTTGTACTGTATAAAACTAATGATTGGTAACGAGTACAAAAATCATAATGTTCCTTCGGTCCATTGCGGACAAGACAACGGAAGCCAAATGCAAGGTCAACTCGAAGGTGGTTTATGGGCCAAAAGAATACGGTGGCCTTGGGGTGCTCAGCACCGACAAATTTGCGCATGCTTTGCGGCTTCGGTGGATGTGGTATGAATGGGACGAGCACCGCAAATTATGGGTTGGCCTGGAAAACCCCTGCACCGACGAGGACTTCGAGTTTTTCTGTGACTCTATGACTATCACGGTGGGAGATGGCGCCAAAACACCTTTTTGGCACTTCCTGTGGCTCCTTGGCCGCAAATTCAAGGATATTGCATTGCTCATCTTCGAGGCCTCGAAAAAATATTTGGGGGGGG
>LR738709.1:660511005-660582249 GCA_902687465.1 Secale cereale | reverse complement strand
GGGGGGGGGGGGTTGGATGTACTTGGGTTGCGGGATTCCGGCCAGGTTAAATAGGTGCATTTGCTCTCGAGCGGCGAGTCGGAGCGACGTTCACACCTCGGCGACGGAGGAGGTGTCCTTCGGACCGCCAGGTTTTCGGGCGAGTCCACATGAGACCCCTTCGTCTATTCTACGTGGCGAGCACGCCGTATCCGCCTCATATTTGGGCAGGTGTGCCGGTCAGGCCTGGCGTTTGAGGCCCGTTTAAGTCGTCCTTCTGAGAGACTGAGCCAGAAAAACGTGACCAATCGTATGAGGCGGGTTTAAGGTGCCCGGCTAATAGTTGCTGGATGCTGCATCCAGTCGCAATGTCAACTTGAGGGAGTGAAGTCCGTTTTAAACCTCGAATTCATACGCCTCGTCGGAAATGAACCTCAACCTTTCAATCCCTGAAGTTCATATCCTGTATTCACGAATCCCGGTCAATTGTGACCCTAGAGTCGTTTGGCACACCGGGAAAAGTCGATCCCTGTTGGGTTTACCTCACTACTCTCACTGACTATAGGGCCCACATGTCATATACCTATCCCCAACCTCTCTCCCTGCTCATCTTGCTCGGTTCGCTCTTTCGCATCACGTCGCCACCGGAAATCCTCCTCGCTGCAGCTCCACTTGACTCCAGCAAGCACGGCGTCGTGCTCCTGTTCCTGCTCTCTCTCCACGCAATACTTATTCTGCGCCACGTAGCGCGCACGCCGTTTGCTCGTGTCCATGTTCGCCTCGCTCTAATTCCTTCTCGTGTCCGCGGCCGCCCTGCGGGGGCTCACCGCCTGCTGCGATGGTGCGCCTCACCTCTGATGGCACATCCCTGCTAGCAGTAGATCAGCTCGTGGAGCTGGCGTTTCTCACTGCTGTGATGGGCGGCCGGGAGTCCGGGATACTAACGATCTCAGCGTCCGCCAGATTTAAAGCAAAGATCCAGTAGCTAGCATAGGAATCAGGTAACCGGCTTGCTTGCTTAGGTCGGCCAGATTGAATGCTCTAAATCCAGTGCTAGGTTTGGAATCATTTTGCAATGTGATTGGGTACTGCGGACGCCGCCGGCAAGTTTGCGGCCAGCCGGCCACCTCCGGTCATGTGAAATTGAGTATCCCACGTTCGCGTTTCCCTCATACCCTCTTCCTGATTTGACCATCACGGTGCCTGCTCATGTTCATGCACTCACCCCGGTTCAGGTGCTGCATGGCGCCACGCTCTGCGACATGGCGCTCGGGTAACTCGGGTGCTGACGTCCGCGAGCAGATGAGGCTGAGGTGAGAAGATATACATGACATGTGGGTCCCCGTAGTCAGTGAGGGTGGAGAGTTATCCTTGTGGGGATTGTCCTTTTCAGGTGAAGCAAATTAGTCTAATACTGGTCTGGGGTCGAGATTAGACCAGGATCTATAACTACAGGACATGGAGTTCAGGGATTGAAAGGTTGAGGTTCATTTCCGACGAGCCCTATGATTTCAGGGTTTGAAATAGACTTCACTCCAACTTGAGGTAAAGGTAGGCGCGGCCGCTTCATCTGACTCAAACATGCCCCATTTTTAGCTCATACTACGGCCCATACATATCGAGTAGTAGGTGCGATCGTGCCCGTCACGCTCATATCTGCCGAAGATCCTCTCTGCTCTATCTTGCTGATCCTACCTCGCCCGCGCACCGGCGTTCAACAAGGTCAAAGGGCAGGGCCGCCACCTGCTGCTACAGAGCTGAGTTGGGGGCGCCTGGCTTTTGCAACGGAAAGCAATCCTTGTTGGAGTGTTGAATTGAATAGTGTTACTTGACGGCTGGACGTAGAAGCGATGGAAGGCGCTTAAAAGTTGTTGGCGCTGATTTATTTATGCAATCATTGGTTGAAGATGGGATTTAAGTTAAAGTACGGCGAATGCTGCTGACTTGTGCGGGGTGTCTGACTTGGAGTGCCCTTTTGCAAGTCGTTGGTTCTCAGAGAAAAGCGTTCAGTTCATGTGCACAAAGACGTCCGAAGAACGGTGCTGCTCCTTAGAGCATCTCCAATAGCGGCGTCAAAACGCGCGCACGGTAAATCCGGTTTTTAGCGCGCGCGGCAAAAAAAGGCGCGCTTCAGCGGCGGCGGGAAAAGCGCGCGCGCGGCAAAGGATTGCGCGCGCGGGAGAAAGCGGGCGAGCGCCGTAGATTTGCCGCGCCGCTTACCGCGCGCCTATAAAGCGCGGCGCCCGCCACGCGCCCTCTCGTCGCTCGCCACGCGCCCGCGCCAGCACCTTCTCGCCACTCTCTCCTCTCCCTCTCGCCGCCGACGCGCCACCATGCTGCCTCGCCGCCGCGGAGCGTCCGGCTACCGCGGCGTCCTAGCGCGCCCGTCCGGTGCTCTCTCCGCGGAGATCCGCTCCGGCAACACGCGTCTCCCGCTCGGCACCTTCGAGACCGCCCACGAGGCCGGCCGCGCGTGGGACGCGGCGGCGTGGCGCCTCCGGCGGCCTCTGTTGGAAATATGCCCTAGAGGCAACAATATAATGGTTATTATTATATTTCCTTGTTCATGATAATTGTCTGTTATTCATACTTGAATTGTATTGTACGGAAACAACGATACATGTGTGAATACATAGACCACAACGTGTCCCTGGTAAGCGTCTAGTTACTAGCTCGTTGATCAACAGATGGTCACGGTTTCCTGGCCATGGACATTGGATGTCATTGATAACGGGATCACATCATTAGGAGAATGATGTGATGTACAAGACCCAATCCTAAGCCTAGCACAAGATCGTGTAGTTCGTAATGCTAAAGCTTTTCCAATGTTAAGTATCTGTTCCTTAGACCATGAGGTTGTGCAACTCCCGGATACCGTAGGAATGCTTTGGGTGTACCAAACGTCACAACGTAACTGGGTGGCTATAAAGGTACGCAACGGGTATCTCCGAAAGTGTCTGTTGAGTTGGCACGAACCGATACTGGGATTTGTCACTCCGTATGACGAAGAGGTATCTCTGGGCCCACTCGGTAAGACATCATCATAATGAGCTCAATGTGACTAAGGAGTTAGTCACGGGATGATGTATTACAGAACGAGTAAAGAGACTTGCCATGACGAGATTGAACAAGGTATCGGTATATCGATGACCGAATCTCGGGCAAGTACTACACCGATAGACAAAGGGAATTGCATACGGGATTAAGTGAATCCTTGACATCACGGTTCATCCGATGACATCATCGAGGAACACGTGGGAACCAACATGGGTATCCATATCCCACTGTTGGTTATTGACCGGAGAGTCGTCTCGGTCATGTCTACGTGTCTCCCGAACCCGTAGGGTCTACACACTTAAGGTTCGGTGATGCTAGGGTTGTAGAGATATATGCACACGGTAACCCGAATGTTGTTCGGAGTCCCGGATGAGATCCCGGACGTCACGAGGAGTTCCGGAATGGTCCGAAGGTAAAGAATGATATATAGGAAGTCCAGTTACGGCCATCGGGAGAGTTCCGGGGGTCACCGGTAGTGTACCGGGACCACCGGAAGGGTCCCGGGGGTCCACCTGGTGGGGCCACCCATCCTGGAGGGCACCATGGGCCGTAGGGGGAAGGGAACCAACCCATAGTGGGCTGGCGCACCCCCTTGGGCCTCCCCCCTGCGCCTAGGGTTGGAAACCCTAGGGGTGAGGGGCGCCCCCCTTGCCTTGGGGGGCAAGGCTCCCCCTCTGGCCGCCGCCCCCTAGGAGATCCCACCTCCTAGGGTCGGCGCCCCCCTGGCCCCTATATATAGTGGGGGGAGAGAGGGCAGCCGCACCTCAGCCCCTGGCGCCTCCCCCCCGTTACACCTCTCCCTCCTCCCGCAGGTCCTTGGCAAAGCCCTGTAGCTTTTCCCGTTGCATCCACGACCACGCCGTCGTGCTGCTGGATCTTCATCGACCTCTCCTCCCCCTTGCTGGATCAAGAAGGAGGAGACGTCGCTACACCGTACGTGTGTTGAACGCGGAGGTGCCGTCCGTTCGGCGCTGGGATCATCGGTGATAGGGATCACGACGAGTACGACTCCATCATCCACGTTCTCTTGAATGCTTACGCTCGTGATCTACAAAGGGTATGTAGATACACTCTTTTATGCTCGTTGCTAGATGACTCCTTAGGTTGATCTTGGTGAAGCGTAGGAATTTTTTTGAATTATGCTACGTTCCCCAACAGTGGCATCAGAGCTAGATCTTTGCGTAGCATCTTGCGCGAGTAGAACACGAACAAGTTGTGGGCGTTGATTTTGTTCAATTCTCTTGCCGCTACTAGTCCAATCTTGATTCGGCGGCATCGTGGGATGAAGCAGCCTGGACCGACCTTACACGTACGCTTACGTGAGACTGGTTCCAGCGACTGACATGCACTAGTTGCATAAGGTGGCTGGCGGGTGTCTGTCTCTCCCACTTTAGTCGGATCGGATTCGATGAAAAGGGTCCTTATGAAGGGTAAATAGAAATTGACATATCACGTTGTGGTTTTGGCATAGGTAAGAAACGTTCTTGCTAGAAACCTATAGCAGCCACGAAAAAACTTGCAACAACAATTAGAGGACGTCTAACTTGTTCTTGCAGCATGTGCTATGTGATGTGATATGGCCAAAAGATGTGATGAATGATATATGTGATGTATGAGATTGATCATGTTCTTGTAATAGGAATCACGACTTGCATGTCGATGAGTATGACAACCGGCAGGAGCAATAGGAGTTGTCTTATTTTCTTTATGACCCGCGTGTCACTGAATAACGCCATGTAATTACTTTACTTTATTGCTAAACGTTAGCCACGGTAGTAGAAGTAATATTTTGGCGAGACGACTTCATGAAGACACGATGATGAAGATCATGGTGTCATGCCGGTGACAAAGATGATCATGGTGCCCCGAAGATGAAGATCAAAGGAGCAAAATGATATTAGCCATATCATGTCACTTTATTTGATTGCATGTGATGTTTATCATGTTTATGCATCTTATTTGCTTAGAACGACGGTAGTAAATTGAAGGAAATATGCCCTAGAGGCAATAATAAAGATGTTATTTGTATTTCCTTATATCATGATAAATGTCTTTTATTCATGCTAGAATTGTATTAACCGGAAACTTAGTACATGTGTGGATACATAGACAAAATAGTATGTCCCTAGTATGCCTCTACTAGACTAGCTCATTGATCAAAGATGGTTATGTTTCCTAACCATAGACATGAGTTGTCATTTGATCAATGGGATCACATCATTAGGAGAATGATGTGATGGACAAGACCCATCCGTTAGCATAGCACTATGATCGTTTAGTTTTTCTGCTATTGCTTTCTTCATGACTTATACATGTTCCTATGACTATGAGATTATGCAACTCCCGAATACCGTAGGAACACCTTGTGTGCTATCAAACGTCACAACGTAACTGGGTGATCATAAAGATGCTCTACAGGTGTCTCCGAAAGTATTCGTGGTGTTGGCATAGATCAAGATTAGGATTTGTCACTCCGAGTGTCGGAGAGGTATCTCTGGGCCCTCTCGGTAACACACATCACAATAAGCCTTGCAAGCAAAAGACTAATGAGTTAGTCACGAGATGATGTGTTACGGAACGAGTAAAGAGACTTGACGGTAACGAGATTGAACTAGGTATAGAGATACCGACGATCGAATCTCGGGCAAGTAACATACCGTTGACAAAAGGAACAACGTATGTTGTTATGCGGTTCTGACCGATAAAAGATCTTCGTAGAATATGTAGGAGCCAATATGAACATCCAGGTTCCGCTATTGGTTATTGACCGGAGATGAGTCTCGGTCATGTCTACATAGTTCTCGAACCCGTAGGGTCCGCACGCTTAACGTTTGATGACGATCGGTATTATGAGTTTATGAGTATTGATGTACCGAAGGTAGTTCGGAGTCTCGGATGAGATCACGGACATGACGAGGAGTCTCGGAATGTCCGAGACATAAAGATTGATATATTGGACGACTATATTCGGACACCGGAAGTATACCGGAAAAGTTTCGGATTTAACGGGATTGCCGGAGGGGGTTACCGGAACCCCCTACGAAGGGGGATGGTCCATAGTGGGCCTTATGGAAAAGAGAGAGGCAGCCCATAGGGCTGGCCGGCGCCCCACCTAGGGTTCCTAGTTGGACTAGGAGTTGGGGGGCGCCACCTCTTCTTCTTTTCCTATTCCCTCTCTTCCTTCTTTGGTGGTTCCTACTAGGAATAGGATTGCAATCCTATTCCTAGTAGGATTGCACCCCTAGCCGCACCAAACAAGGGCCGGCCGGCCTCCCCCCTTGCTCCTTAGGGGGCACCCAAAGACACACAAGTTGAATTGTTCCAGCCGTGTGCGGTGCCCCCCTCCACAGAAACACACCTCGGTCATACCGTCGCGGTGCTTAGGCGAAGCCCTGCGCCGGTGAATACATCATATCCGTCACCACGCCGTCGTGCTGACGAAACTCTCCCGTGAAGCTCAACTGGATCAAGAGCTCGTGGGACGTCATCAAGCTGAACGTGTGCTGAACGCGGAGGTGCCGTACGTTCGGTGCTTGATCGGTTGAATCGCGAAGAAGTTCGACTACATCAACCGCGTCACTTGACGCTTCCGCTTCCGGTCTACGAGGGTACGTAGACACACTCTCCCCTCTCGTTGCTATGCATCTGGTAGATAGATCTTGCGTGATCGTAGGAAAATTTTAAAATACTACGTTCCCCAACAGTGGCATCATGAGCCAGGTCTATGCGTAGATGATATGCACGAGTAGAACACAATGAGTTGTGGGCGATACTAGTCATACTGCTTACCAGCATGTCATACTTTGCTTCGGCGGTATTGTGAGATGAAGCGGCCCGGACCGACATTACGCGTACGCTTACGCGAGACTGGTTTCACCGTTACGAGCACTCGTTGCTTAAAGGTGACTGGCGGGTGTCTGTCTCTCTCACTTTAGCAGAATCAAGTGTGGCTACGCCCGGTCCTTGTGAAGGTTAAAACAGCACATACTTGACGAAACATCGTTGTGGTTTTGTATGCGTAGGTAAGAACGATTCTTGCTAAAAGCCCGTAGCAGCCACGTAAAACTTGCAACAACAAAGTAGAGGACGTCTAACTTGTTTTTGCAGGGCATGTTGTGATGTGATATGGTCAAGACATGATGAGTTATACGGTTTTGTATGAGATGATCATGTTTTGTAATGTTATCGGCAACTGGCAGGAGCCATATGGTTGTCGCTTTATTGTATGAAATGCAATCGCCATGTAATTGCTTTACTTTATCACTAAGCGGTAGCGATAGTCGTAGAAGCAATAGTTGGCAAGACGACAACGATGCTACGATGGAGATCAAAGGTGTCGCGCCGGTGACGAAGATGATCATGAAGGTGCTTTGGAGATGGAGATCAAAAGCACAAGATGATGATGGCCATATCATGTCACATATTTTGATTGCATGTGATGTTTATCTTATTATGCTTCTTATTTTGCTTAGAACGACGGTAGCATTATAAGATGATCCCTTACTAAATTTCAAGGTATAAGTGTTCTCCCTGAGTATGCACCGTTGCGAAAGTTCGTCGTGCCGAGACACCACGTGATGATCGGGTGTGATAAGCTCTACGTTCAAATACAACGGGTGTAAGCCAGTTTTGCACACGCAAAATACTCGGGTTAAACTTGACGAGCCTAGCATATGCAGATATGGCCTCGGAACACTGGAGACCGAAAGGTCGAGCGTGAATCATATAGTAGATATGATCAACATAAGATGTTCACCATTGAAACTACTCCATCTCACGTGATGATCGGACATGGTTTAGTTGATTTGGATCACGTGATCATTTAGATGACCAGAGGGATGTCTATCTAAGTGGGAGTTCTTTAATTTAATATGATTAAATCGAATTTTAATTTATCATGAACTTAGTCCTGATAGTTTTTGCATATCTATGTTGTTGTAGATCAATGGCCCGTGCTACCGTTCCTTTGAATTTTAATGCATTCCTAGAGAAAGCTTAGTTGAAAGATGATGGTAGCAATTACACGGACTGGGTCCGTAACCTGAGGATTATCCTCATTGCTGCACAGAATAATTATGTCCTTGAAGCACCGCTAGGTGACAAGCCCTCTCCCGCTAATGTAGACGCTTTGAACGTCTGGCAGTCGCGGTCTGATGACTACACGATAGTTCAGTGTGCCATGCTTTACGGCTTAGAACCGGGACTTCAACGACGTTTTGAACGTCATGGACCATATGAAATGTTCCAGGAGTTGAAGTTAATATTTCAAGCAAATGCCCGAATTGAGAAATATGAGATTTCCAAAAAGTTCTACAGCTGCAAGATGGAGGAGAATAGTTCTATCAGTGAACACTTACTCAGAATGTCTGGGTACTACAATCATATGACTCAACTTGGTTGCAAAGTTGACGAGGATAGTGTTATTGATAGAGTTCTTCAATCACTGCCACCAAGCTATAAAGGCTTTGTGATGAACTATAATATGCAAGGGATGCAAAAGACAATTCCCGAGCTCTTCGCTATGCTCAAAGCTGCGGAGGTAGAAATCAAAAAGGAGCATCAAGTGTTGATGGTTAACAAGACCACTAGTTTCAAGAAAAAGGGCAATGGAAAGAAGGGGAACTTCAAAAAGAATAGCAAAACAGTTGCTACTTCCACGAAGAAACCCAAGTCTGGAGCCAAGCCTGAAACTGAGTGCTTCTACTGCAAGGGGACTGGACACTGGAAGCGGAACTGCCCCAAGTATTTGGCGGATAAGAAGGATGGCAAGGTGAACAAAGGTATATGTGATATACATGTTATTGATGTGTACCTTACTAATGCTCGTAGTAGTACCTGGGTATTTGATACCGGTTCGGTTGCTAATATTTGTAACTCGAAACAGGGACTACGGATTAAACGAAGATTGGCTAAGGACGAGGTGACGATGCGCGTGGGAAATGGTTCCAAAGTCGATGTGATCGCCGTCGGCACGCTACCTCTACATCTACCTTCGGGATTAGTATTAGACCTAAATAATTGTTATTTGGTGCCAGCGTTAAGCATGAACATTATATCTGGATCTTGTTTGTTGCGAGACGGTTATTCATTCAAATCAGAGAATAATGGTTGTTCTATTTTTATGAATAATATCTTTTATGGTCATGCACCCTTGAAGAGTGGTCTATTCTTATTGGATCTCGATTGTAGTGATACACATATTCAAAATATTGAAACCAAAAGATGCAAGGTTAATAATGATAGTGCAACTTATTTGTGGCACTGCCATTTAGGTCATATTGGTGTAAAACGCATGAAGAAACTCCATAATGATGGACTTTTGGAATCACTTGATTATGAATCACTTGGTGCTTGCGAACCATGCCTCATGGGCAAGATGACTAAAACTCCGTTCTCCGGAACTATGGAGCGAGCAACAGATTTGTTGGAAATCATACATACTGATGTATGTGGGCCAATGAGTGTTGAAGCTCGCGGCGGGTATCGTTATTTTCTGACCTTCACTGATGATTTAAGCAGATATGGGTATATCTACTTAATGAAGCACAAGTCTGAAACATTTGAAAAGTTCAAAGAATTTCAGAGTGAAGTAGAGAATCATCGTAACAAGAAAATAAAGTTTCTGCGATCTGATCGTGGAGGAGAATATTTGAGTTACGAGTTTGGTCTTCATTTGAAACAATGTGGAATAGTTTCATAACTCACGCCACCCGGAACACCACGGCGTAATGGTGTGTCTGAACGTCGTAACCGTACTTTATTTGATATGGTACGATCTATGATGTCTCTTACCGATTTACCACTATCGTTTTGGGGTTACGCTTTAGAGACAGCTGCATTCACGTTAAATAGGGCACCATCTAAATCCGTTGATATGACACCTTATGAACCATGGTTTGGCAAGAAACCAAAGTTGTCGTTTCTTAAAGTTTGGGGCTGCGATGCTTATGTGAAAAACCTTCAACCTGATAAGCTCGAACCCAAGTCGGAGAAATGTGTCTTCATAGGATACCCAAAAGAGACTGTTGGGTACACCTTCTATCACAGATCCGAAGGCAAGATATTCGTTGCTAAGAATGGATCCTTTCTAGAGAAAGAGTTTCTCTCGAAAGAAGTGAGTGGGAGGAAAGTAGAACTTGATGAGGTAATTGTACCTTCTCCCGGATTGGAAAGTAGTACATCACAGAAAATTGTTCCAGTGATTCCTACACCAATCAGTGAGGAAGTTAATGATGATGATCATGAAACTTCGGATCAAATTTCTACTGAACGTCGTAGATCAACCAGAGTACGTTCCGCACCAGAGTGGTACGGCAACCCAGTTCTGGAAATCATGTTACTAGACCATGATGAACCTACAAACTATGAGGAAGCGATGATGAGCCCAGATTCCGCAAAATGGCTTGAAGCCATGAAATCTGAGATGGGATCCATGTATGAGAACAAAGTATGGACTTTGGTTGACTTGCCCGATGATCGGCAGGCCATCGAAAATAAATGGATCTTCAAGAGGAAGACCGACGCAGACGGTAATGTTACTGTTTACAAAGCTCGACTTGTTGCGAAAGGTTTTCGACAAGTTCAAGGAGTTGACTACGATGAGACTTTCTCACCTGTAGCGATGCTTAAGTCTGTCCGAATCATGTTAGCAATTGCCGCATTTTATGATGATGAAATCTGGCAAATGGATGTCAAAACTGCATTCCTGAATGGATATCTCAAAGAAGAGTTGTATATGATGCAACCAGAAGGTTTTGTCGATCCAAAAGGTACTAACAAAGTATGCAAGCTCCAGCGATCCATCTATGGACTGGTGCAAGCATCTCGGAGTTGGAATATATGCTTTGATGAGGTGATCAAAGCACATGGTTTTATACAGACTTTTGGAGAAGCCTGTATTTACAAGAAAGTGAGTGGGAGCTCTGGAGCATTTCTAATATTATATGTAGATGACATATTGTTGATTGGAAATGATATAGAATTTCTGGATAGCATAAAAGGATACTTGAATAAAAGTTTTTCAATGAAAGACCTCGGTGAAGCTGCGTATATATTAGGCATCAAGATCTATAGAGATAGATCAAGACGCTTAATTGGACTTTCACAAAGCACATACCTTGATAAGATTTTGAAGAAGTTCAAAATGGATCAGTCAAAGAAAGGGTTCTTGCCTGTATTACAAGGTATGAAGTTGAGTAAGACTCAATGCCCGACCACTGCAGAAGATAGAGAGTGAAAGTGCAACTAATCCCCGGGTGGTTTTGGTAATTAATAACAACATATATATCATTGAACTAATAGTTACTTGAGAATCATTTCAGAGAAGTTCAGTGATATGGGTATGGAAATGACTGAAGAAGTGGACCCCTCAAAATGCTAAGGCAAGCATTGGCAAAAGCTCAAGACTCCATTTTTGGTTTAGTGATCAAAGATCACATTGAGTCCATAGGAAAAGCCAATACTATTAAAAGGGGATGAGGTTGTGTTGATGATCTGGTTGCTCAAGTGCTTAGTGATATATCTCCTTTAACTATCAGCAACTTTCACTACTATACACACTCATAAGTAATCTCGGACAAACCGATTCTTCCAACTCAGTCCCACCGAGATGAACCACCTCAGCCATAAGCCAAACCCTAGAAAAATCGGTCAATTCGAGTTTGAGTTCGGTCTCACCGAAATACGGGCTGCCAACCTTCTGTAACCGTTTGTCATCATTTCGGAATATCCGAGTTGTTGATTTCGGTCCCACCGAAACTGGCAAGTTCCTATCTTTGACTCATATCGGACAAACCGAGATGGTATTTTCGGTCCCACCGAAAACCCCAACGTTCACTATATTTGAACTTTCGGTCTGACCGAGTTTCCACTTCGGTCTCACCGAGATTGCTCAAATATGTGTGTAACGGTTGGATTTTGTGTGGAGGCTATATATACCCCTCCACCCCCTCTTCATTCGTAGAGAGAGCCATCAGAAAGAACTACCACTCCTACCTTACACTTTCTGAGAAGAGAACTACCTACCCTTGTGTTGAGATCAAGTTGCTCCATTCCTACCATATGAAACTTGATTTCTAACCTTCCCAAGTTGCTTTCCACTCAATCCTTTCTTCCACCACAGCCATATCAGTGAGGAGAGTTGAGTGTTGGGGAGATTATCATTTGAAGCACAAGAGCAAGGAGTTCATCATCATCTACAACATCTATTACCTTTTGGAGGGTGGTGCCTCCTAGATTGGTTAGGTGTCGCTTGGGAGCCTCCGTCATCGAGATGTGGAGTTGAACCAAGAAGTTTGTAAGGGCAAGGAGATCGCCTACTTCGTGAAGATCTACCCCGAGTAAGGCTAGTCCTCCATGGGCGTAGGCCATGATGGAATAGACAAGGTTGCTTCTTCGTGGACCCTTCGTGGGTGGAGCCCTCCGTGGACTCGCGCAGCCGTTACCCTCCGTGGGTTGAAGTCTCCATCAACGTGGATGTACGATAGCACCACCTATCGGAACCACGACAAAAATCTTCGTGTCACCAAACTGCGTTTGATCTTCTCCACCTCTCTTTTACATGTGCAATTTACTTTCCGCTGCTATTACTCTAGAATTGCATGTGTAGGGTGATACTTGAATTGATCTTAATTGTGAAACTACCAAAAACATTGCATGATCTAAAGGCAGATTTTTTATATTGTCAAGTAGTCTAATCACCCCCCCTCTAGACCTACTTTCGATCCTACAAGTGGTATCAGAGCTTTGGTCTCCATTGTTTTGGTATCCATTGCATTGGACTCCATAAGCTTGGTTTCACAACCTAGGAGAGTATGGCGTCTAGTGAGGGTAATTATCGTAGAGGTCCTTACTTTGATGGCACAAATTTTGCTAGTTGGAAGCATAAAATGAAAATGCATATTCTTGGTCATAACCCAGCCGCATGGGGCATTATTTGTGTTGGTATGCAAGGTGATTTCTTCGAAGAAGGAAAAGTTCCGGATCGCGAAGCTACACCCGAAGAGTTGCGGATGTTGCAAAACAATGCTCAAGCTTGTGACATTCTCTTCAATGCTTTGTGTCCCGAGGAGTTCAACAAAATCAGCCGTCTTGAGAATGCTAAAGAGATTTGGGATACTTTGGTTGAAATGCACGAAGGTACTGAATCTATGAAGGAATCAAAGCTAGATATTCTTCAAGGTCAACTTGACAAGTTCAAGATGAAGGATGGTGAAGGAGTCGCTGAAATGTACTCTAGGCTTGCTCTCATCACAAATGAGATTGCCGGCTTAGGAAGCGAAGAAATGACCGACCGATTCATCATTAAGAAGATTCTCAGAGCTTTGGATGGAAAATATGACACCGTGTGCACTTTGATCCAAATGATGCCAAACTACAAGACCCTCAAGCCAACTGAAGTCATTGGAAGAATTGTTGCTCATGAGATGACACTTAAGGATAAGGAAGAGCTTCACAACAAGTCAAGTGGTGCTTACAAAGCTACAAGTGATGCTCCTACTACCTCAAGTGACAAGCTAATTTCCAATGAAGAGATAAGCCTAATGGTCAGGAACTTCAACAAGTTCTACAAGAATAGAAGCTCAAAGTCTAGATCATATGATGAAAAGAGATCTTCTAGTCGTGATCGAAACTGCTACAATTGTGGAAGACCCGGACACTTCTCAAATGAGTGTACGGCTCCCCACAAGAGAAGAGAAGAATCTCCAAGAAGAAGAGCAAGAGATGAGTCACCTCGGAGAGAGAGAAGGAGCAGAGATGATCGTTATGAACGAAGACCCTCTCGGAGAAGCAAGGATTCAGAGAGGAAAGACAAGTCATCAAGGAGCTACACAAGAAGAAGACATCAAGCTCATGTAGGTGAATGGGTCTCCGGCTCCGACTCTGACAATCAATCCGATGGAAGCTATCACTCCGACTCTGACTATAGTCAAGATGAAGGTGTTGCCGGACTTGCACTCGTATCCTCCAACTCCAACTCCTACGACTTATTTGATTCACCAAATGAGGGAATTGGAAGATGCTTCATGGCTAAAGGCCCCAAGGTAACACACCCTGAATTCATTGACTTTGATAGTGATGAGGATGACTTGCTTGGTGAAGATGAGCTCTTGCATGATAAATCTAGTGAGCTTAGTAATGATGAAAATGCTAGTAGTCTTTATAGTCGAGAAGAGTCGAATGACAATGCTATGAAGGAGATTGAGCGTCTAACTAAAGAACTAAACACTCTTAAGTTAGCTCATGAAACAACTCAAGAAGATCATAGAGAGATCCTAAGATCTCATGAGAAGCTACGCTTCGAGAAGCTCACTCTAGAGCAAGAACATGAGTTTCTAAAAGCGATCAATGACGATCTTCGAAAGAAGAGTTCTTCATATCTTGCCAAACGACTTCTCTTGTCTAATTTCTTGCCACCTATTAAGACTAAGCATGACAAGCATAAGAAAAATTCTTCCTCTAGTAGTAACAATAACAATGTTAAATCTAATATTGTTGCTTCTAGTAGTTCTCTTGATTCCACTAACAATGTTTCAAGCCAAGTTACACTTGAGCAAGAAAATAGCTTATTGAAGGAAATCATAGAGAAAGGTGTCTACAAGAGTCTTGCCGGAAGCAAGAACTTTGAGGAAATTGTTCGCAAACAAGGAAGGCACCGGAAGAATCAAGGGATTGGTTTTGAGCGAAAGTTCAACGCCGAAGGTGTTGAGTGGGAAGAAGGTCAATACCCTACTCCACAGTTTGTTTCTCAAAAGGAGAAGTATGATCCTACTTCTTCCAATGTGGAACAAGCTCAAGATGACCTTCCACCACAAGACCACAAGCTAAAGGCCAAGGACAAGCTTCAAGAGGAGATTGATGCATTCATTGAAGCACCTCAAGCCATGGTCAAGTGGGTTCCCAAGGACACGTCAAGTTCTACTTCGTCAAGCTCAACTACAACCCCAAGGATTCCCATCAAGATGATGTGGATCCCAAATAAGAAGAACTAGAAGGTTCTTGAGGGTGACTCCGCCAACATACTTCACTCACATTCATTTTGGCAACTTGTGCAATCAACTTCCACATCATGCACTAGTTCATGGAGTCACAAACCCTCTTGTTGGTAAGTCAAGGGACAAGGTAATCATTGCTTTCATGGACATCATCTATTGTGAACTTCAATCTATGTCCATGGATATTCTTGTTTGTTCCTTGTGGGACTAACCCATGTAGGTATTGAAAGTGCCCTAATCCAAAGGATAGCTCCCAACTCTTGATGATCTACATCAACATTGAGCATCCACATCTTCAACATCTACATGAAGTCTTCTACGACAACCCAAGGTTAGTTTGACCCTTTAAAAGGGGTTCTCACATCTAGGGGGAGCTTTGCTCTAAAAATTGAGCTAAAGCATCTCCAAATGATGTGAACACATCAATGCTTTATGTAAAAGTGGTAACCCCACTTGTGCTTAAACGATGAGTATGACCTATGATCAAATGTTCTCATTTGGCTCCTAAGTCAAAATACTCATATATAGATGACCTAGTCATCGACAAATTGCGTGCTAGTAGCTAGAGTTTTGGTTGTGCGTGTTTGACACATATTTCATTTGCTATCTTATTGTGTGAGCATGTTGAATGCATGATTTTATCCATTCGAGGACATCCATTTGTTGTTTTGGTTGTTTTGATTTTTCTGGCCAAATGGATGGACAAGAATGCCTAAGCACCTTCCCTAGCTATCTATGCTTTCTTGTCTCAAATTCTATTCATGCTCAAATCACAAACTTTGAACAAGTCATTTTCGGACTCTCCGAGTGAGGAGCACTCGGAGCCACCGATCCGTCTAAGGCTGACTTCCAAAACCTTCTAAGTCAATTTCGGTCAGACCAACTTCTCCCACTCGGTCCAACCGAAACGCTTAGACTGATCTAGGTTTCATCTCGGTGAAACCGAGTTAAAAATCTCGGCGTGACCGATATGCGTAACTGCACAGCAGTTATCCATTTCGGTGACACCGAGTTTTTCAACTCGGTCCCACCGACAGCAAGGGGATATAAATACTGAGGGCAGCGCGCGATTATTTCTTCAAACCGTTTCGCCCCCAAGTCCCCTGTTGCCGTCGCCCTGATCTCCGGATCGTCGCCGTCGTCGCCTGTGCGCCCTCGCCGCAGGTCTCCGCCGCCGTCAACGGTTTTCTTCTCCGCGCCGTTGCCGCCGTAGAGGGACTCTACCAAGTTAGGGTGAGTCTCGATCCCTCTCGTGCTCCCCATCTGATTCATTGCACGATTGGTTTGCCCTGCATCTAGCAACGATTGAAAAACTTCCGTTCCATCAGATCGTTCTAGTTTCGAGCAAAATTCTTAGGTTTAGGTTTCCACGGAACAAATCTCGGTGAAACCGAATTTAAATTTTCGGTGTGACCGATTTGGCCTCTGGCCATTGCACTGCACTTTCGGTCTAACCGAGTTGTGCAAATCGGTGTGACCGAAACTCAGTTTTAGTGAAACCCTTGTTTATCGGCAGGACCGAAACCCATTTCGGTCTGACCGAAAGTGGTGTGTAAGTTTCTGTTATACACTTCGGATTCACCGAAACTGAAAATCGGTTTGACCGAAATGCATTCTGTGAAAACTCAAAACTAAGATTTGAACTCATTTTTTTTCAAAAACCTCTGCAGTTTGTGATAACTCTTCTACTCTGCCTATACCTTATCTATTCACAGGTTGTCAGCCATGTCAGATGCCAGTGACAGCCAGAACAGGTCTGAGTCACCTTTTGCAGAGATTCCTGAGGCAGATACTAGTCCTGAGGCTAGTAGTCCTAGTGATGATGGTGAGAGGAGTACCCCTAGTGGTTTACCTCCTGCAGCCACCAGAACCAGAAAGCAGAGAAATTCTGATGATGAGGACTCTGACTTCATTGCTGAGGAAGTAACCTCCAAGCCCAAGAGAAATGTTGTTGCCAAAGAGCACCAAGGGCAGCAGTTCAAGAAAGGCACCAGCAAGGTCAAGAAGTCAGCTGTTGCCAAGAAACTAAACTTGGGAGAGCCAGCCCCAAGTAAAGTGAAGAAAACTTCCAAGAGGAAGAGAGTTGTATATGCTGATTCTCATGCAGATGTAGCAGCCGAGGAAGAAGAAGAAGAAGAAGCACCCCAGCCTGCTCCTCAGAAGCAGAAACTCATGGGTGATGCAATTAGGGCTCAAGCCACTTCTAAGCCCAAGAAGCCTGCTCAAGCAAAGGCAGCTCCAGCAAAGCCTTCTGCCAAGCCCAAGAGGACAACCAGGAACATCCCAGCCTCTGAGAAGAACAAGGGTGATATGCCACCGTCTGAGTCTGAAGAAGAACATGTGTTGCTGAAGCTCCGTCCAAAACTGCCGCTCCACAACGATGCTCATCCTCAAGCCGAGGATATGAAGGCAAGGAAGGATAGAGGTCTCAGGCTATGGAGACAGTCTGATCCATATGCCGTGAGGAGAAGGACTGCTGTGGACCCCAAATTCCACACCAGAGAGCAGCAGGACTTCTATGAGACCGTGCTGATGGATAAGAAGCCTATTGTTGCAGATAGCAGATACGTTGACTGGAAGTACATTGACAGTGAAGAGCACCGAGACTTCTTTCCCCATGTGCATGAGAGCTTCACTGCATGTGGAGTTGATGAGTTTGTGGGTCAGAAACTGACAGATTGGAACGATGAGATGATTATGCAGTTCTACGCCACAGCCCACTTCTATCCTGATGGGAAGATCACCTGGATGACTGAAGGTCAAAGGTTTTCTTCGTCTGTTGAAGAATGGGCAGAACTTCTGAATGCTCCAGTGCAGAGAGAGGACGACATTGATGTCTATGGGATTCCTAAGAAGAACCATGATTCCATGAAGAACATGTACAAGGAGATCCCCGCAGCAGATTTGGAAGGGTGGAAGCTTGGCTCAGTGTACTATCTCCAGGCAGGTCTACCTACCACAAACACTATTCTGAGGCATACCTTGATGCCCAAGTCTGGAGACCATCGCATGATCCGAGGCTATTCTATCAACATGCTGCACATACTTGATGAGAAGGCACCTTTCAAGGTGATGGACTTAATGGTAGAGACCATTAAGAGGACTGCAGCTGACCAGAAGAGGTCATGTGGATTTGCCCCACAAATTCAGATGCTCATCAATGCCAAGTTTGGCACGGGCAAATTCATGTTGGATAGGAAGCACTTGCCACTGCAGCCAGAGCATGAAGATAACATTGTTGTGATGGATGAGGAGGATCCAACTTCTGTTGAAGGTCAAGCCAAGATTGAAGCTGCTAAGAAAGCCAAAGCTGATAAAGAGGCAGCAGCAGCAGCAGCTAAACCAAAGAGCTTCGGAGAGCAAATTCTTGAAGCTACCCAGAGGATTGAACAACGCCTGGCCAGCATTGAACAATCTCAGGAGAGCTTGGAAAGGATTATTGACGAGAAGGTCCACGCTCTGGACGTGAAGCTGACTGAACTTCAGGTGACCGTCAACAAGCTTGAGGCGGACATGGAGGAAGCTAGGCAGGACAGGGCAGAGCTCATGCAGGATGACCTAGTCCAGGACACTCATCGCCAGACTGCTCCGGTTCCCAGAGGATCCCGATCAGCTGCTATTCCAGTGACTGACTCCAGGGCTACCACTTCAGCACCTCCTACAGCTCCAGCAGTTACTCCAGCCACAGCTCCAGCATCCACTCCTCCAGCGCAGACATCAGCTGAAGTCTTCGCCGATGCCGTCATATCTACTCCGACATCTACCCAGACGGGAGCCGCCAGCAGAGCCCACAGTGACGTTTAGCTCTATGCTTTTTCGAACTTTTTGGTAACTTGTTGCCAAAGGGGGAGAAATTGTATAGATCATAGGGCTTCGAGAGAGAGAGTGCTCTTTCGTTCTTTTGCCGGTTTTCTTTTGCGATACATTTGGTTCTTTTGGTTCTTGAAACTTTCAGTGTGCTTGATACTACGTTTGTTGCTACCTTAATGAGTGCTTGGTCATACTATGCTTTAATGTGTGCTTTATGCTTATCATATGCTATTCCTATATTGTATGACTATTTACTCATGTCTTGGTGATTGGGTGCATGTTATTCATTCTTATCATTTTGTGCGCTCCACCAAGATGTATGTGACATGGAAGAGTGACCCATAATCCTAATCGATTGTGCATTTGCATTCAAACGCAAATTTTAAATAATGCACAAATTTAGGGGGAGCTCTTGCTTATCACATACTTCTCAAAGCGACGATATTATTCATTGATTATATCTTTTGTCGAAGCTTTGATCTATATGTTGTCATCAATTACCAAAAAGGGGGAGATTGAAAGTGCAACTAATCCCCGGGTGGTTTTGGTAATTAATAACAACATATATATCATTGAACTAATAGTTACTTGAGAATCATTTCAGAGAAGTTCAGTGATATGGGTATGGAAATGACTGAAGAAGTGGACCCCTCAAAATGCTAAGGCAAGCATTGGCAAAAGCTCAAGACTCCATTTTTGGTTTAGTGATCAAATATCACATTGAGTCCATAGGAAAAGCCAATACTATTAAAAGGGGATGAGGTTGTGTTGATGATCTGGTTGCTCAAGTGCTTAGTGATATATCTCCTTCAACTATCAGCAACTTTCACTACTATACACACTCATAAGTAATCTCGGACAAACCGATTTTCCAAACTCAGTCCCACCGAGATGAACCACCTCAGCCATAAGCCAAACCCTAGAAAAATCGGTCAATCCGAGTTTGAGTTCGGTCTCACCGAAACACGGGCTGCCAACCTTCTGTAACCGTTTGTCATCATATCGGAATATCCGAGTTGATGATTTCGGTCTCACCGAAACTGGCAAGTTCCTATCTTTACTCAAATCGGACAAACCGAGATGGTATTTTCGGTCCCACCGAAAACCCCAACGTTCACTATATTTGAACTTTCGGTCTGACCGAGTTTCCACTTCGGTCTCACCGAGATTGCTCAATTATGTGTGTAACGGTTGGATTTTGTGTGGAGGCTATATATACCCCTCCACCCCCTCTTCATTCGTGGAGAGAGCCATCAGAAAGAACTACCACTCCTACCTTACACTTTCTAAGAAGAGAACTACCTACCCTTGTGTTGAGATCAAGTTGCTCCATTCCTACCATATGAAACTTGATTTCTAACCTTCCCAAGTTGCTTTCCACTCAATCCTTTCTTCCACCACAGCCATATCAGTGAGGAGAGTTGAGTGTTGGGGAGATTATCATTTGAAGCACAAGAGCAAGGAGTTCATCATCATCTACAACATCTATTACCTTTTGGAGGGTGGTGCCTCCTAGATGGGTTAGGTGTCGCTTGGGAGCCTCCGTCATCGAGATGTGGAGTTGAACCAAGAAGTTTGTAAGGGCAAGGAGATCGCCTACTTCGTGAAGATCTACCCCGAGTAAGGCTAGCCCTCCGTGGGCGTAGGCCATGATGGAATAGACAAGGTTGCTTCTTCGTGGACCCTTCGTGGGTGGAGCCCTCCGTGGACTCGCGCAGCCGTTACCCTCCGTGGGTTGAAGTCTCCATCAACGTGGATGTACGATAGCACTACCTATCGGAACCACGGGAAAAATCATTGCGTCTCCAAATTGCGTTTGATCTTCTCCACCTCTCTTTACTACATGTGCAATTTACTTTCCGCTGCTTATACTCTAGAATTGCATGTGTAGGGTGATACTTGACTTGATCTTAATTGTGAAACTGCCAAAAACTGTTCATGATCAAAAGGCAGAATTTTTATATTTACAAGTAGTCTAATCACCCCCCCTCTAGACATACTTTCGATCCTACAGAGAGAAAATGAAAGTCATTCCCTATGCCTCAGCCATAGGATCTATCATGTATGCAATGCTGTGTACCAGACCTGATGTGTGCCTTGCTATAAGTCTAGCAGGGAGGTACCAAAGTAATCTAGGAGTGGATCACTGGACAGCGGTCAAGAACATCCTAAAGTATCTGAAAAGGACAAAGGATATGTTTCTCGTGTATGGAGGTGACAAAGAGCTCGTTGTAAACGGTTACGTCGATTCTAGCTTTGACACTGATCCGGATGACTCTAAGTCACAAACCGGATATGTATTTTTATTGAACGGTGGAGCTGTCAGTTGGTGCAGTTCCAAGCAGAGCGTCGTGGCGGGATCTACGTGTGAAGCGGAATACATAGCTGATTCAGAAGCAGCAAATGAAGGAGTCTGGATGAAGGAGTTCATATCCGATCTAGGTGTAATACCTAGTGCATCGGGTCCAATGAAAATCTTTTGTGACAACACTGGAGCAATAGCCTTGGCGAAGGAATCCAGGTTTCACAAGAGAACAAAGCACATCAAAAGACGCTTCAATTCCATCCGCGATCTAGTCAAGGAGGGAGACATAGAGATTTGCAAAATACATACGGATCTGAATGTTGCAGACCCGTTGACTAAGCCTCTTCCACGGGCAAAACATGATCAGCACCAGGACTCCATGGGTGTGAGGATCATCACTTTGTAATCTAGATTATTGACTCTAGTTCAAGTGGGAGACTGAAGGAAATATGCCCTAGAGGCAATAATAAAGATGTTATTTGTATTTCCTTATATCATGATAAATGTCTTTTATTCATGCTAGAATTGTATTAACCGGAAACTTAGTACATGTGTGGATACATAGACAAAACAGTATGTCCCTAGTACGCCTCTACTAGACTAGCTCATTGATCAAAGATGGTTATGTTTCCTAGCCATAGACATGAGTTGTCATTTGATCAACGGGATCACATCATTAGGAGAATGATGTGATGGACAAGACCCATCCGTTAGCATAGCACTATGATCGTTTAGTTTTACTGCTATTGCTTTCTTCATGACTTATACATGTTCCTATGACTATGAGATTATGCAACTCCCGAATACCGTAGGAACACCTTGTGTGCTATCAAACGTCACAACGTAACTGGGTGATCATAAAGATGCTCTACAGGTGTCTCCGAAAGTATTCGTGGTGTTGGCATAGATCAAGATTAGGATTTGTCACTCCGAGTGTCGGAGAGGTATCTCTGGGCCCTCTCGGTAACACACATCACAAATAAGCCTTGCAAGCAATAGACTAAATGAGTTAGTCACGAGATGATGTGTTGCGGAACGAGTAAAGAGACTTGCCGGTAACGAGATTGAACTAGGTATAGAGATACCGACGATCGAATCTCGGGCAAGTAACATACCGTTTGACAAAAGGAACAACGTATGTTGTTATGCGGTTCTGACCGATAAAAGATCTTCGTAGAATATGTAGGAGCCAATATGAACATCCAGGTTCCGCTATTAGTTATTGACCGGAGATGAGTCTCGGTCATGTCTACATAGTTCTCGAACCCGTAGGGTCCGCACGCTTAACGTTTGATGACGATCGGTATTATGAGTTTATGAGTATTGATGTACCGAAGGTAGTTCAGAGTCCCGGATGAGATCACGGACATGACGAGGAGTCTCGGAATGTCCGAGACATAAAGATTGATATATTGGACGACTATATTCGGACACCGGAAGTATACCGGAAAAGTTTCGGATTTAACGGGATTGCCGGAGGGGGTTACCGGAACCCCCTACGAAGGGGGATGGTCCATAGTGGGCCTTATGGAAAAGAGAGAGGCAGCCCATAGGGCTGGCCGGCGCCCCACCTAGGGTTCCTAGTTGGACTAGGAGTTGGGGGGCGCCACCTCTTCTTCTTTTCCTATTCCCTCTCTTCCTTCTTTGGTGGTTCCTACTAGGAATAGGATTGCAATCCTATTCCTAGTAGGATTGCACCCCTAGCCGCACCAAACAAGGGCCGGCCGGCCTCCCCCCTTGCTCCTTAGGGGGCACCCAAAGACACACAAGTTGAATTGTTCCAGCCGTGTGCGGTGCCCCCCTCCACAGAAACACACCTCGGTCATACCGTCGCGGTGCTTAGGCGAAGCCCTGCGCCGGTGAATACATCATATCCGTCACCACGCCGTCGTGCTGACGAAACTCTCCCGTGAAGCTCAACTGGATCAAGAGCTCGTGGGACGTCATCAAGCTGAACGTGTGCTGAACGCGGAGGTGCCGTACGTTCGGTGCTTGATCGGTTGAATCGCGAAGAAGTTCGACTACATCAACCGCGTCACTTGACGCTTCCGCTTCCGGTCTACGAGTGTACGTAGACACACTCTTCCCTCTCGTTGCTATGCATCTGGTAGATAGATCTTGCGTGATCGTAGGAAAATTTTAAAATACTACGTTCCCCAACATAAATAAGATGATCTCTCACTAAAATTTCAAGAATTGTGTTTCCCCTAACTGTGCACCGTTGCTAAGGATCGTTGTTCCGAAGCACCACGTGATGATTGGGTGTGATAGGCTCTAACGTTCGCATACAATGGGTGTAAGCCAGATTTACACACGCAATACACTTAGGGTTCACTTGACGAGCCTAGCATGTACAGACATGGCCTCGGAACATGGAAGACCGAAAGGTCGAACATGAGTCGTATAGAAGATACGATCAACATGAAGATGTTCATCGTTGATGACTAGTCCGTCTCACGTGATGATCGGACCCGGCTTAGTCGATTTGGATCATGTTTCACTTAGATGACTAGAGAGATGTCTATCTGAGTGGGAGTTCATTAAATTTGATTAGATGAACTTAATTGTCATGAACTTAGTCTACAATCTTTACAATATGTCTTGTAGATCCAATGGCCCACGCTCATGTCACCCTCAACTTCAACGTGTTCCTAGAGAAAACCAAGCTGAAAGACGATGGTAGCAACTATACGGATTGGGTCCGTAACATGAGGATCATCCTCATA
Organism: Secale cereale; assembly: GCA_902687465.1. NCBI lineage: Eukaryota > Viridiplantae > Streptophyta > Magnoliopsida > Poales > Poaceae > Secale > Secale cereale. The sequence continues at coordinate 660,558,379 of LR738709.1, read as the reverse complement.
GCTGCCAAGAAAACTTATGTCCTAGAAGCACCGCTAGGTGACGCTCCTGCCCCGGCAAACCAAGATGTTATGAACGCTTGGCAGTCGCGTTGTGATGATTACTCCCTGGTTCAGTGTGGCATGCTCTACAGTTTAGAATCGGGGCTCCAAAAGCGTTTTGAGCACCTGATACGTCCAAAACGTATCTATAATTTCTGCTTGCTCCATGCCTCTTTTGTGTGATATTGCTATGATATTTATGCACTTCCATACACTTTTGATCATATTTGGACTAACCTATTAACTCAGTGCACCCCAGTGCCAGTTTCTGTTTTCTGCTGTTTTTGTATTTCAGGTTTTCCCATTACGAAAATTGACAGAAAAATTCCGAGAAAAATATATAAAAAATCAGCGTTCCGAAAGCTTCCATGCGGCCAAAGTAGGGCCGGAGGGGACCCACAGGGGCTCCAGGCGGCCTGCCCAGGCGGCCCACCCCTAGGCCGCGCCAGGGGGGCGCCTGGGCCCCCCTGACCTCTTTTGGCGACCCCCTTTGGCATATATTTACATCGCGTCGCAGAAACCGTGATTCCGGACCCCTTTTCTCCAGACGCGATTCCGATCTCCGCCGCCATCGCCATCAAGCTTCGGGGGACCAGAATTCCTGCGCCGGCACCCTGCCGGGACGGGGAAGTGCCCCCGGATTCATCTCCATCGACGTTGCTTCCTCCCTCCATGAGGCGGGAGTAGTTCCTCCTCGGGGCTGAGGTTTCTACCAGTAGCTATGTGGTTATCTCTCTCTCCCATGATGTGATCTTCGTTGTGATCATAGGCTATGTTAATCTAGGGTGATCCCATGATATTTCCCCTTCCTCTATGTATTGGATTGATGTACTCACTTGTCTTTATCTAGTATAATCCCCGAGACCAAGGTGACAGCGGTCTATTGGACATGGATTAGAAAAGTATTTTCATGAGTGATTTCCTCTCTTGTGTGTTGATTGAAGATTGAGAGTCTCTTGGTGCTTGTCTTTGACTATCCTTTAGATATGTTGTGGTGATTGTGGGACTCTCTTTGGATGGCCGCGGTGACATTGGGAAATCCTTAGATTGAGAACTACGAACTTTGAAGTGTGCTTTTGTAGCCCTACATAATTCTCGTCCTCTCTTGACCACGAAGGAATGACCTCCGAGTGTGTCCCCTTTGCATGTTTTATGGGAAATATCATGTGATTCGATTATGTTAATGTTGTTGGGAGTTGCCACTAGTGAAAGTATGAACCCTAGGCCTTGTTTCCACCATTGCAATACCATTTGTGCTCACGTTTACCACTTGTTTGCTTGCTGCACTTTTTATTACAGATTTATATTACTTTGCTTTGCCACTCCTATCATCCATATTTTACCATCTCTTCGCTGAACTAGTGCACCTATACAACTCCTAGTTGTATTAGGTGTGTTGGGGACACAAGAGACTTCTTGTATCTTAGTTGCAGGGTTGCTTGAGAGAGACCATCTTCAACCTCTACTTCCCTGAGTTCGATAAACCTTAGGTCATCCACTTGAGGGAAATTGCTGCTGTCCTACAAACCTCTGCGCTTGGAGGCCCAACATAGTCTACAAGAGTAGAAGCGTGCGTAGACATCAAGCTATTTCTGGCGCCGTTGCCGGGGAGGTGAGTGCTTGAAGGTATATCTTTAGATCTTGCAATTAAATCTTTTTGTTTCTTGTTTTTATTTCACTAGTTATGTTTATGGAAAACCTTGCTATTGGATCGTTGCTTGCGGGAAGACGCCCCACACCTGTGGTGGTTGCTCCTCCCCCTACTAAAATTGTGCCCTATAAAATACCAGCTGGTATTATCAATTATGTTTTGGCTAATCGTTATGCAGGAGACAGACATCCCGGGGAACACTTGCTATATCTGTCACAATTATGTTCATTATTTAAGCTTGCAGGTGTATCAAGGGAGTTTGTCATGAGGAAATTGTTCGCCGTATCACTTATAGATAAAGCTTCAGATTGGTATAAGCTTCTCGATAACTCGCACTTGCTTGATTAGCAAGAGCTTATGTCTCTCTTTTACTCTAAGTTTTATCCTCTTCATGAAGTCCATAAGAATAGGAATTATGTTTATAATTTCTATCCTCATGACGGAGAGAGCATAGCTCAAGCTTGGGGGAGACTGAAAACGTTAATGCTAAAATGTCCTAACCATGGGCTCCCCAAAGATATGATTATTACTAATTTCTATGCGAGGCTCTCTCGACGGGATAAAGATTTGCTCGATGCTTCCTCTACGGGTTCTTTCACAAACGAAAAGATTGATGCTAAATGGGAACTCTTTTTCGCGATCTCATCTCTATTCCGCTGATGGGCCTCTAACCCCTCGTTGGTTACCCCAAGTGGAAGGTGTGAGATGCAGTGTTGTGGAAGTTTTTCCCTTAGCAAAGATGCCAAGGATCGAATCCCCAGAGACTCCTAGGTTCAACAAGTAGGTGTCAACTGCTAACGTCGCCAGATATTAGCAATCAACGTCGACCTGCACACAGATACAAATAACTTTGCTCCCAACGAGTACAGAGAGGTTGTCAATCCCTCCGGCCTTGTAGTTCACAAAGGATTAAACGCAAATGATAGTAGTGATAGATAATGTTTGCAATAGTAAGTAATAGCGAAAAGTAAATAGCGGATGTGATCAATGATGGTAATATGGACCGGAGTCTCATGATGTTCACTAGTGATGTCTCTCTCCCAAAAGATGATAAAACAACTATGTGAGGTAAACGAATTACAGCTGGGCAATTGACAGGACCACGAACGCAAACCAATGCTGACTACATTGCAAGAAAGGTTGAGGTTCAAAGCATGGGCGGTACGCCAAAGTAAGTAGACCGAAATCCATCAATATCTACTACTAATCATCCACCTTGAGATATCTATCCAGAACATCTCGCTGGTATTAAGTTGCGAGCCCCACCCATAGTGTAAACTCAAAGCAACGGACAACTGCATTAAAAGAACTTTGCGTAAAGTAAACAATCCTTGCACCCGCGGGCACAAGCACCGTTGTTTTCCCCCTTATGGCAACATCACATCCCCTAGACTCATGTTTCTGTCACTCAAGCTAGTCATCGAGGGGCATGAACCCACAATCGAGCATAACGTTCCCTCTTGGAGTCTCTACCTATTACTTGGCCAAAGCAATAAATAACAACGGAGGTACAGCTGGAGGTTAGCAAAAGACCGCCGCCGCTTCCAAGATCGGGAGCACCAGGAGAACTCTTCCCGGCACCCTACCGGAGGGGAGGATCACCACCGGGAGCTTCTCCACCACCATGGACGCCTCCCAGATGAGTTGTGAGTAGTCTCCCTTGGACCATGAGTCCATGACCAGTAGCTATGTGATGTTCTCCTCCCGTTCTTGTGCTTCACTAATTAGTCCTCGTGAGCTGCCCTACATGATCGAGGCACATATGTAATCCTTATGCTGTTGCTATGATGAGTTTGCTGGGATCCGATGGATTATGAGATTATGTTCAGATTGTGATTGAGTAATATATTTGATCTACCTCTTTTATATTTATGTTCGTAAGTAATTCTTGCATGTTCTCCATTGTTATTTATTGCTTTGGCCAAGTAATAGGTAGTGACTCCAAGAGGGAACGTTATGCTCGATTGTGGGTTCATGCCCCTCGATGACTAGCTTGAGTGACAGAAACATGAGCCTAGGGGATGTGCTGTTGCCACAAGGGGGAAAACAACGGTGCTTGTGCCCGCGATTGCAAGGATTGTTTACTTTACGCAAAGTTCTTTTAATGCAGTTGTCTGTTGCATTGAGTTTACACTATGGGTGGGACTCGCAACTTAATACCAGCGAGATGTTCTGGATAGATATCTCAAGGTGGATGATTAGTAGTAGATATTGATGGATTTCGGTCTACTTACTTTGGCGTACCGCCCATGCTTTGAACCTCAACCTTTCTTGCAATGTAGTCAGCATTGGTTTGCGCACATGGTCCTGTCAATTGCCCAGCTGTAATTTGTTTACCTCACATAGCTGTTTTATCGTCTTTTGGGAGAGAGACATCACTAGTGAACATCATGAGACTCCGGTCCATATTACCATCATTGATCACATCCGCTATTTACTTTTCGCTATTATTTACTATTGCAAACATTATCTATCACTACTATCATTTGCGTTTAATCCTTTGTGAACTACAAGGCCGGAGGGATTGACAACCTCTCTGTACTCGTTGGGAGCAAAGTTATTTGTATCTGTGTGCAGGTCCACGTTGATTGCTAATATCTAGCGTCGTTAGCAGTTGACACCTTCTTGTTGAACCTAGGAGTCTCTGGGGATTCGATCCTTGGTATCTTGCCAAGGGAAAAACTTCCGCAACACTACATCTCACTCCTTCCACTTGGGGTAACCAACGAGGGGCGAGAAGCCCATCAAGGAGTTTTTCTGGCGCCGTTGCCGGGGACTCCACTCTTCAGGATAGGGGAGTTGCATGCTATCTTTTACCTTTGCTTTTTAGTCTTGTTAGTTTACTTTTTCAGTTTTTGCTTTAGTACCTTTTTATCGAAAATCACAAAAATAGTTATCTCGTTCTTTAGTTGTCATTATGTCAGGTCCTTTTGTCTTTGACGAGGCAGAAGTTCTCACCTTTAAACTAGGAGGCGGGGAAAGTTTGAAAGATGCTTGGTATAGAATTAATGATTCACAAAAAAGAGCCACCAAGAAGCAACCTACTACTATCTTACTTAGAAATTTTTATGTTGGAATTACTTCTTGGAATAGGTTTATTCTAGATACTGCTATCAATGGGAATTTCCTAGAGGCCCCAGTTTGGGAGTCCCTTAGTATTATTGAAAATCTTGTTGGGAATCTCCCTGTTGTTAGCATTCGAGAGGACATCACCCTAGCTCACATTATGAAAAAACTTGAAAAGATAGAGCTAGAGATGCCAAGCATTAATAAGATGAATGAGTTGGATCGTAAGGTCCAAGGGAATTTGAATAGGCTTGATAGCTCCATGCATAAAATTTTCAAAATTTTGGAGACCGTCAAATCCCATGACTTGGACTCTTCTAGGATAGACAAGATTGAGGAAATATTTGATACCCTAGGAACTACCTTCTCCTCGATCAAAACCAAAAAGGTAGAAACTCCGGCAAAGAGGGAGCCTAAGTTCGTTCATGTTCCAAAGGCTCCCCGTTCTAAAAGTAATCCATCTATTGCCAAAGGGGTTGAAACTGTAAAGACTTTGGAAGAAACACCTCTCTGTGATGAATTTATAAATGAATCTTCCCTTGACTTTTATCCTTTTGGTCTTCTACCTAGAAGTATCTCTATGAGGCCTTTATTTGAGAGTCCTCTTAAGACTAGTTGTATTATTGAAGAGCTTTTTGATGATCTTGATGATGGTTCAATTGATACAACTTGATCTATATGCATTATGCCTAGCTTAAAGGCATAAAAGAAAGCGCTTTTGGGAGGCAGCCCACATGAATAAAAATTTTATTTTTGCTTTTGTTGTGTCTTGATGTTGTTTACTACAGTAGCATCATCATTGTATCTTTGCTTTTCATATTTGTGCCAAGTATAGCCTCTGATTGCTAGAAAGTTCAAAAGTTGTGAGGTGTTGTCCAGGAAACAGATTCTGTCCTTGGATAGAAAAATTCGTATAAAATAACCAGATCATCTTTTTGGTCTGAATTTTTTTGACAGCGTTCTCTATATAATTGTCTTTCGTGCGTCTGTTCTGAGTTTTTTTATTAGAGTTGCAGAAGTGCCCCGAAAAAATCATTTACTACCTGCTGTTCTGTTTTTCACAGATTCTGTCCTGTTTTGCCTTTCCCTCATTTTGCAAACCTTGAGCTTACTTTTTCTTTGCAAAAACCTTTTGGCAATCTTGAGAAACAGTAGACCTTCAAGAATATCCTTATTTCCAGCAAGGAACAATTATTTTATTATGGGTACTAACCTCGCTAATCAGATTATGATGAGTTATGTATGAAGGGAGTTTTCAAGTGTGCGAGGGAAGATGATAAAAAGATTCAGGAGTGTCAAACGCTCAAGCTTGGGGATGCCCCCATGCACCCCCAAGAAATATTCAAGGAGACTCAAGCGTCTAAGCTTGGGGATGCCCCCGTGTATCCCCTTCTCTATCAACATTATCAGTTCGTCTTTCGTTCCACTATATTTTTATCACTTCATGTGTTATGTGCTATGCTTGGAGCGTCTTGCTTTTAGTTTCCTTTTTAGTTTTCTTTAGCTTTTCATAACGAGTCGGAACTCAGCTTTCTTTATGTGGGAGAGAAACACGCTCCACTTCTACCTAGAACATAACATAGAATTTTCATGTCTATCTCTGCTGTGTGTGTTCTTTGTCTTTCAATAGCTACTATCATGTTCAGCTCTTAATATTCATGCTTATCTTTTTAAAGAGCTTTTGTTTAGTTGGTTGCTTGAACTCTCTTTAGTTATCATGCTTATCTTATTAAGAGAGTTTGCTTCCGTTGCATTGGTTGATATGTCTATGATAAAGATGCTACGTGCATAATGGCGCTTAGTAGTTCATGTTTTCTTATGGTTAGTCTCAAATAGCTGGGGGGTTTCCAATGTGTTATTGGAGTACCAACATGATTTGTTTGCCTATGATGTGGTATGGTTTAGTAATATCTTCCTTCGAGAATTTATTTTGATTGACTTGGCGTATGCTCACGCATATTTAAGACTGTAAAGAAAGTCTGTCAAGCCTTGATGATCTTTTGTTTCTGAGTAGCGATATAACTTCCATGCCTGATTCAATGTTGCTTTGTCGCTCTGCATGATTATGACCGTCATTGCTCTCTTAGTTGGTCGCTCCCAGTCTTTTGCTAACCTTCGCCTGTACTAAGCGGACTGACTGCTTGTGCATCCAAAATCCTTTAAACCAGTTATGCCATATGAGTCCACATACCTTCCTATACATGGTATTTACCTGCCATTCCTAACGAAGACTTTCATGTACCATCTCGAAATTATTCAAAAAAGCATTTCTCTTTTGTGCCTTTGTTTTAGCTCATGAGGAAGTAGTAGTTAATTCATGATCTTTTTAAGTTGAACAAGCTTCACCCCGGGATTGCATGTCTAATGTGCAAACCCCAAATACGAGAAGGAACTGGCATAGAGTGCGCCCGGCTCATTAAAAAATAATACAACGAACAAACCCTCCTTCACGCTTTGTTCATGAGAAATCAGAAAACTTTGGCAGTGATAAACAAAGGAGATTAAGAGGATGTGATCGTCCTCATGCGGGAGCCGTTCCTCGAAACTTGTCCAGCTCGAGAAGTAATTGAGTTATCTACTAGCATTCGTTGACGAAATATGCATATTCTAAAAAAATAATTTTTATCTCTGTTTTAAAAACCAAGAGCTCTGGTACATGTTTAGTTTTTGTTTCCGACCACGGGTTTTCAACCTTTCCATCAAAAGCCACGGTTCGAGAGTCCCCACCTTCTTTAAAGCACCAACTATTGAGAGCATGATTGTCATTCTGAGTGTAATGTGCATTGTCCCAAAGTACCATTGTCTTTTGCATGATTATGATATCGTTTATTCTGAAATCATTGTATCTAGTCGTCACTTAAACCTTGGAGGTGCCCCTGCATTTATGTTTTGCTTCACTAAAGGGGGCAAGCTAGATATCACTTTATCATATTTGCACACCATGCTCATTACAAATCTATTTGATGTTTCAGTATCATATTGTAAAACTTTCAGTTCTTTGTGATTTTCTCATAAGGCAACTTAATTACTACAGACTCATTATCTCAGTAAGCTTTTGTCATGTGACTCTGAAAAGTCCTTATATGGTTAATAGCATGTCACCACAGAAATTATACTTGTTATCATTTACCTACTCGAGGACGAGCAGGAATTAAGCTTGGTGATGTTGATACGTCCAAAACGTATCTATAATTCCTGCTTGCTCCATGCCTCTTTTGTGTGATATTGCTATGATATTTATGCACTTCCATACACTTTTGATCATATTTGGACTAACCTATTAACTCAGTGCACCCCAGTGCCAGTTTCTGTTTTCTGCTGTTTTTGTATTTTAGGTTTTCCCATTACGAAAATTGCCAGAAAAATTCCGGGAAAAATATATAAAAAATCAGCGTTCCGGAAGCTTCCATGCGGACAAAGTAGGGCCGGAGGGGACCCACAGGGGCTCCAGGCGGCCTGCCCAGGCGGCCCACCCCTAGGCCGTGCCAGGGGGGCGCCTGGGCCCCCCTGACCTCTTCTGGCGACCCCCTTTGGCATATATTTACATCGCGTCGCAGAAACCCTGATTCCGGACCCCTTTTCTCCAGACGCGATTCCGATCTCCGCCGCCATCGCCATCAAGCTTCGGGGGACCAGAATTCCTGCGCCGGCACCCTGCCGGGACGGGGAAGTGCCCCCGGATTCATCTCCATCGACGTTGCTTCCTCCCTCCATGAGGCGGGAGTAGTTCCTCCTCGGGGCTGAGGTTTCTACCAGTAGCTATGTGGTTATCTCTCTCTCCCATGATGTGATCTTCGTTGTGATCATAGGCTATGTTAATCTAGGGTGATCCCATGATATTTCCCCTTCCTCTATGTATTGGATTGATGTACTCACTTGTCTTTATCTAGTATAATCCCCGAGACCAAGGTGACAGCGGTCTATTGGACATGGATTAGAAAAATATTTTAATGAGTGATTTCCTCTCTTGTGTGTTGATTGAAGATTGAGAGTCTCTTGGTGCTTGTCTTTGACTATCCTTTAGATATGTTGTGGTGATTGTGGGACTCTCTTTGGATGGCCGCGGTGACATTGGGAAATCCTTAGATTGAGAACTACGAACTTTGAGGTGTGCTTTTGTAGCCCTACATAATTCTCGTCCTCTCTTGACCCGAAGGAATGACCTCCGGGTGCGTCTCCATTGCATGTTTTATGGGAAATATCATGTGATTCGATTATGTTAATGTTGTTGGGAGTTGCCACTAGTGAAAGTATGATCCCTAGGCCTTGTTTCCACCATTGCAATACCATTTGTGCTCACGTTTACCACTTGTTTGCTTGCTGCACTTTTTATTACAGATTTATATTACTTTGCTTTGCCACTCCTATCATCCATAGTTTACCATCTCTTCGCCGAACTAGTGCACCTATACAACTCCTAGTTGTATTAGGTGTGTTGGGGACACAAGAGACTTCTTGTATCTTAGTTGCAGGGTTGCTTGAGAGAGACCATCTTCAACCTCTACTTCCCTGAGTTCGATAAACCTTAGGTCATCCACTTGAGGGAAATTGCTGCTGTCCTACAAACCTCTGCGCTTGGAGGCCCAACATAGTCTACAAGAGTAGAAGCGTGCGTAGACATCAAGCTATTTCTGGCGCCGTTGCCGGGGAGGTGAGTGCTTGAAGGTATATCTTTAGATCTTGCAATTAAATCTTTTTGTTTCTTGTTTTTATTTCACTAGTTATGTTTATGGAAAACCTTGCTATTGGATCGTTGCTTGCGGGAAGACGCCCCACACCTGTGGTGGTTGCTCCTCCCCCTACTGAAATTGTGCCCTATAAAATACCAGCTGGTATTATCAATTATGTTTTGGCTAATCGTTATGCAGGAGACAGACATCCTGGTGAACACTTGCTATATCTGTCACAATTATGTTCATTATTTAAGCTTGCAGGTGTATCAAGGGAGTTTGTCATGAGGAAATTGTTCGCCGTATCACTTATGGATAAAGCTTCAGATTGGTATAAGCTTCTCGATAAATCGCACTTGCTTGATTGGCAAGAGCTTATGTCTCTCTTTTACTCTAAGTTTTATCCTCTTCATGAAGTCCATAAGAATAGGAATTATGTTTATAATTTCTATCCTCATGACGGAGAGAGCATAGCTCAAGCTTGGGGGAAACTGAAAACGTTAATGCTAAAATGTCCTAACCATGGGCTCCCCAAAGATATGATTATTACTAATTTCTATGCGAGGCTCTCTCGACAGGATAAAGATTTGCTCGATGCTTCCTCTATGGGTTCTTTCACAAACGAAAAGATTGATGCTAAATGGGAACTCTTTTTCGCGATCTCATCTCTGTTCCGCCGCCGCCGCCGCTTCCAAGATCGGGAGCACCAGGAGAACTCTTCCCGGCACCCTGCCGGAGGGGACGATCACCACCGGGAGCTTCTCCACCACCATGGACGCCTCCCGGATTAGTTGTGAGTAGTCTCCCTTGGACCATGAGTCCATGACCAGTAGCTATGTGATGTTCTCCTCCCGTTCTTGTGCTTCACTAATTAGTCCTCGTGAGCTGCCCTACATGATCGAGGCACATATGTAATCCTTATGCTGTTGCTATGATGAGTTTGCTGGGATCCGATGGATTATGAGATTATGTTCAGATTGTGATTGAGTAATATATTTGATCTACCTCTTTTATATTTATGTTCATAAGTAATTCTTGCATGTTCTTCGTTGTTATTTATTGCTTTGGCCAAGTAATAGGTAGTGACTCCAAGAGGGAACGTTATGCTCGATTGTGGGTTCATGCCCCTCGATGACTAGCTTGAGTGACAGAAACATGAGTCTAGGGGATGTGCTGTTGCCACAAGGGGGAAAACAACGGTGCTTGTGCCCGCGGGTGCAAGGATTGTTTAATTTACGCAAAGTTCTTTTAATGCAGTTGTCTGTTGCATTGAGTTTACACTATGGGTGGGACTCGCAACTTTTCGCTATTATTTACTATTGCAAACATTATCTATCACTACTATCATTTGCGTTTAATCCTTTGTGAACTACAAGGCCGGAGGGATTGACAACCTCTCTGTACTCGTTGGGAGCAAAGTTATTTGTATCTGTGTGCAGGTCCACGTTGATTGCTAATATCTAGCGCTGTTAGCAGTTGACACCTTCTTGTTGAACCTAGGAGTCTCTGGGGATTCGATCCTTGGTATCTTGCCAAGGGAAAAACTTCCGCAACACTACATCTCACACCTTCCAGTTGGGGTAACCAACGAGGGGCGAGAAGCCCATCAGCACCACGGAGCATATGAGATGTTCCAAGAGCTGAAAATGGTTTTCCAAGCTCATGCCCGAGTTGAGAGATATGATGTCTCCAACGCATTCTACAGTTGTAAGATGGAGAAGAATAGTTCTGGAAGCGAACACATACTCAAGTTGTCTGGGTTGCACAATCGCTTGTCTCAGTTGGGAATGAATCTCCCAGACGAAGCGGTCGTTGACCGAATCCTTCAGTCGCTCCCACCTAGCTACAAGAGCTTCGTGTTAAACTTCAATATGCAAGGGATGGAGAAGTCCATTCCCGAAGTGTATTGAATGCTGAAATCAGCGGAGGTGGAGATCAAGAAAGAGCATCAAGTGTTGATGGTGAATAAAACCACTAAGTTCAAGAAAGGCAAGGGTAAAAAGAACTTCAAGAAGGACGACAAAGGAGTTGCCGCGCCCGGTAAGCCAGTTGCCGGGAAGAAGCCAAAGAATGGACCCAAGCCTGAGACAGAGTGCTTTTATTGCAAGGGAACGGGTCACTGGAAGCGGAACTGCCCCAAATACTTAGCAGATAAGAAGGCCGGCAACGTCAAAGGTATATATGATATACATGTTATTGATGTGTACCTTACCAGCGCTCATAGTAGCTCCTGGGTATTTGATACTGGTGCAGTTGCTCACATTTGTAACTCAAAGCAAGAGCTGCAGAATAAGCGGAGACTGGCGAAGGACGAGGTGATGATGCGCGTCGGGAATGGTTCCAAGGTCGATGTCCTCGCCGTCGGCACGCTACCTCTACATCTATCCTTGGGATTAGTTTTGAACCTTAATAATTGTTATTTAGTACCAGCTTTGAGCACGAACATTGTATCTGGATCTCGTTTGATGCGAGATGGCTACTCATTTAAATCCGAGAATAATGGTTGTTCTATTTATATGAGAGATATGTTTTATGGTCATGCCCCGCTGGTCAATGGTTTATTTTTGATGAATCTCGAACGTGATGTTACGCACATTCATAGTGTGAATGCCAAAAGATGTAAAGTTGATAATGATAGTCCCACATACTTGTGGCATTGCCGCTTGGTCATATTGGTGTCAAACGTATGAAGAAGCTCCATGCAGATGGACTTCTAGAGTCTATTAATTATGAATCATTTGACACGTGCGAATCATGCCTCTTAGGCAAGATGACCAAGACTCCGTTCTCCGGAACAATGGAGCGAGCGACCAACTTATTGGAAATCATACATACCGATGTGTGCGGTCCAATGAGTGTTGAAGCTCGCGGAGGCTATCGTTATGTTCTCACCCTCACAGATGACTTAAGTACATATGGGTATGTCTACTTAATGAAACACAAGTCTGAGACCTTTGAAAAGTTCAAGGAATTTCAGAATGAGGTTGAGAATCAACGTGACTGAAAAATAAAGTTCTTATGATCGGATCGTGGGGGTGAATATTTAAGTCATGAATTTCGCACGCACCTAAGAAACTGTGGAATTGTTTCACAATTGACACCGCCCGAAACACCTCAGCGTAATGGTGTGTCCGAACGTCGAAATCGTACTCTGTTGGACATGGTGCTATCTATGATGTCTCTCACCGACTTACCGCTGTCTTTTTGGGGTTATGCTTGAGAGACTGTCGCATTCACTTTAAACAGGGCTCCGTCAAAATCCGTTGAGACGACACCGTATGAACTTTGGTTTGGCAAGAAACCTAAGCTATCATTTCTGAAAGTTTGGGGTTGCGATGCTTATGTCAAGAAACTTCAACCTGGAAATCTCGAACCCAAATCGAAAAAATGCATCTTCATAGGATATCAAAGGAAACGATTGGGTACACCTTCTACCTCAGATCCGAAGGCAAGGTCTTCGTTGCCAAGAATGGATCCTTTCTGGAGAAAGAGTTTCTCTCGAAAGAAGTGAGTGGGAGGAAAGTAGAACTTGATGAGGTGACAGTCACCCCTCCCGAACCGGTAAGTAGCGCAGCGCAGGAAATTGTTCCTGAGGTGCCTGCACCGACAGGGGAGGAAGTCAATGATGATGATCATGAAGATTCAGATCAAGTTACTACTGAACTACGTGAAGGAAATATGCCCTAGAGGCAATAGTAAAGTTGTTATTTATATTTCCTTATATCATGATAAATGTTTATTATTCATGCTAGAATTGTATTAACCGGAAACTTAGTACATGAGTGAATACATAGACAAAACAGAGTGTCCCTAGTATGCCTCTACTAGACTAGCTCATTGATCAAAGATGGTTATGTTTCCTAACCATAGACATGAGTTGTCATTTGATCAACGGGATCACATCATTAGGAGAATGATGTGATGGACAAGACCCATCCGTTAGCTTAGCACTATGATTGTTTAGTTTTACTGCTATTGCTTTCTTCATGACTTATACATGTTCCTATGACTATGAGATTATGCAACTCCCGAATACCGTAGGAACACCTTGTGTGCTATCAAACGTCACAACGTAACTGGGTGATCATAAAGATGCTCTACAGGTGTCTCCGAAAGTGTTCGTGGTGTTGGCATAGATCAAGACTAGGATTTGTCACTCCGAGTGTCGGAGAGGTATCTCTGGGCCCTCTCGGTAATGCACATCATAATAGGCCTTGCAAGCAAAAGACTAATGAGTTAGTCACGAGATGATGTATTACGGAACGAGTAAAGAGACTTGTCGGTAACTAGATTGAACTAGGTATAGACATACCGACGATCGAATCTCGGGCAAGTAACATACCAATGACAAAAGGAACAACGTATGTTGTTATGCGGTTTGACCGATAAAGATCTTCGTAGAATATGTAGGAGCCAATATGAGCATCCAGGTTCCGCTATTGGTTATTGACCGGAGATGAGTCTCGGTCATGTCTACATAGTTCTCGAACCCGTAGGGTCCGCACGCTTAACGTTTGATGACGATCGGTATTATGAGTTTATGAGTTTTGATGTACCGAAGGAGTTCGGAGTCCCGGATGAGACCGGGGACATGACGAGGAGTCTCGAAATGTTCGAGACGTAAAGATCGATATATTGGACGACTATATTCGGACATCGGAAAGGTTCCGAGTGATTCGGGTATTTTTCGGAGTATATGGGCCTTATTGGGCCATACGGGAATAGAGGAGAAAGGCCAAAAGGAAGGAGGCGCGCGCCCCCCCTCTGGTCCGAATTGGACAAGGGGTGCAGCCCCCTTTTCCTTCTCCCTCTCCACCTCTTTCCTTCTCTCCTACTCCGGAAAGGAAAGGGGAATCCTACTAGGACTTGGGAGTCCTAGTAGGACTCCCCACACTTGGCGCGCCCCCTCTAGGGCCGGCCTCTCCCTTGCTCCTTTATATACGGGGGCAGGGGGGCACCCTAGGACACACAAGTTGAATTATTTTAGTCGTGTGCGGTGCCCCCCTCCACAGAAACACACCTCGGTCATACCGTTGCAGTGCTTAGGCGAAGCCCTGCGCCGGTAGATACATCATATCCGTCACCACGCCGTCGTGCTGACGAAACTCTCCCGTGAAGCTCAACTGGATCAAGAGCTCGTGTGACATCATCAAGCTGAACGTGTGCTGAACACAGAGGTGCCGTACGTTCGGTACTTGATCGGTTGGAAAGCGAAGAAGTTCGACTACATCAACCGCGTCACTAGACGCTTCCGCCCCCGGTCTACGAGGGTACGTAGACACACTCTCCCCTCTCGTTGCTATGCATCTTGTAGATAGATCTTGCGTGATTGTAGGAAATTTTTTGAAATACTACGTTCCCCAACAGTAGTATCAGAGCCAGGTTTATGCTTAGATGATATGCACAAGTAGAACACAATGAGTTGTGGGCGATACTAGTCATACTGCTTACCAGCATGTCATACTTTGCTTCGGCGGTATTGTGAGATGAAGCGGCCCGGACCGACATTACGCGTACGCTTACACAAGACTGGTTTCACCGTTATGAGCACTCGTTGCTTAAAGGTGACTGGCGGGTGTCTGTCTCTCTCACTTTAGCTGAATCAAGTGTGGCTACGCCCGATCCTTGTGAAGGTTAAAACATCACATACTTGACGAAACATCGTTGTGGTTTTTGTATGCGTAGGTAAGAATGGTTCTTGCTAAGCCCATAGCAGCCACGTAAAACTTGCAACAACAAAGTAGAGGATGTCTAACTTGTTTTTGCAGGACATGTTGTGATGTGATATGGTCAAGATATGATGAGTTATACGGTTTTGTATGAGATGATCATGTTTTGTAAAGTTATCGGCAACTGGCAGGAGCCATATGGTTGTCGCTTTATTGTATAAAATGCAATCGCCATGTAATTGCTTTACTTTATCACTAAGCGGTAGTGATAGTCGTAGAAGCAATAGTTGGCGAGACGACAACGATGCTACGATGGAGATCAAGGTGTCGCGCCGGTGACGAAGGTGATCATGACGGTGCTTTGGAGATGGAGATCAAAAGCACAAGATGATGATGGCCATATCATGTCACATATTTTGATTGCATGTGATGTTTATCTTATTATGCTTCTTATTTTGCTTAGTTCGACGGTAGCATTATAAGATGATCCCTTACTAAATTTCAAGGTATAAGTGTTCTCCCTGAGTATGCACCGTTGCGAAAGTTCGTCGTGCCGAGACACCACGTGATGATCGGGTGTGATAAGCTCTACGTTCAAATACAACGGGTGTAAGCCAGTTTTGCACACGCAGAATACTCGGGTTAAACTTGACGAGCCTAGCATATGCAGATATGGCCTCGGAACACTGGAGACCGAAAGGTCGAGCGTGAATCATATAGTAGATATGATCAACATAAGATGTTCACCATTGAAACTACTCCATCTCGTGTGATGATCGGACATGGTTTAGTTGATTTGGATCACGTGATCATTTAGATGACTAGAGGGATGTCTATCTAAGTGGGAGTTCTTAAGTAATATGATTAAATTGAACTTTAATTTATCATGAACTTAGTCCTCGTAGTATTAGCATATCTATGTTGTAGATCAATAGCTCATGATGTTGCTCCCCGTTTATTTTTATATGTTCCTGGAGAAAACTAAGTTGAAAGATGTTAGTAGCAATGATGCGGAATTGTTCCGTGATATGAGGATTATCCTCATTGCTGCACAGAGAATTATGTCCTTGATGCACCGCTAGGTGACAGACCTATTGCAGGAGCAGATGTAGACGTTATGAACGTTTTGACAAAAGCTCGGTATGATGACTACTTGATAGTTTAAGTGCACCATGCTTTACGGCTTAGAACCGGGACTTCAAAAACGTTTTGAACGCCACGGAGCATATAAGATGTTCCAAGAGTTGAAATTAGTATTTCATACTCATGCCCGTGTCGAGAGGTATAAGACTTCTGACAGTACTTTGCCTACAAGATGGAGGAGAATAGCTCTACCAGTGAGCATGTGCTCAGATTGTCTGGGTACTACAATTACTTGAATCAAGTGGGAGTTAATCTTCCAGATAAGATAGTAATTGAAAAAGTTCTCTAGTCACTATCACCAAGTTAGTAGAACTTCGTGATAAACTATAATATGCAAGGGATGACGAAAGGAATTCCCGAGCTCTTCGCGATGCTGAAGTCGGCGAAGGTAGAAATCATGAAAAAGCATCAAGTGTTGATGGTTAACAAGACCACTTGTTTCAAGTAAAGGGCAAAGGGATAGAAGGGGAACTTCAAGAAGAATGACAAGAAAGTTGTCACTCCCGTGAAGAAACCCAAAGCTAAAACTCAAGCCTGAAACTAAGTGCTTCTACTGCAAAAGAAATGGTCACTGGAAGTGGAACTGCCCTAGATACTTGGCGGATAAGAAGGATGGCAAAGTGAACAAAGGTATATTTTGATATACAGATTATTGATGTGTACTTTACTAGTGTTCATAGCAACCCCTGGGTATTTGATACCGGTTCAGTTGCTAAAATTAGTAACTCGAAACGAGAATTGCAGAATGAACAGAGACTAGTTAAAGGTGAAGTGACGATGTGTGTTGGAAGTGGTTCCAAGATTGATATGATCATCATCGCACACTCCCTATACTTCCGGGATTAGTGTAAAACCTAAATAAATGTTATTTGGCATTTGCGTTGAGCATGAACATGATTTGATCATATTTGTTGCAATACGGTTATTCATTTAAAGTCATAGAATAATTGTTATTCTGTTTACATGAATAAAACCTTCGATGGTCATACACCCAATGAAAATAGTTTGTTGGATCTCGATCGTGGTGATACACATATTCATAATATTGAAGCCAAAAGATGCAAGGTTAATAATGATAGTGCAACTTATTTGTGGCACTGCCGTTTAGGTCATAATGGTGTAAAGCGCATGAAGAAACTCCATAGTGATGGACTTTTGGAATCACTTGATTATGAATCACTTGGTGCTTGCGAACCATGCCTCATGGGCAAGATGACAAAACTCCGTTCTCCAGAACAATGGAGCGAGCAACAGATTTGTTGGAGATCATACATACAGATGTATGTGGACCAATGAGTGTTGAAGCTCGCGGCAGGTATCGTTATTTTCTGACCTTCACTGATGATTTGAGCAGATATGGGTATATCTACTTAATGAAGCACAAGTCTGAAACATTTGAAAAGTTCAAAGAATTTCAGAGTGAAGTGGAGAATTATCGTAACAAGAAAATAAGAGTTTCTACCATATGATCGTAGAGGTAAAATATTTGAATTACGAGTTTGGTCTTCATTTGAAACAATGTGGAATAGTTTCACAACGCACGCCACCCGGAACACCACAGCGTAATGGTGTGTCCGAACATCGTAATCGTACTTTATTAGATATGGTGCGGTCTATGATGTCTCTTACCGATTTACCACTATCGTTTTGGGTTATGCATCAGAGACAGTTGCATTCACGCAAAATAGGGCACCATCTAAATCCGTTGAGACGACACCTTATGAACTATGGTTTGGCAAGAAACCAAAGTTGTCGTTTCTTAAAGTTTGGGGCTGCGATGCTTATGTGAAAAAGCTTCAACCTGATAAGCTCGAACCCAAATCGGAGAAATGTGTCTTCATAGGACACCCAAAAGAGACTGTTGGGTACACCTTCTATCACAGATCCGAAGGCAAGATATTCGTTGCTAAGAATGGATCCTTTCTAGAGAAGGAGTTTCTCTCGAAAGAAGTGAGTGGGAGGAAAGTAGAACTTGATGAGGTAATTGTACCTTCTCCTGAATTGGAAAGTAGTACATCACAGAAAATTGTTCCAGTGATTCCTACACCAATTAGTGAGGAAGCTAATGATGATGATCATGAAACTTCAGATCAAGTTTCTGCTGAACATCGTAGATCAACCAGAGTACGTTCCGCACCAGAGTGGTACGGCAACCCAGTTCTGGAAGTCATGTTACTAGACCATGATGAACCTACGAACTATGAGGAAGCGATGATGAGCCCAGATTCCGCAAAATGGCTTGAGGTCATGAAATCTGAGATGGGATCCATGTATGAGAACAAAGTGTGGACTTTGGTTGACTTGCCTGATGATCGGCAAGCCATCGAAAATAAATGGATCTTCAAGAGGAAGACTGACGCTGACGGTAATGTTACTGTTTACAAAGCTCGACTTGTTGCAAAAGGTTTTCGACAAGTTCAAGGAGTTGACTACGATGAGACTTTCTCACCCGTAGCGATGCTTAAGTCTGTTTGAATCATGTTAGCAATTGCCGCATTTTATGAAATCTGGCAAATGGATAACAAAACTGCATTCTTTAATGGATTTATTAAAGAAGAATTGTATATGATGCAACCAGAAGGTTTTGTCAATCCTAAAGGTGCTAACAAAATGTGCAAACTCCAGCGATCCATCTATGGACTGGTGCAAGCATCTCAGAGTTGGAATATACGCTTTGATAAGTTGATCAAAGCATATAGATTTATACAGACTTGCGGTGAAGCCTGTATTTACAAGAAAGTGAGTGGGAGTACTGCAACCTTTATGATAAGTATATGTGAATGACAAATTGTCGATCGGAAATGATGTAGAATTTTCTGGAAAGCGTAAAGGAGTGTTTGAAAGGAGTTTTTCAAAGAAAGACCTTGGTGAAGCTGCTTACATATTGGGCATCAAGATCTATAGAGATAGATCAAGACGCTTGATAAGACTTTCGATGAGTACATACCTTGATAAGATTTTGAAGTAGTTCAAAATGGATCAGTCAAAGAAGGAGTTCTTGCCTGACTTGTAAGGTGTGAAGTTGAGTAAGACTCAAAGCCAGACCACGGCAGAAAAATATAGAGAGAATGAAAGTCATTCCCTATGCCTCAGCCATAGGTTCTATAACTATGTCATGCTGTGTACCAAACATGTTTTGTACCTTGCCATGAGTTTGTCAAGGGGGTACAATAGTGATCCAGGAGTAGATCATTGTACATCGGTCAAAATTATCCTTAGTAACTGGATGACTAAGGAAATGTTTCTCGATTATGGAGGTGATAAAGAGTTCGTCGTAAAGGGTTACGCCGATGCAAGCTTTGACACTAAATCCAGATGACTCTAAGTATCAATCTGGATGCGTATTGAAAGTGGGAGCAATTAGCTAGAGTAGTTCTATGCAGAGCATTTAGACATAGAAATTTGCGAAATACATACGGATCTGAATGTGACAGACCCGTTGACTAAACTTCTCTCACAAGCAAAACATGATCACACCTTATTACTCTTGGGTATTAATCACATAGCGATGTGAACTAGATTATTGACTCTAGTAAACCCTTTGGGTGTTGGTCACATGGCGATGTGAACTATGGGTGTTATTCACATAACGATGTGAACTATCGGTATTAAATCACATGGCGATGTGAGCTAGATTATTGACTCTAGTGCAAGTGGGAGACTGAAGGAAATATGCCCTAGAGGCAATAATAAAGTTGTTATTTATATTTCCTTATATCATGATAAATGTTTATTATTCATGCTAGAATTGTATTAACCGGAAACTTAGTACATGTGTGAATACATAGACAAAACAGAGTGTCCCTAGTATGCCTCTACTAGACTAGCTCATTGATCAAAGATGGTTATGTTTCCTAACCATAGACATGAGTTGTCATTTGATCAACGGGATCACATCATTAGGAGAATGATGTGATGGACAAGACCCATCCGTTAGCTTAGCACTATGATTGTTTAGTTTTACTGCTATTGCTTTCTTCATGACTTATACATGTTCCTATGACTATGAGATTATGCAACTCCCGAATACCGTAGGAACACCTTGTGTGCTATCAAACGTCACAACGTAACTGGGTGATCATAAAGATGCTCTACAGGTGTCTCCGAAAGTGTTCGTGGTGTTGGCATAGATCAAGACTAGGATTTGTCACTCCGAGTGTCGGAGAGGTATCTCTGGGCCCTCTCGGTAATGCACATCATAATAAGCCTTGCAAGCAAAAGACTAATGAGTTAGTCACGAGATGATGTAATACGGAACAAGTAAAGAGACTTGCCGGTAACGAGATTGAACTAGGTATAGAGATACCGACGATCAAATCTCAGGCAAGTAACATACCAATGACAAAAGGAACAACGTATGTTGTTATGCGGTTTGACCGATAAAGATCTTCATAGAATATGTAGGAGCCAATATGAGCATCCAGGTTCCGCTATTGGTTATTGACCGGAGATGAGTCTCGGTCATGTCTACATAGTTCTCGAACCCGTAGGGTCCGCACGCTTAACGTTTGATGACGATCGGTATTATGAGTTTATGAGTTTTGATGTACCGAAGGAGTTCGGAGTCCCGGATGAGACCGGGGACATGACGAGGAGTCTCGAAATGGTCGAGACGTAAAGATCGATATATTGGACGACTATATTCGGACATCGGAAAGGTTCCGAGTGATTCGGGTATTTTTCGGAGTATCTGAGCCTTATTGGGCCATACGGGAATAGAGGAGAAAGGCCAAAAGGAAGGAGGCGCGCGCGCGCCCCCCTCTGGTCCAAATTGGACAAGGGGTGCAGCCCCCTTTTCCTTCTCCCTCTCCACCTCTTTCCTTCTCTCCTACTCCGGAAAGGAAAGGGGAATCCTACTAGGACTTGGGAGTCCTAGTAGGACTCCCCACACTTGGCGCGCCCCCTCTAGGGCCGGTCTCTCCCTTGCTCCTTTATATACGGGGGCAGGGGGGCACCCTAGGACACACAAGTTGAATTGTTTTAGCCGTGTGCGGTGCCCCCCTCCACAGAAACACACTTCGGTCATACCGTTGCAGTGCTTAGGCGAAGCCCTACGCCGGTAGATACATCATATCCGTCACCACGCCGTTGTGCTGACGAAACTCTCCCGTGAAGCTCAACTGGATCAAGATCTCGTGGGACGTCATCAAGCTGAACGTGTGCTGAACGCGGAGGTGCCGTACGTTCGGAACTTGATCAGTTGGATCGCGAAGAAGTTCGACTACATCAACCGCGTCACTAGACGCTTCCGCTCTCGGTCTACGAGGGTACGTAGACACACTCTCCCCTCTCGTTGCTATGCATCTAGTAGATAGATATTGCGTGATTGTAGGATTTTTTTTTGAAATATTACGTTCCCCAACACTACGAAGGTCCACAAGGACACGTTCCGCACCAGAATGGTACGGCAACCCAGTCATGGAAATCATGTTGTTAGACAACGGTGAACCTTCGAACTATGAAGAAGCGATGGCGGGCCCGGATTCCAACAAATGGCTTGAAGCCATGAAATCCGAGATAGGATCCATGTATGAAAACAAAATGTGGACTTTGGTGGACTTGCCCAATGATCGGCACGCAATAGAAAATAAATGGATATTTAAGAAGAAGACTGACGCGGATGGTAATGTGACCATCTATAAGGCTCGGCTTGTCGCTAAAGGTTATCGACAAGTTCAAGGGGTTGACTACGACGAGACTTTCTCTCCCGTAGCGATGCTGAAGTCCGTCCGAATCATGTTAGCAATTGCCGCATTCTATGATTATGAGATATGGCAAATGGACGTCAAAACGGTATTCCTTAATGGCTTCCTCAAGGAAGAGTTGTATCTGATGCAGCCGGAAGGTTTTGTCGATCCTGAAAATGCTAACAAGGTATGCAAGCTCCAGTGCTCGATCTACGGGCTGGTGCAAGCATCTCGGAGTTGGAATATTCGCTTTAATGATGTGATCAAAGCGTTTGGGTTTATACAGACTTGGGGAGAAGCCTGTATTTACAAGAAAGTGAGTGGGAGCTCTGTAGCATTTCTCATATTATATGTGGATGACATACTGCTGATGGGAAATGATATAGAATTCTTGGAGAGCATAAAGGCCTACTTGAATAAGAGTTTTTCAATGAAGGACCTTGGAGAAGCTGCTAATATATTAGGCATCAAGATCTATAGAGATAGATCGAGACGCCTCATTGGTCTTTCACAAAGCACATACCTTGATAAGATATTGAAGAAGTTCAATATGGACCAGTCCAAGATAGGGTTCTTGCTTGTATTGCAAGGTATGAGATTGAGCACGGCTCAATCCCCGACCACGGCAGAAGATAGAGAGAAGATGAGTGTCATCCCCTATGCCTCAGCCATAGGTTCTATTATGTATGCCATGCTGTGTACCAGATCTGATGTGAACCTTGCCATTAGTTTGGTAGGGAGGTACCAAAGTGATCCCGGTATGGAACACTGGACAGCGGTCAAGAACATCCTGAAGTACCTGAAAAGGATTAAGGATATGTTTCTCGTTTATGGAGGTGACGAAGAGCTCATCGTAAACGGTTACGTCGATGCTAGCTTCGACACAGATCTGGATGATTGCAAGTCACAAACCGGATACGTGTATATTTTGAATGGTGGAGCAGTCAGCTGGTGCAGTTGCAAGCAGAGCGTCATGGCGCATTCTACATGTGAAGCGAAGTACATAGCTGCTTGCGAAGCAGCACGGGAAGGAGTTTGGATGAAGGAGTTCATCACCGACCTATGAGTCATTCCAAGCGCGTCAAGCCCGATGACTCTCTTCTGTGACAACACTGGAGCTATTGCCATTGCCAACTAGCCCAGGTTTCACAAGAAGACCAAGCACATCAAGCGCCGTTTCAACTCCATCCGGAATTATGTTCAAGATGGAGACACAGATATTTGTAAAGTGCATACGGACCTGAATGTCGCAGATCCGTTGACTAAACCTCTTCTGCGAGCAAAACATGATCAACACCAGAATTCTATGGGTGTTCGATTCATCACAATGTAACTAGATTATTGACTCTAGTGCAAGTGGGAGACTTGTGGAAATATGCCCTAGAGGCAATAATAAAATGGTTATTATTATATTTCCTTGTTCATGATAATTGTCTGTTATTCATGCTTGAATTGTATTGTACGGAAACAGCGATACATGTGTGAATACATAGACCACAACGTGTCCCTGGTAAACCTCTAGTTACTAGCTCGTTGATCAACAGATGGTCACGGTTTCCTGGCCATGGACATTGGATGTCATTGATAACGGGATCACATCATTAGGAGAATGATGTGATGGACAAGACCCAATCCTAAGCCTAGCACAAGATCGTGTAGTTCGTAATGCTAAAGCTTTTCCAATGTTAAATATCCGTTCCTTAGACCATGAGGTTGTGCAACTCCCGGATACCGTAGGAATGCTTTGGGTGTACCAAACGTCACAACGTAACTGGGTGGCTATAAAGGTACGCAACGGGTATCTCCGAAAGTGTCTGTTGAGTTGGCACGAACCGAGACTGGGATTTGTCACTCCGTATGACGGAGAGGTATCTCTGGGCCCACTCGGTAAGACATCATCATAATGAGCTCAATGTGACTAAGGAGTTAGTCACGGGATGATGTATTACGGAACGAGTAAAGAGACTTGCCATGGCGAGATTGAACAAGGTATCGGTATATCGACGATCGAATCCCGGGCAAGTACTATACCGATAGACAAAGGGAATTGCATACGAGATTAAGTGAATCCTTGACATCACGGTTCATCCGATGAGATCATCGAGGAACACGTGGTTACCAACATGGGTATCCAGATCCAGCTGTTGGTTATTGACCGGAGAGTCGTCTCGGTCATGTCTACGGTCTCCCGAACTCGTAGGGTCTACACACTTAAGGTTCGGTGACGCTAGGGTTGTAGAGATATATGCACACGGTAACCCGAATGTTGCTCGGAGTCCCAGACGAGATCCCGGACGTCACGAGGAGTTCCGGAATGGTCCGGAGGTAAAGAATGATATGTAGGAAGTCCAGTTTCGGACATCGAGAGAGTTCCGGGGGTCACCGGTAGTGTACCGGGACCACCGAAAGGGTCCCGGGGGTCCACCGGGTGGGGCCACCCATCCCGGAGGGCCCCATGGGCCGTAGGGGGAAGGGGACCAGCCCATAGTGGGCTGGCACACCCCCTTGGGCCTTCCCCCCGCGCCTAGGGTTGGAAACCCTAGGGGTGGGGGGCGCCCCCTAGCCTTGGGGGGGCAAGGCTCCCCCTCTGGCCGCCGCCCCCCTAGGAGATCCCATCTCCTAGGGTCGGCGCCCCCCCTGGCCCCTATATATAGTGGGGGAGAGAGGGCAGCCGCACCTCAGGCCCTGGCGCCTCCCCCCCCCCTCCCGTTACACCTCTCCCTCCTCCCGCAGGTCCTTGGCGAAGCCCTGCAGCTTTTCCCGTTGCATCCACCACCACGCCGTCGTGCTGCTGGATCTCCATCAACCTCTCCTCCCCCCTTGCTGGATCAAGAAGGAGGAGACGTCGCTACACCGTACGTGTGTTGAACGCGGAGGTGCCGTCCGTTCGGCGCTGGGATCATCGGTGATAGGGATCACGACGAGTACGACTCTATCATCCACGTTCTCTTGAACGCTTCCGCTCGCGATCTACAAAGGGTATGTAGATGCACTCTTTTATGCTCGTTGCTAGATGACTCCTTAGATTGATCTTGGTGAAGCGTAGGAATTTTTTTGAATTATGCTATGTTCCCCAATAGCCTCGTCGGGAACTTAACTTCCCTGAGGTGCCGAACCGGGAGCTCGCCATCGAGCTCGCGCCTCCTCCGTTGATCGTCACCGACGAAGAACGCCGTCAACACCGGAGGCGCCAGGAGCGGCTTGGCATTGCTGAGATGGACGAGGCAGCAATGGCGGCGTGGCGAGCGCGCTTCCCGAACGACATCCTCGACGAGGAGGCGTTCTACGCGCAGCGGAGGGAGACGAGGGAGGCGGAGGCAACCGCCTACCGCGAGGACATGCGTACGCGGAAGGCGGCTGCCCCCTTCAACATGGAGCTTGAGGAAGAATCGGACTGGCCGCCGAACGATCCCCGGTGGGACGATGGCTTCCTCGAGTCGTCGTCATCGTCGGACGACGGCATCGACTGGGACGGCCTCCTCGAGTCGTCGGACGATGACGAGTAGTTTATTAGCTTAGTTATAGTTTAGAAGTTTCAGTCTATCTAGTTTATGTATCGAACTATCTAGTATCGAATGTATCGTACTATCTAGTTTTATAAGTTTTTGTGCGCGTTTTTTACAGCTTCTACTGGAGCGGCTCGCGCGGGGTAAACTTCTGCGCCTGCTGGAGCAATCACGCCGCGCGGCGCAAAAACATAAAAACAACGCGTTGCAGAGTAGGATTTAGCGCGCCGCGCGTTGGCGCCTGTTGGAGATGCTCTTATCTTCCCGGCGTCAGTCAGCCCGATCTGACACGCCACCACAGAAGAGCCAGTGGTGAAAAAAAAACAGAGTTTCAAGTGTACCATTGTAATCGGTCTCTGGTGTGGGCTTGTTTCTTCTCTTCTTTGAGTGGAGAACAAGGGACGGCCAAGCCAATGAATGCAGGGTTACTTGGCCGAGCCGTGAAATGGAGTGGAGTGAAGTGGAATCAAACAAACCCAGCGGCGGCACGCATGACGGGGAATGCGTCGCTGCAGCGATGAGTATGATCGATGAGTAAGCGGCGATGCGGTTCACGTTAGGCATGGACGCAACGTATCCATCCTTCCTTTCGGTCTCGGCGGCCCCGCGCCGCAAAAGCGCCCGCCACGCTTTCGGTCGCCGCGCCGGCATGGGCCAGCAGCACCTGCATGCTCCGTCCGTGCCTTGCCGCGACGCCACTTGTCGCCGGCCCGACGTGGCCGACGGGACTCCGCGTGCATGCGTTGTACGCTACCTGAGCGGGACAGCAGCCCGCGTCGCCGTGGAGGAGCGTCCAGGGAATCTCATGTGAACGTGGCTGCATATGCGCCAGGGATCGAATATACCCTGCCATCCTATTCCTATGTAGTACTACCTCTGTCCCAAAATATAAGAACGTTTTTAACACTACACTAGTGTCAAAAGCGTTCTTATATTATGGGACGGAGGGAGTATGTGTGTGGAAGTGGAACACCGCATGTGATGAAGGGGACAGACACGCGCAAGATATTTCACACGGAATTTTGTGTCAGGTCCCGGTGAATGAGATTTTCATTTACTAGAAATGAACAACAAAGATATGCTGCTCAACATTTTCTGTCAAGTCCGTCGGGTTTACGTCAAATTCAAGAAAAAAAGACTTGTAGATGTTGGGGCAGACGCACAGAACAGTCCGGTGGCGCAGCACCGTAATACACTAGTACAGCGGTGGGCTTTGGCATGAAGGCCACAGTGTCAAAGTACCAACCGTGGAGAGGAGACCCGACTGACCTACTCCCTTCACTACAGGTGCACCCGCTGACTTGGACCACTTGGGTTCGTACGTCGGAGATGATCTGTTTCATACGACGCGCGACCCAGCGCGACTTCGACGACTAAATTCCTTGCTCCAATCAAGCTCGAAACACTCGCGCCATTAGATACTACCTCCTTTTCGGTTTATAAGGCTTGCACGTATATCTAGGTTGAAAAATAAACCAATGTAATACAAGCTATTTGTCACAAAAAATATATCATTAAAAATTTCAGATCTTCTACTTTTTAATGATGTAATTTTTAGACTATACAACTTATTTTATGTTGATCAAATTATAGACCTAGGGATACGCGCAAGCCTTATAAACCGGAAATGAGGTAGTAGAAAATCCAATAAATTCGACACGGTTTTTCCCTTTTGAGACTTCTACACGAGATTATCTGAGGCAGGCTAAGCATAGGCAGAGCGCCAAGCTAGGTCAGGTCAACCACAGCCCGCGCGTTCCCACTCACCGTCCAACCCCCACCGTGAGCGCGTGCTGGAGAAGAACATAAACAGCTTGCTTCCCACGCCTATTCGCTTCCGGATTTCCTATCTATCTTTATCGCGCACACCAAACACCTTCCATGTTCCAAACTTGCAATCTCCCCAACTTTTCCCCTCCCACATCAAACCTATATATACGCTCACCCGCCACCAAAAACAACTCACCGCCACAAGCAAACTCGAAACAACACAACCCCAATTGTCACCAGCAGAGGAAAGAAAAGAAGGCAACCATGTCTATGAGCAAGCAATGGACGCGGGTACGGACGCTCGGCCGCGGCGCGTCGGGGGCCGAGGTGTTCCTCGCCACAGACAACGCCTCCGGTGACCTTTTCGCGGTCAAGTCCGCCGTGGGGGCGGCGTGTGCGGCGGCGCTGAGAAGGGAGCAGATGGTGATGGCAGGCCTAAGCTCCCCGCGCGTCGTGTCCTGCATCGGCGGCCGCGCCGCCCGCGACGGCTCCTACCAGCTCTTCCTAGAGTTCGCCCCCGGCGGCTCGCTGGCGGACAAGGTGGAGAGCAACGGGGGCCTCGGCGAGCGCGCCGTCCGCGGCTACGCGGCCGACGTGGCGGCCGCGCTCGCGTATCTCCACGGCGCTGGGATGGTGCACGGGGACGTCAAGGCGAGGAACGTCGTCATCGGCGCCGACGGCCGCGCTAAGCTCGCGGATTTCGGGTGCTCGAGGAAGGCAGGCGCCGACGTGCCGATCATCGGCGGCACCCCGGCGTTCATGGCGCCGGAGGTGGCGCGTGGCGAGGAGCAGGGCCCCGCGGCCGACGTCTGGGCGCTCGGCTGCATGGTTGTTGAGATGGCCACCGGCCGCGCCCCGTGGAGTGGCATGGACGGCGACGCGCTCGCGGCGCTGCACCGGATCGGGTACAAGGAGGCCGTGCCCGAGCTGCCCCAGTGGCTCTCCGCTGAGGCCAAGGACTTCCTAGCTAAGTGCCTTGTCAGGCAGGCCAACGGCCGGTGCACGGCGGCACAGCTGCTGGAGCATCCGTTCTTGGCCGCCGCCGCCGTCGTCAACGCAAAGCCAGAAGCCGTGGAGAGCAAGTGGGTGTCGCCCAAGAGCACGCTGGACTTGGCATTCTGGGAGTCGGATTCTGACACCGACGACGACGAGGTGGACGACGAGCGGTGGCACGGCGCGGCCGAGAGCAGGATCAGAGCATTGTCCTGCCCTGCGTCCGCGCTCCCGGACTGGGACTCGGACGAGGGCTGGATCGATGTGCTCTCCGGGCCAACAGAAGCCCCTGTCGCCGCGCCGGCCAAGGTGACGACTGGCATCATCGTGGACGAGGAGTCAATCGATGCAGAGTCCGGCGCTCTCGACATTACCGTAGACATCGTGAACGCAGGACAAGAGGCACACGATGATGATGATTCAGTAGTAGGGCACAGTAGGCACCAGCCCTCGGAGATTCTTTTTTCTCACCAATTAGTGTCATGTAAATTGTTACCCGTACTGTTATGTTGCAACAGAATCAGTAATGCAATCGATTCCGTTCATGCCAAACCACTCTGCTTCGCAAGCGCTGCTCCTCTGTTTCTCTCTCTGCTTGCTGCTGCTCCGCATTGCGACACGATTGATCGAGAAATTTGGAGGAAAAATATAGGTTGCCACTAGCACGTTAACTAGCACCGTAATGCAGCGAGAATTCACAAGCTTGGTAAGCCACCGAAGCTTCCACCGCGGGGAGCACTGCTGAACGGTCAAAAACCTCTTGTCAGGCAGGCCATACGTGGGTCCAGCCGAGTCGACGGCCGACGAGTGAAAGCGAAACCTTTATCCACAAGCGGGCGTCGCGTCCAGAGATTACTTGGCCAGGTGGAGATCGAGCGCCCTCCTCCGCCGGTGTCCTCGCCGCTGCCCGACGCACTCCACTCGCCGACGTCGTGCACTTCTGGATCGCGTGTCGGCGCATCTGGCACGTAATCCATGCTGCACCATTGCATGTTTCTAGACCGACTAGAACTGGCAGGCTCGTGCTTATCTTTCTTTCTTTTGTTTTCACACGGCACAGTGCACACGTCACGCAGAGAAGTGTAATATTTTATCTTTTGAAAACCAAACATGTTTGTGGTTCCTCAAGTTCAAGAGAAAATATATCAATATCCACGATACAAAATAAATAATTGGAAATCATGATAAAAGTGTAATTTTATATTTCACTCCCTCGGGCAACCCCGACGCCTTTATCATACCAAACCAGCAGTTTGCCAAGCCACGAGTTACCCCCGTGCGGTGGCGCCGCGCCGCACCGGGGCCAACCCGCCGGGCCTCCCTTTCCTCCCCCCTAGCGAACGACCCTCCCGCCGCCGCCACCGAGGGCATCGCAGGCTAAGCCTGCGGGCCGCAGCGCTGGCGGCGGCAACCTTCCTCGACGGTGATCGGATCTGGGTGGCGGGGACCCACTCCGGTCGTTTCAAGGGCGGTGGCGCAGGCCGGCGGCGACCAGGGTTGTCGTGCTGGCGGCGGCGACAAAGAGATCACGTCGGTGTCTAGGGTGCACGATCTGGATCCCTTTCGGATTCGGGTGGTCACTCCTCGAGCCGGCGGGCGCACCCTTTGTTCCGGCGTGGCAAGCGGCCTCTGGACTAGGCCCGCGACACGAGGACGTTGGGGGCTCCAGCCCTGGGCATGGAGGTGGTGGCCATCTTCTTCGTCGGAGGTAGTCGGCTAGATGGTTGTGGATTCTCGCATCCAGTCCCGACGTCGAGTGGGGAGACGAGGCTGTTGGTGACAACCCTGCTATGACTCGGGTCATGGCGGGCGATGGCGGCGTTTCCGCGTCGTTATCTTGTTGAAGACATCACCACTGCAGATTTTGTCGACTTGCTTGTGTTGCCTCCGGGGAAAACCCTACATCAGTTGATCGGATGTCGACGGCATTCATGTGTCGTTACCCCCTTGGGGGCGGCATTCTTGGAGATGCACTCGGACTCGAGGGACCAGCAGATGGCTTCTTCGGTGAAGCAGTGTTCCTCTCTACATATTCATGGTGGCGGTTCTTGACGGCATGCAGCAGCGGAGGCTTGGCGTCAGATGTGTGGGGAAGAACATGCGCAGGAGGTCGACGTTGTTTGGCGTCATGATGGCGTCGTGGTGGCGTCGGCGGCAGCTAGACCGAGCAAGGTTGATGCAGCAGTACAGCTCTGAAGATGGATTGATGGCAGGTCGCTGCGGCGGCCTCATACCCGGCAGGCGTCCTGGTTGAGGAGCACGCCAGATTGGTGGGTGCCCATACTCGGCAGGCGTCCTGGTTGGGACCTCAGGTCTTAGATGTTAGGTTTGGCTGCGAGGTCTTTTTGATAGTAGGCCTAGACTATGAGCGCCCTTCATCAACTGGATAGGAGTAGCGATAGATGTTGCTTAGATGGTGGCTTTAGTTTTACTGTTGTTTGACTTTGTAAGGTCTTGTGTTAATAATTAAGAAAATGACCGTATGCATCCAGATGCAGAGGACGGGGGTCTTCCTCCTTTAAAAAAAAATTATTTCACTCCCTCAGGTCTTTTTTTACTTTGGGGTTAGATTTATGCCGAGGCCAACTGTATAAAGTTTGATTTGGCATTGTGAGTGTTGATATTTTTCTGTATATTTTCGTCAAAGTAGAGATAATTTGATTTTAGACAAAATTATATATAGACTAAAAAGGACCAGAGGGAGTATATTCATTGACTTTTTAAAAGTTGATAATTCATACTAGAAATTGACCAAACATCCACAAATTTGACTTTTGAAAACATAACATGCACTACACTGCGGAACGGAGGAAGAACCAGTGGTGCCGCCACCCTAATTTTCTAACGAACCTGAGTGAGCGTCTGAGAATCTTCTTGATGCATGGCCGGGATAGAATCGATCAGTTCGGAGTGGCGTGACCGGTGATGATCATAGGTGAGCTCACTGATGACCTAACTAAAATAATGCTACTAGTACGCCTGTACTCCGTGCTCCGGCTTAGACATGCATGCATCAATGCATGGTTGGTTTGACCTAAGACATGTGATGTCTCTACTCATCTAACTAACTAATTAACGATCACTTGGTGTCTCGTTGTTTTTTTTTTTTTTTTTGAAACTGTGTCTCGTTGTTTCTGTAGGGGCCACAAAGCGATAGGTCAATTGATCGGTCACATTACTCAAATTGGGTGTGGTTGGCAGACAGTTGGCGCCGAGATTGCGTGCAGTGAACAGAGAAGTTTATTGAAAATATGTGGCAAACGTCGGTACGACGAGCAAATGATATTCCAACACGTATTTTCTATTATTTTTTGAAAATATTCATTCTAACACGTATTAAGATGATTCTGGAATGTTTGCCCCCCAAAAAGGTAATTCTACTAAGAGCATCTCCAACAGCTGCGCTACGCGCCGCGCCCAAAAAAAGCGTTTGCCGCGCGCGCTTCGGCAGGTTTAGCGCGGGGATAGGCGCTGGCTCCAACAGCCGCGCTATAATGCAGCACGTGCGCGCCGCTCCAGCAGTGCCCAAAAATGCAGCGCGCGCACAATATTTTTTAATAAATAGATTGCATTAAAATAAAAAGGATACAAAGTTATTTTACATATATATTGCAACTAGATAGGTAGTTCGAAAACATAGATAGATAGTTCGGCGCTAGATAGTTCGAAAACATAAAAAACTAATCTCAGTCGCTCCAGTCATCTGCACCATCATCATCGTCGTTGGTGTCGTCGGAGGTTGACAGCCAGCAGTCCAACCAACGCTCATCTTCTTGAGTGAAGAAGGACCTCCCGCCTGCATTGACGAGGTCAGACTGCGCACACGCCAATGCCTTCCGACGACGCCTGTCCAACCGCTCCTCGCGGCGCCGGCGCGTGTTCTCCTCGCGGCGACTTGCCCAATATTGCTGCTCGTAGGCGACGTCCTTCGGGTGGCGCCGGCGCCACTCCGCCATGACCCGCTCGTCCTCCTGGGCGACGAGGAGGCGGCGCTGCAGCGCAGTGTGCTCCGCACGGTCTTGTGCGGAGTTTAGACGAGGCGGCGGGGCGACGTCTAACGCCTGCCGGAGCGTGTGGACGTCCTGGAAATTCATTTGGCGGCGCGGCCTGCCTAGGCGCCACGCCGCCGCGTCGAACGCGCGGGCGGCCTCGTGCGCCGTGTCGTAGGTTCCGAGACTAAGCCGGAGATCGCCGGAGCATATCTCGGCGTAGAACCCACCGTTCGGGCGCTCGCGGACGCCGCGGTAGCCCGACGCAGAACGGTGGCGCGGCGGCATGGTGGCTCGTCGGGGGCGGCGCGCTGGATCGGCGGCGGCGCTCTGGGGCGAGAGGCAGGGAGAGAGAGAGCGCGCGGAGCGGTGGCGCGAGGGAGCGGCGCGCGAGAGGCGGCGCCGCAAAAATGACGCGCGAGAGGCCGTCATTTCGCGCGCGCGCAAGCGGTTCCCGCGCGCGCGGTTTTCCCGTCGCCGCTGGAGCGCGTCATTCTGCCCCGCGCGCGCGAAAACGGAAGTTTAGCACGCGCGCGCCTTTTTGCGCCGCTGTTGGAGATGCTCTAAGTACGCAACTAACCCGTGGCAAAGCTGGACATGGTTGCTTGCCTGTCAAGCTTAGGAGAAGGGATGACTGTTGCAGTTGTCATTTTGAACAGTGGCACGGTCTTCAAAGACAATTTTTACCGTCAGCGGTATCTACGATCGGATAATATCTTAAACTGTCTACTCTTACTAACAATCATTAGACCCATGATACGAACGATTTTGTTTTTAGGGAATGATGATAGCAACGAATGATTACCCACGATCCATGGAAGTGGGCGTCACGTTCCTCGGAGAGATCGAGCCCAGGTCAGCATGATGAGCACCGTGGCGTCAACCGTCAACATAAGAAAGGAGACGACGATTCTTCTAGCTGCCAATGCAACTACTCCGGAAAGGCAGCGGCTGTCCAGTCCAATCATGACGAGAGGCGGCGAGTCGATCGGGTGGCGCCATGTGTGCCGTGCAAAATGGCTCCGCCGGAAGTCGTTAGGCCAGCGACGCCGTCCCAACTGGTTGGGTTTCTCTCGTTGTCCAAGTCCAACCAACAAAAAGCGCCCGCGCGCTGCGACGCCGGGAGGGACACATGGCTGCCCGTCGCGCTGCCCACATGTGCTGAGTTTTCTTGTCAGACCACGCGATTTGTGCGTACAAGGGAGCAAACAGAGCATTACAGTTGGCCTATGATCACCGGTGACGCCGAATCGGTTCGCGGTCAGCCGTGACGCGCCCCGCCCGAGTCCCCGTGACAGAGAAGTGTACGGCACCGGGCCAGCAAAGATTCCGTGGCTCTTCGCTCGGCCGCTGCGTAAAAGGCGGCGAGCGTTTAGAAAAAGATGGGCAGCGACGCGGCGCACTGAAGCGAATCGACGGCAGCACGGCTCGGGTTGGCATGGCTTCGCTTGGCGGACAGACGAGCACGTCCGACGACGTCCAAAGCGCGGTGGTGCGCGTGTGGCCCAGCCAGCGACTCCTCGATCGACGCCGTCCGCGGCCACTCCACTTGCGCTCGCGCGGCGTGCATGGTACGTACTACGCAGCTAGCGCTGCCACGGTCAGATGCGACTAGATGTGGCCTGTGGGTAGATATGCATCGTTGGCTGGTTGCACATCCAATCATCACACCAAACATCACCCAACAGAAGCTGAGTAGTTTTCATCCACTCGAATGTCCAAACGGTAAGCCAAACTACTCTCTTCGTCCCAAAATTCTTGTCTCACATTTCTCTAGATACTGATGTATCAAACACTAAAGCATAATTAGATACATTCATATTTTGACAAATCTAAGACAAATTATTTGGAACGGAGGGACAGTATCTAGTGTCCATGTTTCATTGTTGTGTGTAGTGGTGAACTTAAAAACTAGTCCAAAAGGCAGGAGCAACTACTACCTCCGTCATGGTTTATTGGTCCCATTGTAATCTGTGCCAAATTTTAATCATAAATTTAACTAACAAAATGTTAATGCATGTCGCTAAAAATTATATCATTGAAAACTATGTTCAAATACGAATCTGATGATTTTTTTGTTGACATGTACTAACATTGTGTCAGTTAAATCTTTGATCAAAATTTAGCATAAATTACAAACGGGACCAATAAACCAGGACGGAGGTAGTAGTTAACGAGCGTTCAAGACACTACTATGTGATATGATTCTTCTTTCTTCAAATCTTGCAAAGTGGTTTGGAATCTTACAACATAAATTTACTTGAGATGTCATTATCTTTTACCCATGAGAAAGGTAGGTAGGGAGAACAAGAACTCCGGTGACCCATATGAGGCGATGATGAAGATTTTTTTTTGGCTTTGATGATGGGTTTATTGGTTGGAAACCATGTACTTGATTGTGCTCGATTTGTGCCTATCAAGAATATAACATCGCTTCAATCAATGCCTTGATACATTCTTTTTATTGTCCATAGCTCAACAATATATCATTGCTTCGATCAATTTCTCAGTGCATTTTTCATTGTCGATAGCAAATCCACCTAATCATGTGCGATTCTATAGCGTAGCACGAGCATCTTACTAGTATTTATAAACAAAGAAAGATCTATGCACGGGGTCTTCTGTCCTAGAGCACTGCTACACAACCGATGATTTTGCGGACGATACATGGACGACACCGGCTAATGATCGTTGGATTGAATCCCTCCATACCTAAGCAACGTCAGATCCTACCATCGTCCACCCATCGTGCATAAAAGGCCGTGTGTGCAGTTGTTCCGTCTGTCCTATATCTCTATTATTAAAGGGAATAGGTCGGTCGTTCGCTTCCTCGCCTTTAGGGGTTTTCTCTCTCCTTTGATTACACCCATTCCCACGGATTTATTTGCAATTTTAGTTACCCGGCCTTCCGTAATATGGAAACTATTATTATTATTTTTCTGTTGGCAAATTGGAAACGTAGTAACCCCACTAATTTATTTCCAATTTTGTCTGCCCAACATCACATCCCGGCCCGCTTATTTATTTCCAAACTTATATGCCAGACATCACGTCTCCTTCCGTCAGTAATATGAACAGTAGTTCTTTTTTATTTGGCAAATTGGAAACACTATTACTCCCATTGATTTAATTCCAGTTTTATTTATCCAAAGTGTGTGTGGGTGACAGTGGAAGAGGGAGTGTGACCGAATGAGCCATTTACATTTGGGGATTGGGGAGGCGAAGATGTGGGCGAAAGGTACACGGGAGACACAATTGACATAGACCACAAAACTATGAAGTGCCCCATTGCAGCGCTCAGATAACTAGCTTGTTCTATGATAATTCGATATGGCAACAACTCTGATTGAGAGAGCCTAGTCAGAGAGTCTAATTCTTAGGATGGTGCCTCATCTTGTTGATGATTGATCCATGCAATCTGGAATAAGTTGATTAAATCATTCTATTTGTGGATCATGACCTAAAAAAAGAATATATATATTTGAACTAAAACCATGACAATTGGTTTGGAATGGAGGTAGTATTGCTTATTTGAACTAGGGCTGTGATGCTTGCTGCAATCAGAGGTTTTTGGGAATTGCATGGACGCGCTGGAGGCCGAGTTGACAGCAATTCATGAAGGTATTATTTTGGCCCTCAATTGGACTAAACTTGACATTATGGTGTAGACCGATTGTGCCGAAGTTGTAAAAAATGATCTCAGCATGTGGGCACGATCGATCAGCACATAGTCATAGAGTAATGGAGATCAGATCGCTACTGGCTCAAGAAAGGAGGACTCATATAATCAAGATCAGTCATAATGCAAACATAGCTAGTCATACTCTTGCTAAAATAGGATGAACGCAACAACGGACTGCGTGCTGGTTGCGCACGCCTCCTGACAAGATTGCGAGCATTGTTGCTGCTGGTTGTAATCATATTACCTGATAAATGAAACTCCCTTTACCACAATTAAAAGTATTGCTTATTTGAGCAACACATGTTTTGAAAATAATAATATAAGAGCGAGCTTTTATAATTCACAGAGGGACAAAAACGACGTTGGAGATCAATCGACTAGAGGGGTGAACATGGCATTATCAAGTTCCATTCAAAAAAATTGTTAATCATGCAAGAATGAAGCTTACAACTCTACCGTGTGCCAAAAGGTATTGGCAATAAGCTAGGAACAAGCTGATTTATAAGCGTGTGCTTCTGTTCCATGATTTTGTATGATCATTGATTCTTTCACCAATCACAAGTTTTTTCTAGGGGTGCACCAATCGCAAGTTGAATATGCTTCAACACATAGAATAATACCTAGATTATTAAAAATGCTGATAAATATCTTGGACATTTTTTTTTTTGCGAAGGGATAAATATCTTGGACTAAATCCAGAGAAAACGGAATATGCGTTGCATCTGCCCATGTGAGAGCAGGTTCTGGTGGCGCGTACGGCTTGCTGTAGGGACAGCCCGGTGATCGCCGGCCCTCACGCACCGACGCCACCGGCATGAATCGGCTGCTCTTTTTCACATCGTGTTTGTCCTTGTGCAGTTGTGCTCCGCGGGCCGTGTGCCGTGTGGACTAACTCAAACAGAAGAACAGATAAGCACGAGCCTGCCAGTTCTCAGTCTAGAACACATGCATTGCGGAGCATGGTGTGGGGGTACGTGTCGACTGCGCTGGCACAAACACTTAAATCAAAAAAAAAAAACATTGCGCCGGCGCACAGCCGACACGCCATCCACAAGTGCACGGCGAGTTGACGAGCCCCGGTGCGCGGCGAGAGGACACCGGTGGAGGACGGCGCTCGTTGCTGGCTGTATCGATCTCCACCCGGCGAAGCAATCTCGGCCGTCGACTCCGTCTGCTGTACCCACGTATATATATATAGCCTACTAAAAACAAAAGGTTTTTGACCGTGCGGCGGCACTTTGTGTCGACGATCCATTCGAGCAGTAGGCCTGCAGTGACGCTGCGCTTTCCGCGTCGACTCGAGCCTTTCTGCGGTGGAAGATTCACTGTGCGGCGGCGTGGCGCGCAAGCTCTGATGAATCCACGATGGACTTCCTTTCCCACGTCGGAGCCACGGCCACGCGACGTGCTGTTACTTACTGTTTGTGTTAGGATTAGATTAGAACCGTCATTAGACGGTTAATTAGGTGTCCAACGCCTTAGAGGCGCTTCCCTGCGCCGTACGGACGCGTCCCGTTGTAATTACCGCCTTTGAAGCACCGCCTTTCAGGCGTCTGTACAGAGGGTATAAATACCCTCAATCCTTTGATCAATATGACAAGTTTTTCCTCTCAATCATTCTCATTCTTTTGGTTCTCAAATACGTTATCAGCACTGGCTCTACCGAGAGCAACATCACAGAGAAATTGAGAAGAAGAACGGAAGAACAGAAAGAAAAGTAAGCCAATGCTGCTTTACCGCATCAACCTTCTTCCATACCGATAGCAGTCGGCGACGACGCCTGCCTCGCCACCTTCATCGGCTCTTCCATCGCTGGTTCCCCTTTGGTGCAGCGTAGCAACGGCCGTCGGCCTTGCCTCCCGCGAGCGCAGAGGTGGACGCTGCTCCTCCCAAGACGGTGGAATCCAAGGCCGTGGCCCTCGGCCTGGCTCCATGCGGCGGCGGAGGCATCGTCCAATGGCTGGTGTTGTTGCGGCCTCCATATTCCCGGCACGGCGACGCCACACCCTTGGCCTCCTGGTCTGGATCTTCCACGCCGCAATCTGCTCTCCAGTAGTGACGGCGGCGGAGCGCTTGCACGGCTGCCCTGCCCATGGCAACGGCTGCGACGCCACACAAGCCTGATGGTGGTGCCCTCGCTGCGCCCTCCGGTTCGGCGTCCACAGCCGTGGCGTCCGAGCGACACCGGCGGAACAGTCCGAGGACGCGGTCCTCCACGGCGGCGCTCGAGAAGACTGCACCCAGTGGCACACCAGCGACGGAGTCCTCCTTGCTACTCGTCGTGACGCGGGAGCACCGCGTCCGCTCGTGGCCCGACTCCTTGCGGCGGCGCGTCCGGCTGCAGTGGAGACGCGTGCCAGCGACCAGCGCACGGCCCCGACTCAAGCGGCTGGCGCATGTTGCAGTGCGTGGTCAGGTCCGGAATGGCCTCACTACATCTGTCGGCAGGTTCAGTTTGGGGAAAATTCACGATTTGGATGGAACTGACGGGAGAGGAAGAGGAAAGTGGGAACCTTATCCCTTCGAGCATTTGCATTTTAATCCTTCCTTTTTTTTTCTTTCATACACGCATGAATTCCTGGATTTACCATTAAGACCTCAGTCTTACTTAAGTATATACAGGATAGCCATTTGCTTGGTTCCATTTCGTGCAACAGCCTATGCAACTTGCAATCTGCAAGGTCATTGTTGTTGAAATTTGTCCCTTTACTGTCGTCAGGTCCTCCGACCTAGTATGTATGAAATTTAAGCATCAACTTTTGCTACAAGCTACTGAAATAGCATTATGGCATAAGAATACTTTATCTACTTTCGTACAATGTTTACGAATTTGTTTCATGTCCAATGTGTTTTCCTAATACATTCCTATAACATGAAACTATGTTTATAATAGCTTTATTTGCAATTGAATTATTTTTCTTGCAATTCACACTAACTCAATTTAATTACAAAGTGTCACTAATTTAAGTGGCTAGCTCTCAATTCATATTTGAGAATTGGAAAGTAATGGCATTTAAAATAAAAATACGAATTATCCATTACTAGGAGATGTACATAGTTGTCATGTTGACAATAAAATTATCTCCAATTGTTCTTCTGAATATATTCATGTCAAAATATAACGCAAGGTACTTGGATAAAGTGTCTACTCACATATGTTAGACTATACTTTCCTACTTACCGAGAGATGTACTCCATAAACATGGAGATTATTTCCAATGTGTTAACTTACACTTCGAGACATGTGGCATAAAAGCATCAGCTTAAAATATCAAATTGTTCATCCAGAACATATTTGTTGTTTGCCAAAATAAATTTTACTATCAAAATAGAATAAATTTGGGCATGATCATTACATGCTTCTATTACATTGGTACAACATAAAATCGTGGAGCCTACTACATCATTGAACACTTTGTTGTGTATTATGTCTATCAAGACAAAGTTCATTATGAATATCAATGATTTAGTTTCTCACAAACTATTACTTGTTCCACATCGGCGATAATTATATTCACCAAGAATAACCAATGTTAAAATACATATCTATGTTATGGATCACCCCTCTTGTAGTGAAGTCCAAAGCATAGATATAAATATCATTTAATGTCTTAACATTGAATGTCTATACTATGGTCATTAAGGAATCATCTTGACCATAAATATGCTCAATTGAAGCATTTTTTTATTTCAATTTACTATCACAGTAAATGAATTGCATGATCATCTAATGCAGGACATGACTGAAATTTTCCATAAAGGAATTCATGAACTCACATTAGATGAGGGAAAATTGGATAAACATTCATTTCCCTCAAACTCCATCAGGGAGATATATGTTGCACAAATATAAAGTGAATATACACTCAATTATTTTGTTGGGCCTCTAGTCCATTGCATCTTATATTTATGTTTGTCTATAGAATCAACTCAAGTTGATAATTTGTGATCAGATAGCTCGAAAATAGATCTGATCCAAAACATAAAAATCACTTTACATCCTCTTTTAATGATAGTGTAACAACATTATCATCTCCATTTTGGGTACAACATGCGAGTGATATACCCTTAAATGAAATTCATAGTAGTACTCAAATACTACTAATCTCAATGGTCTCGGAAAGAAACCACGAGAAATCAATATAAAGTGGAGGTAAAATGACAAACATAATCATAGTGGACCTACCAAAAGCGATATGATAACTATCAAGTTATTCAAATATTTTATTGTATGAATCATAATAGTATGATTCTCTCAAGCATTTGGTTGGGTTATACCACAATCATTAATTAATGCGAGTTCAATGGGATAATTTTGAAGCTCACTTCAATAAGTATCAGAAATAATCTGGTATGGATTGTACTTATAATAGTCATCAGAAATAAAGAATAAGTTCTAATCCGACAGGAGATACACTCCTTCACATTTATAGCTTTCCTACGGAATGAAATTCCCAAGACATTTTGGAGACCTCTTTAGTCTCATAACTATCCCAAGCCAATAAGTATACTACTATATGTGGTATGTTGTCCATTAATATCATGTTTCTCATACATGGTATTTAAATGTATGAACCAATTTCATACTTAACTTTGTTGCGTCCAAAATAATTTTTCGAATCTTCATAAACTGAAGATTTTCCATGGTCGCCTTGGTCACCCTACACTAGGGATAATACGGAAAGTTATTGACAATTCTGTTGGTCACAACGTAAATTTAGAAAATTTCTCAAGTCATCAGACTTTATGTGCACAAAATGTGCCATGAGAACAAAAATTAAGGCTCTCTCACCTTAAATTAGAAATGAGCCACTTGAATTTCTTGAACACATTCAAGAAGATATGTGTGGACTAGTCAACCATTTTTGGGACATATATTCATGGTATCCATAGACACCTAATAGGTGATATTATGTGGATCTCTAATCTCCACAAACCCATGATTATTACTAAATGAATTGCTCAAATCATCAAATTTTGAGCAATATATCCTAACCTACAAGTTAAAGTCATTTGAATGCCATTTTCACGAGCATTATAATTTTACTAAGTACCTCATGTACATACCCAAAATGGTGTAGCTAAATTCTTTATCAAAAGAATCAAACTAATCAAATGACCACTTATACAGAATTTTAATATACCAACATCTTTTTGGATACATGCGGTCTTACACGCCGCAGATCTATTCTAGATCATATCATACTGCTTCCCCTTGCAGTAAGTACGTAGAAATGAAACAAGTATTTCCCATCTGCGAAAAATCGGTTACATACCAATATCACCACTCCAGCGTACATCAACGGGCTCTCACATTATATTTGGGATCTATGTGAGGTATAAGTATTTATTTATCCGTCAATTATAAATATTTGGAACTCCTATCAGGAGAATTGCTTATGGCCCGTATGCTGATTACATTCAAAATAAGGACATTTTTGACATTAGGGGGAGATTCGTACCACAAAGAATGCCGATAAATTAGTAATGTCATAGACATTTAGTCCTTATATTCACGTACTTAAATCTGAACATCAAGTTCAATATATTTGCAACACTTTGCAAATCTGCTAAATTACATTTACTTATGACAAGAACGTCATGAAACCACATTATGCATGCAATGTGCCATGCAAAGTGGAAGTATCTCATACAACCACTGTTCTCCCCAAATGAGAGCAAAAGGGGGAGAAACATGGTCACATGAGAAATGTGTTCTCACATGTATCCGCGGAAATAGAGGAAATATATCCTCAACTTGTAAATGCAGTTCAACCTCAAGTTGAATAACACATAATGGATGCTCCCTCATCCAAACCCAACATAAATGTGCGCACAATAATAATGTGTTGGGACATCGAAACACCTTGACTCCATTGTTATGGGAAATCACGAGGAGTTACAAGATGTAAATCAATTCCACAAATTCTTTTGATTCAACAGAATCATATAACTTAAAGACTACATTTGCCGACAAATATTTATTCTTGAATTGCTAAAACCTTTAGGGCCCTGAACCAAAATCTATGGTAGAGTGCCTCATGCACTCATATATTGGTTCAACTAGAAGGAAGCGATTAAATAAGAATAGCTCTCGCTCAAGAAAAGAGAGGTATTTACCACTGTAATACACTCTCATCATAAGTATCTTCCCTTTTTGGAGGACAACTAACTTTTCGTTCTAAAAACAATGAGGTGGTGAAAAAGCGAGGCTTGTAGCACAAGGGTTCACGCAGAGACCCGACATCAATTATGATGTAACATACCCTCTTGGTATAAGTGGAATTACGTTTCGATAATATATTATTGGCAGATACAAATAAACTACCCATGTAGTTGATAGATGTGGTGATTACATACTCATATGGATCACCCAATTCAGATATCTATATAAAGTCCCTAAAGGGCTTAAAAATCTGAAGCTAAGAACAAATCGCAACACATATTGTGTAAACATCAAAAGTCACTCCATGACTTAAAATAGTCAAAAAAAAATGTGTGGTACAATCGACTATGAGAGTTCTTTCTACGAAAGGATTACTCAGAAAATGATTGCTTACATGTACTCATTAACAAAATCCCTCACTGGATTATACAATACAGAAAAAGTGCTAGCAATCATATCAAGACGGAGATTTGGAATAAACCAAATATTGGTTATGTTTGTAACTTAAGAATATTCCCTCTGGAATACATTTTTATCAGTCTTCACATATCCATTAAATATGGATATATCGTGTCAAATACACATATGGTCCTACTATCCCTAATAGAGATGCAAAGATGAAATGATATTGGTACCTCTAGTTCCATATCTCAATACCATCATTGCAAACGATATCGCACGTGACAATATTTTGGTTGTCAATTTATTAAAGTGCAAACCCCACCAAGATAGTTGGTGTAAGTAATATA
This sequence comes from Secale cereale, assembly GCA_902687465.1. Taxonomy (NCBI): domain Eukaryota; kingdom Viridiplantae; phylum Streptophyta; class Magnoliopsida; order Poales; family Poaceae; genus Secale; species Secale cereale. Next base: position 660,515,599 of record LR738709.1, on the reverse strand, counting down.
CTTTAACGTCTTCAAGGCACTAAAAAATCTTGATTAAATCCCTCAGGAACATCGAGAATTGACCATTCTGTGATCTACATATATTGGCCAAAATTAACTGATCCCGAACATGCCATATCAATGACTGAATTCACTAGAAGATCCTGTCAAGGGAAGTCTTCAAATAGACTCTAATGTCTACTATCACTAATCATTCTGAAATAATCACTTTATACGAGGCATCATAGAATTTTATGGCTTCACAGAATGGTACCACATTCAAAATTATGTGGTTAAGATTCAACAGAATCATCTATCATTATCTATCAAGATAATACCACTTGTATTACTCAAATGCATACGGGTTATATATTAAACAATATTGCAAAGACAATTGTTGAGATTTGCAAGGTTCAGGGGGAGTAAACTCCCATATCATAACCCGTCAATGATCATCCGATCATATATATTGTACTCTTTTTCCCTTGATGAGTTTTTCCCTAATGGTTTCTCATAAAAGGTTTTTAATGAGATAATATAAATACAAGTGTTCGGATGTGCCATCTTGCTTTCTCCTTATATTTTTCCCACTGGGTTTTAGAGGAGTTTTCAGTGGCATATCATATTGCACTCATTTTCACTCCTTTTTCACTTTATGAGTTCACTCTCAAGGTTCTCATATAAGGTGCTTAATGAGTCAATATATTTTCATTATCATATGTCATACTTTCTATTTTCCCCACCGGGGTTTGTAAAGGAAGTATATAAGGCATATTTATTGATCTCTAAACTCACTAATGAGATTTTTCCTATCAAGGTTTCTCTCGTATGGGGTTTTCAAGGAGACATTAATTATTATATGTTGTATCATTTTCTTCTTATTTTTTTCCCATAGGGTTTAAAGGAGTTTTAGCAACATATCATACGCACTACTCTCCTCATATTTTTCCCACATGGTTTTTGAAGGAGTTACTCAAGATAATATGCACTTGTGATCAAAGCAAAGGATTTTGAAGATTACACGGGAACTTCTCAAGAACATGCCGATACACAAGAAGCTGCAGTCGTTGTACAAGGGGGAGTGTTAGGATTAGATTAGAACCGTCATTAGACGGTTAATTAGGTGTCCAACGTCTTAGAGGCGCTTCCCTGCGCCGTACGGACGCGTGTGTCCGTACGGACGCGTCCCGTTGTAATTACCGCCTTTGAAGCACCGCCTTTCAGGCGTCTGTACAGAGGGTATAAATACCCCCAATCCTTTGATCAATATGACAAGTTTTTCCTCTCAATCATTCTCATTCTTTTGGTTCTCAAACAAATATCTCCCGTGCGTCTCCTCGCCGTCGGCATCACCTCAGGCTGTTCCGTTCCTTGGCCGCGCTGTTGCGCCAGACTGCCACTCATTCGCAGATCTGGCTCACGACGCGAAAAGCAACACCAGCGTTCTTCCGACGGCTGGTGCACATGAACTCAACCTCCGAATGAAGTGTGCACCCCAAGTCACACAGCCACACAAGTCAGCCTTCGAGTACTACTCCCTCCGTTCCACAATGTAGTGCCTATAGATTTTTGTGAAAGTCAAACTTTATCAACTTTGACCAAGTGTATAGAGAAAATTGTCTACATCTACAATGCCAAACATGTACATTCTGGAAATATAACTCACGATGTATCCAATGATGTGCATTTGGTGTTCTAGATGTACACACTTTTCTCTATAAACATGGTCAAAGTTTGTAATGTTTGACTTTTGTAAAAATCTATAGACACTACATTATGGAACGGAGGGAGTACTTTAACTTAACTTAATCCAATCGTCAACCAATGATTGGATAAACATATTAGCACTAATTACCTTACCTAAAAAAAAGGCAAGGGTCTCTTGCCTCTTCCTTCAACTACTCCACTGCCGAACCGCCAAGAAATGCACACTAGTCGGAAAGGCTTCACTCTACTACTTTAACTTAATTCCCTCGTCAAGTTGTAACGTATATGTTCCCCGCAAAAAAATAACGACTACACAAGTAAATTATCACTCATTGATTTAGTATACCACCATGCAGTGTTCCAGTGCCGACTGCCGGCCGCCAGGTACGTAACACTATTCAATTCAACATTCCATTTTGTTAGTGTAAACTTACTCCTACTTTCTGGCGCCTGTTGCTGTCAAGCCAAAAGGCGACGATTCTTGCTTTTCGTTGGGAAAGGGCCCAAGCAGGTGGCGGCCCTTTGATCTTGTCCAACGCCAGTGTCTCTGCGGGCGAGGCTGCATGGATCGGTGCTGTTAACGAGCCACCAACAGTGCGCACGGTATGATCTCCGCCGAACGAAACGATCTTCGGCGGATACGAAAGCGACGGTCACGATCGCACGTACTACTCGATCACTTTACATGAGCCCTCTGCCGTGCTGAAATGGCGATAAGTTTGAGCTAGATGAAGCGGCCAAGCCAACTTTTACTTCAAGTGACTCTGCGTTGGGTGCAACATCCAACCCGAAAGTGGAACGCTTTCAAGCCTTGAGGCTTGGAAGGATGTCAACTCAAACCTGTTGCTTGCCAATTGTGCGCCGTCGACAGGAAAGGTATGCGTGCTTTGCATTGCTATGCTTTGTGTTCCAGGCAACATAGTCAACGTCCAAACTAATCTTTCTATAGGAAAGGCGGTCAACGTCCTCTCCGAAAATGGGCAGGTGCATGAAAAAGGGACCTGAATTTGATCTTGAGGCAGCTAGCGTAAGAGCTTGGCGAGTAGTTTAACCCTGGAAGAGGTTGAGCAACTGAAGAGACGACGGGGCCTCAGTAGTTATAATTGTGTGTCCATCAGTAGTTATAATTGTGTGTCACCGTCAGTGTGATTGGAGAGATCATCTAATGGGATGGAAACGCAGTACAACCATGCTTACGTTTCCTCAAGTTCAAGGGAAAATATGTCGACATCCCCGATACAAAATAAGTAATTGGAAATCACGATAAAAGTGTACTTTTATATTTCACTCCCTCCGGTCTTTTTTACTTCGTGTACTAGATTTGTGTCAAGTCCAATTTTACAAAGTTTGACCAAATATATATATTAAAGACTATCAACATATACAATAGTAAATATGTATTGCATGAAACTACATTTTGTAATGTATATATAAAAATTGATTTGGCATTGTGAATGTTGATTTTTTTTTTTGTAAGTTTGATCAAAGTAGCTTTGATTTCAGACAGAACTTATATGCAGACTACAAAGAACTGGAGAGAGCATATTCATTACGACTTTCAATGTTCATAAGTCATACATGAAATTGATCAAACATCAACAAGTTGGACTTCTGAAAAAAAAAACATAACAAGCACTACACTGTGGAACAAAGGGAGTAGTACACTTCATACTTTGATCGTCGAACGAGTGGTGCCCCCACCCTAATTTTCTAACGAATTTCTGGAAAATTCATGCATACACCGCCGCGGGAGTGATACTGTCTGACACGTCGACGTGCTCCTGCCCAGGCAAACCTGAGTGAACGTCTGAGAATCTTCTTGATGCATGGCCGGGATAGAATTGATCAGTTTGGCTTGACCGATGATGATCATAGGTGAGCTCACTGATGCATGCATCAATGCATGGTTGGTTTGACGTAAGACTTGTGATGTCCACTCATCTAACTAACTTTTTTTTTATTGACGGTCTCATCTAACTAACTATTTTTTTTGAAAATAATCGAACTAAATAATTAACGAGCACTTGGTGTCTTGTTGTTTCTGTCGGAGCCACAAAGCGATAAGTCAATTGATCGGCCACATTACTCAAATTGGGTGTGGTTGTTTCTGTATGAGCCACAAAGCGATAAGTCAATTGATCGGTCACATTGCTCAAATTGGGTGTGGTTGGCAGACAGTTGGCACCAGGATTGCGTGCAGTGAACAGAGAAGTTCATTGAACATGAAAAAAAAAGATATTCTAACACGTATTTCTTCGCAAAAAAAAAGAAAAAAATATCTAACACGTATAAAGATGAGTCTGTAATGTTCGCCCCCCAAAAAAGGTAATTCTACTAAGTACGTAACTAACCCGTGGCCAAGCTTAGGAGAATGTTGCAGCTATCATTTTGAACAGTGGCACGCTCTTCAGAAGACAAATTTCACCATCAGTGGTATCTACGATCGGATAATAATATTGAAAAATGTCTACTCGTACCAATCATTAGACCCATGATACCAGCGAATTCTGGCATATGCCGTGTAAGAGCATCTTCAATAGCATGTGTATATTTGGATGTCTATATATTCATATAGACATTGGTCTAAAAAGACTCTCTCAAATACACATCCAGTTTTGCATCAGAACGTCTATATACAGGGACCATGACAGGTGGGTCGTCGTTGGGGAGAGGAAGAAATCATGACTACAGCTGAGTTTAGACAACGCCTTCACATTGTCCAGGCATGGACATTGTCTAGGTCGATTTAGAGGATGTATATATTTGGACGACCATATAGACAAGCTGTTGGACGCCTGTTTTGGGCTCACGTCGTGGAATACGAATATAGACATCCATATAGACAAGCTATTGGAGATGCTATAAGACATGGTTTTGGCTTCGCTTTCTTAATGAAAATGGAGGGGGG